>CM030010.1:55502517-55939424 GCA_017639485.1 Pluvialis apricaria | reverse complement strand
ACGCGGTCCCTTACCTTTTCACGTGAAGGGGTCTTCTCTGGAATCCTCTCAGGAACATGTGTTCGTCCTTCTGGAAATCAAGAGGCAGAGTGTTTTCTCAAGCTGAGACAGAAGGGCCGTAAGGTTCACCCTCTCTTCTGTCCAGGGGAGTCATTTTTAAGTACAGAAACGCACAAGCCGTGGTTTAGGTATCTGTAAGGGGGTGTATTTCCTTCCCTGTTGGTTTGCTTTTACGACCTCACATAGTATATTCATGCAGTTATCTGCCGACATGGCTAAGGACGCTGAAGAAAACCCTGGGAAGCATATTTCATCGATGCACGCTTCTGGTGCTGTGTAACTCCTACCGCAGCACGTTGCTCACAGATGCAGTAATTGCTGACAAATGCGGAGTCAGGAGATGTCTAGTGAGCATATAATCTCTAGAAGCTCTAAAGATGCAAGTGTAATTGGCAAGGAGAAATCCTTGCAGATGTAGTGACTGCTACACATAGAAGGGAAGTAATACTCGCCTTTGAAATGCACGGTCATTGCCCTACGTTCCCTTTAGCTGGACGCGAGCTGTGATGACACAGTGCCCTGGCTAAGACCCAGCTGCAGCTTTTAACAGCTCGGGTTCCTCCTCTGCTGCAGCCTAACGTGGCAGTTTGGTGCCGCTCCTCACCTGTCGTGGGCCGTGAAGTGCCCAGCTCCCTTTGCAGGAAACTCGGGAGTCTTGGAAGGTTGCAGTTCGCAGATGTGTTGCCCGTGGCCTTCCCGGTTAGCAGAATTTCTGGTGCTAGCTGGGGGAAGGCGGTGTTGCCAGCAGACGGGCGTTCTCTCGAAAAGCTGCTTCTTACCACACAGATTGGGGCGTTGTTTAAGCCTGTGCAAACAAAGGAACGGATGCCGTCTTTGCGACAATAAAGGCGCTGCGCCACCGTGCGAGTGGCCACAGCAGGGACACTGCATCTCCGTGTTGTTCCCCAGAGGTCTCTGTATTTTGGCCGTGACTAATCCCACTTCCAAAAGGGGGGTTCCTTACTGACTCGTGCACGCTGCTGAAATGCTTCTCTTAGAAACAGGACAGGGGAGCAGCGGGTACTTTCAGAACAATATGGCGTTACGCTCACATTTCTCTTTGGGCTTGCCAGGGCAGTTGTCCAGGCTAATTTGTTGTTTCTGAGCAACCCTCACCTGGCATGTGACAGACCATCCTAGGGTGGGGAACGTTCCTGGAGAAGTAGTACGTTCCCCCTGAGCAGCTCGGCTGAGAGCATCGCCCGTTGTTCCGCAACATGTTGTGTTTGAACCAAGGCTGGCTCTTCCGCTGGTCGCCTGAGGCCAAACGCTGGAATTGAAGCAAAGAACATGAAATGACACAGATGGAAAGGTAGCGGAAACTTCAGGTCCTCTTTGTACATTTTCTAATGCTGAACTGTGCTGCACAGAAAGGCGAGATATGAATTGGCTTGATTTCCTTTTGCCGGAAAGGAAATTCTTGCTTTGTCTTTGTTTTTACGGATGTGAGTTCTAACCAGTGCACAGCACCAGTGAGGGAGTCCTACTTTTACATCAGCTAACCTGGCATGTTCGCTACCAATGTCAGGTACCATCTTCCTTTTGGAGGTATTGCGTTGCTGTGATCTCAGTAAGACCGTGCCTCGCGTTTGGTCTAATATCCACCTTAAATGCATGTTGACCAAAACATGTTGTTGCGATTGCTGCCCGCCAGCCTTGTGTGTATCCAAAGACTGCTTTAAAGGCTATAAAAAGAACGCCTCTGTGCCACTAAACTCTCCTGTCTATACTATCCCAGTACTGTGTCCTAGCTTTCACCTCTTCTAAGCGCAATCAAATTCCAAAATGTATCAGCAGAAAAGTCGCTGAGAGATTAAAAGAAGAAGATAGCATAAGACTATAGAAATAGATTACTTTGGTGGGGTTCTTTTAGGAAATTCTTTATATGGGGTGCCTAGTTTTGCCTGCCTACCAGCAGAGAATAAAAATTTGCAATACCTGTATCTCCTGATTTAAAAAGTAAAATTACCTATCTCCTCATCCTGGTTGTAGTGGATTGATTGAATAGTTGAAAGGAAAATGGTTAATCTGTGTAACATCCCAATTGCGTTTCCATTTCTCAGTCAACTTCTAAAACTTTGTTTCCAAGAGAGAACGTTAATTGGCAGACTAGCTTTTCCAAAGCCCTATGATTTTTTTTAACCGAGTCGTACTTACCATAGAATCATGGAACGGTTTAGGTGTGAAGGGACCTTGAAGATCATCTAGTTCCAACCCTCCCGCCATAGGCAGAGCCACCTCCCGCCAGACCAGGTTGCTCAAAGCCCCATCCGGCCTGGCCTTAAGCACCTCCAGGGACGGAGCTTCCACAGCTTCTCTGGGCAACCTGTTCCAGTGCCGCACCACCCTCAGACTCAAAAAGTTCTTCCTAATATCTAATCTAAATCTCACATCTTCCAGTTTAAAGCCATCCCCCCGTGTCCTATCACTACATGCCCTTGTAAAAAGTCCCTCCCCATCTTTCCTGTAGGCCCCCTGCAGGTACCGGAAGGCCACTATAAGGTCTCCCCGGCACCTTCTCTTCTCCAGGCTGAACAACTAGCAGAGGTGCTCCAGCCCTCTGATCATCTTTGTGGCCCTCCTCTGGACCCGCTCCAACAGGTCCAGGTCTTTCCTGTGTTGGGGGCTCCAGAGCTGGACGCGGTACTCCAGGTGGGCTCTCACCAGAGCAGAGTAGAGGGCCAGAATCGCCTCCCTCCCGTGAAATATTCTAAAATTAAATGCAGGGATCGCACGAACGATTGAACGTTTGACAGAACAATGTCCCCAGCCAGCACAGTCATTTTAATATTTGAAAATAAAATCACGCCCAAAATGCAGGATTCAAAAGTACTTAAAGGCTTCCCATTTCCTTACAAAGGGTACTTAGAGCAGTTTAATTTAGAGGAGTAGTCTTTTATCCGGCTGTGTTAAGGGGCTCTTGATAAAAAATGTAACCCGGGTCATCTGTTGCTTTTGCACCAGGCCTATGCCTGGAAAGCGTGTAAGTGGTGCGGTGGTGGAGAGAAAGGTCTAACTACCTGAGAGAGCAGCAGCGCCAGAGAGGACCTCCTTGTCAGCAGGCTACCAGGTCGGCGGCACCTTTTCGCTAGCTGCAGCAGGTAAGGTTCACCCTGGAGCGGGGATTCACGTCTCTCCCCGGGGAGGGGTCTTCACCTGAGCGAGCAGCAGCCCGGCTTGTCCGCTCTGCCAAGCAGCTGTGGCCACACAGGGCTGGTGATGTGGGGAAGGTTCTAGAACCGCTGCTGTCCCTTGTGACAGCAGGGAGCTGCGCGCCGCCATGGCAGCAGCGCAGCCACATCTTTTGCCTGTCATTAGCAGAGGGAAGAGCTTGAGTACCTCCAGTTCATCCTTTACGTTTTTAGTCCTCTTCCTCTTCAACCGGCGGGCTGTGCACAGGACTGTAAAATCACCTGGCCTTGGGGTTCTGTGTTCAAGAAAATTCACACTTTTGGACAAGATTTTAGGGCCGATTTTTCCTAGAGCACGAGCGCAGCGCTCCATAGTTTCAACGGGTGAAATTGTCATCATCAAGTCGGGTTAATGGAGTGAAATGAGTAGGCGTCAAAGTGCTCTTTCAGGCATTGACCCGCAAGAATGTTAAATGGAGTGGTGCGATTGCTGTTTGAATGCAGTACCAGGAAGAAAATCTCAACATCGACATTGGGATGTGGCAACCGGTTATTGCCGGAGATGTCTCCAGTGGTGCTTTGCCCACAAAAACAAGATTCCTGCTACCCTGAGGTTGCAACTCCCGTCTACTTTTCAGGTCTCCTTAGAAATCCTCCCCGTTGACAAGCGTTATTCTGTAGGTGCAGACACTAAGTCACAGGCTATTGTGTGTGTCTGGGTTTCACAGGCTCTTCCTTCCTTCCCACTGCTCATATTCCAGAAAGCACAGCTACCAGAGATGACTTTTCCCTCCCTGCGAGGGTGGACCAGAATCAGTGCTTTTGGTCCCACCGCGGGGCGGGGGGCCATAGCGGGCCATTAGCTTGTGGTCTCCAGGCCCAACTACTTTGGGACATTGTCCCGCGAGAGACTGCTACTCATCCAAATGAAATGCTCTGTTTGTGGATCTGAGGCTAGAGGTTATTCACGCTCCCCAGCCTGCTTCCTCCAGCACTCTGGCAGGGCTGGGCGTGTGCAGCGGTGAGCGAGCCCCAGGAGAAAGCAGAGCAGAGATCGTCCCCCAGGGCTTAGCAGACTCCTCTCCTGCAGTGGGAAACGGGAATGGAGGCGGTAGTTGTTCCTACAGTAGACATGGCTTGAAGTGGAGGCAGGGGCTCTTGGAAGGAGTACACTGAGCTCCGCTCGGAGCCAAGCTCCTCTTTCCTTAATGCAGTGCCCACGGGATTTCACTCCTTCCCCCTCCAGCAGCCAGATGTTTGGAATGGGGCTGTCTGCCCTGCATAATCTTGCTCTGGAAAATAAATGGAAGTAGGGTCCATTTATCACCTTTCTCTGCTTTTGTGAGAATAAATTGACGGAGGTGCGTTTAAAACCGTTAAACCCCGATTCGTCTGCTTTCACAGTTCACTCACGAGGTCTGGAAAAGTGTCAGAGGCATCTCTCTCATTGTGGGTCTATTTCAGTGGCGTGGCCAGGGACACCTTCCACTAGCCTAGCTTGCTCAAAGGGCCATCCAGCCTGGCCTTGACCACTGCAGGGCATGTGTCCCACCACCCTCACAGTAAAGAATTTCTTCCGAATAGCTAACTTAAATCTACCCTCTTTCTGTTTAAAACCATTACCCTTCGTCCTATCACTACACTCCCTGATAAAGGCCCCTCCCCAGCTTTCCTGTAGGCCCCCTGCAGGTACCGGAAGGCCGCTATAAGGTCTCCCCGGCGCCTTCTCTTCTCCAGGCTGAACAGCCCCAACTCTCTCAGCCTGTCTTCGTAGGAGAGGTGCTCCAGTCCTCTGATCATCTTTGTGGCCCTCCTCTGGACCCGCTCCAACAGGTCCCTGTCCTTCTTATGCTGGGGGCCCCAGAGCTGGACACAGTACTCCAGGTGGGGTGTCAGCGGAGCGGAGTAGAGGGGCATCGGACACTAGAATTTGTGATGCTTCTCTGCTACTAATGCGAGCTATGGAAGCAAATTCTAGCTTGCTGGGAGGCAGACATCTGCAGTCGCTCCGCTGGCCAGATTTTGAAACGCCAGGGTCTCTTGTTTTGGTTTGGTTTGTTTTTTTCCCCAGGGCCTAGGGCTTGACGTGCATCTCTGCAGATCATGTGTGCGTGCCCCTCTTCTTACCCCAGTAGGTCTGGGAGTGTCGAGTCAAGCCTGCACACAAGAGGCAGGCCTGGCTGAGTCCTGCAAAAAGATGAATTGGATGCCAAAAAGTGTTGACTCTCTCCTTTTTTTGTCGTGTAGCTCACTTCTCATATACCCACGCAGCATGGTGTGGTTGACTCACTTGAGGACTTAATACAACAAACGTAATTTTATTTTAACAGGGAGTCTCAACTGCTATCTCTAGAATATCAGCGGTAAGATGGAGTGTGAAGGCAGGACGGTCTCTTGTTTCCAGAGCGCTTTCTCAGCCCCAGTTCTTCCCCGGTCTGCTTGTGCTGGAACCCTGCTTCTCAGCCGTGTGAACGAAAGACATTCTCCTTCCCTTTCTGGAAAAGATTTTGAAAAAGAAAGCTGTAGAGTATCAGGCTAGGCTTAGGATTGTGTTAGACTACTGGTTAGGTGGTGTTCCCGATGCGGCTGTGAGTGCAGGAGCACACGCAAGGTTCGTTGGCAGAAGGAGCTTCCGCTTGTATATAATGTAGAGGAGGAGATTTTGGTGAAGCGGTGAAATCAGTACCTCTTGCTGCTGTGTTCTCTGTAGCAAGAGGCAGGTGCGGTTGTCCACGTGTCCCTCCCCCTGCTGTATTTCTGAGCTGCACCAGTTAGGAGGCGATTTACATGAATGTCATATCAAGAGAAACCCATTGAATGGCTGCAAGATGAGAGGGTCTTGGGTATGTAGCTCTCAGAGAGCTGACATTCCGGTTTAAATGTCATTTCTCATATTGTCCCTGTAGTTGTGTCCTGCTGCAAACGCAAAAGTTAGAGCTTCTGAACATTCACCCTCCCTGTGCTGTTTGGTGGGTAGCATCCTAGAGAGGAGGTGTCTTAACGTGTCTAACTGCCACGACTGCTTCGTGTTTTGTCTTGCTTGCGATTCTTTAGTTGAAGGCCTGAATGGAAAAGAAAGAACGTCTAACTTTATAACTAGGAAAAACTGCGTGCTGCACTATACAAAGGGGTATTGAGTTTCCAAAAGGGGTTCTGAGTGGCCCTAAAACTTGGTGCTGTTCCTGTAGTAACGAAGTTTGTAGCAAAGAGCGTGGGGTTGTTTGTAGTGAGGAGCCTTTTTGGTTGAGGCTGTGCATGATGAAGTTCAATGGCAAAGTTGTATTTCTGCCGGGAGGAAAAAAGAAGGGTTTCTGGTGATGAGGTTGAGCTTATTCCTAATTCTCACTGCCCGCCTGCAGGTTTTACCTGGGCTGCTTCATTTCCCCTTCTGGACTCCTGCGAGGAGGAGGATGAGGTTTTAGGAGACTCTGGGTACTCATTTCCCCTTCTACACTTCTCTGAGGAGGAGGGTGAGGCTTTAGCAGAGTCTGGATACTCGTTTCCCCTTCTGGACTCCTGCGAGGAGGAGGGTGAGGCTTCAGCAGAGTCTGCATCTTCCTGTTCTCTCCTGAACCTTCCTTAGAGTTGATCACGCCTTTGTCAGTCAGGTCTGAGGAGATCTGGCTGTACACAAAGTCTTTCTCTGAAATGGAAGGTAGCAGAAATTTTATTGGGGTTTTCCCACATGGCGATCTGGATGTTCAGGGGTGAATTCAGGAGTTCCCTGACTCATTTTCAAAGGCCTTAAGGCCGTAGGAGAGGCATACTGCCTTTGCTTTCTGCCTTCCCCCAGCCCACAGCCGCCCCGGGCTCCACTGGGACAGCGCGTTTTTCCACCCTGCACCAAAGCTGAGTGCGCTGAGGTCGGAGCGACGGATTCCTGTGTCCTGTCACCCGGCTGCTCAGCGCAGCCACAGCTGGGCCAAGCAGACTTTGCTGGCTCCTATTCCTTCCACCCCAGCAAGCCCACTGCGCTCGGGTCGATGAGAATTTCAGGTTTTTAGGAGCATAGGCAAGAGCGCCTGCCTTTCAGAAAGGGATGCAGATGCATTTGTTACCTTCTTTACTTGCGCTTGCGAACCATTTTTGGATTTCGCTAAGTGAATCTGTCCGTAAAACTTGGCCGAGTTTTCCCAGCACCTGGAAGATGTACAGGACAGTTACCGTGAGGGAAGAGAAGCTGATTCGCCACAGGGGTTTTGGGTGTGTTTTCGTTCAGCTCTGGCTGCGTGAGCATGCAGTTTTACAGCTGTGCCAGTTGCCCAGCCTAAGATGTGCCATCAGTTTTGCCCCCGTGTGAGCTAAGGACACCCGAGTGCCAGGGGCGATGCTGCGAGAGTGCCATGTACACGGCGCTTCAGAGGCACAGGGAGGAAGTCGTAAGCGTAAACATGTAAAGCCCCTTGCGTGTGGCACGTAGTACTTGCGGGCTGTTGTTTAGAGCACGGGGCTCAGCCCGTGTGCCAGCTGCATTGCTTCCCCAGTGACTGCCAATAGCAGCCTCCGTTTAGGTGAAAGCAAATGGTAAATGCCAAATGGAGTCAGTAGAATCCACACTGGGGGGAAAACAATAGGACCAATAACGCCCCACGCCATCGACAAGAGACAGAAGAAGATGTACCGCTATAGGAAGCCATCTAGTACAGCACTCAGGTCTTACCTGTACATCCCGATCCAGGTAGCTCTGGTCAGAATTCACGTTCTCCTGGACGCGAGGCTCATGACACCAGCTGACGCATGGAGAGGAAGGCTGGGTGACAGACGCGCTGTGGATTCCCTGCCTAGTTGCAGGCTGTGCAGAGGCTTGGAATCGTTTTTTCAAGAGCTTTTCCAAAATAGAAAGCAATGTGTCAAGAGTTGGCTTGACTCCATTTAGGCGGCAATTGAAGGCAATGTGGAGTGTAGAGCTAACACTAGTGCCCTGGAAGAGGGTGCAGCAGAAGCCACCTCTAAACCTGCTGTTTGGTTGCGTGTGGCCACCTACAGGTTAATTGTTACGGCTTCTAATACGTGCTCACCAAGAATAATAACAGATATGCATGGCATAACGTGTAACGTTAGATATTATCCTTCTGCTGAAGAAAATGTGTAGAAATACAGGCCTGTCAGTCTGATCTCGGTGCTGGGGAAGGTTGTGGAGCAGATCGTCTTGAGCGCCATCACATGGCACATAGGGGACACCCAGGTGGTAAGGCCCAGTCAGCATGGATTTAGGAAGGGCAGGCCCTGCTTGACTAACGCGATCTCCTTCTTTGATAGGGTGACCCGCTTGGTGGGTGAGGCAAAGGCTGTGGATGTTGTCTCCCCTTCCCACAGCATTCTCCTGGAGAAAATGGCTGCTCGTGGCTTGGACGGGTGTACTACAGGCTTGGGGCAGAGTGGCTGGAAAGGTGGCCGGTGGAAAAGGCCCTGGGGGTATTTAGAAGAGGTGTAGGTGTGGCACTTAAGGACGTGGTTCAGCGGTGGACCTGGCAGTGTTAGGTGTACGGTAGGACTCGATGCTCTTCAAGGTCTTTTCCAACCTCAAGGATTCTGTGATTCTGTGGCAGTCTCTGGCCATTTTGTAGTTACTTTGCAGCCAAAGCACAGTAAATAGAGTTTGAAGAACTGATTGTTGCATGTATAAGCCAACAGTAAAAATAAAGCATGATCTCTGCTCTACCCAGCTCAAGAACCAGAGCACAACAGAGCTTTTGATTCTTTAGTTGAAGGTATGAATGGAAAAGAAAGAACGTCTAAATTTATAACTAGGAAAAACTGCGTGCTGCACTATACAAAGGGGTATTGAGTTTCCAAAAGGGGTTTTGAGTGGTCCTAAAACTTGATGCTGTTGCTGTAAGTAACAATGTTTGTAGCAAAGACCGTGCGGTTGTTTGTATTGAGTAGCCTTTTTGGTTGAGGCTGTGCATGAGGAAGTTCAATGGCAAAGTTGTATTTCTGCCGGGAGGAAAAAAGAAGGGTTTCTGGTGATGAGGTTGAGCTTATCCCTATTTCTCGCCGCCTGCGTTCAGGTTTTACCTGGGCTGCTTCATTTCCCCTTCTGGACTCCTGCGAGGAGGAGGGTGAGCTATTAGCAGAGTCTGCACCTTCCTGTTCTCCCCTGAACCTTCTTTAGATTTGATCACGCCTTTGTCAGTCAGGTCTGAGGAGATCTGGCTGTACACAAAGTCCTTCTCTGAAATGGAATGTAGCAGAAATTTTATTGGAGCTCCCACATGTTGATCTGGATGTTCAGGGGTGAATTCAGGAGTTCCCTGACTCATTTTCAAAGCCTTAGGAACGCCGGAGAGGCATATTGCCTTTGCTTTCTGCCTTTCCCCAGCCCACAGCCGCCCCAGGCTCCACTGGGTGAGCACGTTTTTCCAGCCTTAGAGTGATATAGAAAGGAGCATTCAGGATCATATCATGGGGATACAAAGATCACTTTCTCAGTTCCAGATATTCTTCAGGCAAAAGAAATACCATCTCTACTTTCGATCGCAGTCGTGTCAGTTGCTAGCTAAAATCATTTTACAAGCAGAAAAGCCTGGGACAATAAATAGCAACTGTGAGTAATTAAGGACAAAATAAACAGAAACGGTGGATAAAAGCCAATTTGAGAAAAGTCTGTGAGCTTTCTACATTCAAATATCTCCAGGGTGTGAGGGGAAGGGCTGCTATAACATTTTAATATTTGAATCCTTCCATCAACTGCCCGTTGAAGACATTGCAAGGCAGTAATTATCAGTGCTTACTGTCAATGTGGAACCTGCTTCATCCTGGCTGAATTCGATGATCTTATCACATCTTTTAGGAATGGATTTTGTATGTTCAATACTACCAGATACAAGAATTTAAGAAGTAGGAACATTTATTCAGTGGTTAAGTGCCCCTCTTGGTTCTGATTTCAGGCTAAAATGAGGCAGTAAATTGCTTTGCTTCTCTGAGCTTTTTTCTTTCCACCTATTTATCTTACCAATACTTGACAACATGAATTGCATTTTTGATCCAAAGATATGCTGGTGGTGAGCATAAAGCTTCCTCCACCTCCCCTTGTACAGTGATATGCACAGAAAAGGTGAGGCAGGACTGAAAAGGAAAGCCAAGAGGGCTGTACAGGCAGCACATACCACTGGGTTTGGAGGTTACTTTTAATTTTTTACATTTTGGATTGACATATTGAATGCAAGTTATAGCACTGGTTGGCACTCTTGTGTTCTAGCTTGTGGTGACGTGCGGAAATCAGACTCCACAACCGCAAGGTTGCAAAGTAGGTATGCTTTTATTCAGTGCTGGGCAGCACGGGGGGTCATCCCACCAAATTCGTGCGCGCCTAACGCAGCAGCTCGTATCATATTTATGCAGCAAAGTGCATATTAATTAAGCTATTAGCCCTTAAGTGTTAGTTCTCTCTATCAATCCCCCCTTTTCTAAAAAGTAAGTAAATTCATTTACTTTATGTTAGTGCCCTTTATATTATTCCATTCTTTTCTAGGTTCTTTATGAGATTTTTGCCTACTTCGACTTGTCGGCGTTGTTGAGCATATATCAATTGCCTCATTTGTTTTATCATTCGCAAGTTTAAAACATATAACACTATGGATAAAACAATACTAATCAGGGACAAGCCCAGGAGAACAACAATAGGGTGGCATAACTTATTAAGGATTCCTGTAGCAGTGGGTGACCAGCTGAAGAGTACTTCCCACCATTTATGTTCTCCATCCTTTTCTACCCTTTTTAGAACCTCTATTATTTTATCTGTGTCATGATGAACCGTTATCAAAGTTTCCTGTCCCTTGGTTTTGATTTCCTCTAATATTCGCATTAACCCTTGATGCTATAGTAATTTCTTTGCTAGAGTTATGTCCGTCCCAATGGGTGTAGGCGCCAATTCGTGGAGTAACGTATAATTAGAATTAAAAAGCTGATGGGATATGACTGGAGCTGTATAATTAAAGTCACATCCGTTGATGTTAGTAAAATTACAAACACAGAAATTTGAGTGATTTCTAGTATCTACTTCTATGTCCCCTACAGACATGAAACTACAGGCAGTTCTCAGACACACACAACCTTTGCCAATGTATATTAATATGGTTTTAAGGTCAGCATTGGGACGAACTTCATAATGGCAAACTTTCTGATCAGTGTCAAGACAAATGTCTTGTGCACTGATGGCGTTACTTTCACAAATGAATCCTTGTTGTTCTCGCACAATACAGGATTCTAGGTCTACTGTTTGCCATTTATCCTTTACCTTCCAGGCCCATGTCTTATGCTCAAAAGGATAGAGTAAAATCCCATTGTAATTTAATCCTAATGCTATAATGGGATGAATCACATATATTGAAGCATTACGAATAGTTAACACAAAAGTTGTAACTATGTCTGTAGTGGGATCATAGGTAAAGTTTACCAAATTCCACCAGGCCTGGAGTTTCCTTTCGAAGTGGTTAGCATTGTCCCAGATTATTTTCCGGATTTCAGTGGGAAAAATCCCTTCCTCACCTTCTCTTATGATTGAAGCAGTCACTGATTGCATCCATAACTGAGCCTGGATACAGCTGAGAGCCAAAGAGACGTTACTTTGAAGCCCACCCAGTGCGTCTATAATTAATTCGTGATCTCTTATGTTTATTCTTTCCCAATTTGGTAATACTTTCAACACTAGCCACTGATGAGTTCCCAAAGCCACTAGGGAAGATCTTAAAGGCTGTTGTAATTTTGTGAAATCGGCAGTGGAGGCGGCCAACTTATTCATTATTATTTCTGAGTCAATGCTATTCAGAACGTTTAGCCCTGTTCCTATAGCACCAGTCAGGTCTCTTGATATTCGCCTATGAAAAGTTGCTGGTGCTCTTCTATGTAACCAGGTGGTCCATCCCTCGAAAGAGGTTCGTAAAAAGGGAGAACAGGCTGGTTGAATCTCTGTGATGTTGTTTTGCATTGACAACTCAACGTGTTTAAGAGACCATTCCGGTTTAAACAGCATTTGCTGTTGGCCTGTGTTTTTTATTACATATGGGCCATTCTCATATATTTTGGGTTCGAGCCTGGGTGCTGGCGTAGGTCGCGTGGTAAACATATCTTTCACTGTTGTAGCAGGCACTGTTGTAACGGGCCTAGCTACGACATTTATTTTAAATTTGAATGAGAGTCCAATAGTATCATAGGCCCAGAGACAAACCACTTCACTGGTCCGTTCTAATGTAAAGTTATGCCAGCAATCTAATTCCCTGGAAGTACAGACCGTTTTGTTCTTTGTAAAAACATCTGAAACAGTGATTTGGGATACCTTTTTATAGGTGGTGCCATTAACCAATCCCACTTTAATTTCTTCCCCTACAGTTCCTTGAAGCTGATAAATCCCCTTCACATCCTTGCTCCATTCTTCCTTTAAGTATACTTGACTTCCATGCATGACTACAGTGGATAATTTTAAATCTTTTTGAGCAAAATAGCCTCCATGGATCCAGTATACTTTATAAAGGTTTGGGACCAAGGCCACCCAATATTATTTTGGCTAGAAGTGCTCTCCTGTCCCTGAATTATAATTAGGATCGTGAGAAAAGTAATTTTCCTGGCTGAACTTGCGTGACCTTCCATGGAGATTCATGTGCTCTTTTTACGCTGGTGTGATGGATCCAGGCGCTCTGTTCTTTAATTTTGATTGCTGTGAAGGAAGTAAGGAGTACTTGAAATGGTCCTTCCCACTGCGGCTCCAGAGCCTTTTCTGTAAGAGACTTTATATACACATAATCTCCAGGTTGTATGTTATGTACAGGCCCATCTAAACCTCTACTTCGAGTCCCAACCACATGTTTCCCGATTTTACGGAGTTGTTTGCTTAAGGCCACCATATAGGAGGTCATGATTTCATCCCCAGCTTGTGTGGACATCCCTTTTTGTATTCCATAGGGTCGTCCATATAAGATTTCAAAAGGGCTCAGTCCTTCCTTTGCTCTTGGCCTAGTTCGTATGCGCAAAAGAGCCAAGGGAAGAGACTGAGGCCAGGCCAAGTTAGTTTCCTGTCCCAATTTTACAATTTGCTGTTTGATTAAGTGGTTCATTTTTTCTACTCGGCCACTAGACTGAGGGCGATATGGGGTGTGAATCTGCCAATCTATTCCCAAATAACAGCTAATTTGTTGTACTACTTTCGAGATGAAATGTGGCCCTCTATCAGATGATATGGTTGCCGGAACCCCAAAGCGTGGTATTATCTCTTGTATTAATATTCTGGTTACCTCCCGAGCTTTGGCTCTGGTAGGGAACGCCTCTGGCCAACCTGAAAAGGTATCAGTTAATACCAATAAGTATCGATACCCCCCTTTTCTTGGGAGTTCTGTGAAATCAATTTGCCATTGTTGCCCAGGCCCGTTGCCTCTCCCAGTTTGGCCTATTTCTGGTTTGGGGGTGTTCTTAGGATTAGTCTGGAGGCAAAGCTCACACTGCTGAGTCACTTGTCTCACAGTGGTGTATAAGTTTCTAGCTACGATTTCTCTAATTAGGTGTTTATATAAGGCCTCTGCTCCCCAATGCCTCTTTCTGTGTTCTTCTCTTACTAGAGACCATGTTAGATGGGAGGGAACGATTAGTTTCCCTTGTGGGGTGAGAGCCCACCCCTCTTTGTTGTATGACCCTTCTAAGTCTACGATAAGTTTCTGATCCTCTTTAGTATACTCTGGCTTATCTTCTAGGGAAATTCGTCCATCAGGGACCAAAGCCCCTTCTGTTTTTACCTTTGTTTTGGCTACCTGTTTTGCCTCTCTGTCCGCCAGCTCATTTCCTCTTTCCAGTTCCGAGTTTACTTTCTGGTGAGCCTTAATGTGCATGATCGCCACTTTTTCAGGGAGTTGGACTGCCTCCAGCAGTTTCAGGATCTCCTCTGCATGCTTGATGTTTTTGCCCTGTGAATTCAATAGTCCTCTCTCTTTCAAGATAGCTCCATGTGCATGTACAACCCCAAAGGCATATTTCGAGTCTGTATAGATATTCACAGCTTTGCCTTGGGCCAATTCCAAGGCGCGGGTCAAAGCAATTATTTCTGCCTTCTGAGCAGAAGTATTCACGGGCAAAGGTCCTGACTCTATTATTTCTTGACTGGTGGTGACGGCATACCCAGCATACCTTTTACCATTTAGGACATAGCTGCTTCCATCCGTGAACCAATTCTCTGTGTTCTCCATAGGACTGTCTCTCAGGTCCAGACGGCTCGAATATGTTGCTTCAATGGTTTCCAGACAATCATGATGCACTGGTTCTCCTGTGTTCCCACTGAGGAAAGAAGCTGGATTGACAATGTTAGTGATTACAATTTCCACATCATCTTGTTCCACCAGTATGGCCTGATATCTCAAGAATCTTTGTGGGGACAGCCAGTGTCCTCCTTTCGCTTCCAGTACTGAGGATACTGTATGGGACACTAACACAGTCATTTTCTGGCCCAGGGTGAACTTTCGGGCTTCCTGGATGTTTAATACTATAGCCGCAACTGCCCGCAAGCATCCAGGCCAGCCTTTCACAGTTGTATCCAATTGCTTGGAGAAATATGCAACTGCTTGCCGATACGGGCCTAGATCTTGTGCCAATATCCCTAAGGCAATTCCCTGTTTTTCGTGAGAGAAAAGGATAAACAGTTTACTCACGTCTAGGAGTCCCAAGGCTGGAGCTGACATCAAGGCCTTTTTTAACGACTCGAAGGCCTGTATGGTCTCTTTAGTCCATTTAAGGGGTTTCTGTTCCGTAGTCATTAGGGTATACAGGGGTTTGACAAGCAGCCCGTAATTATAAATCCACAGCCGACACCACCCAGTCATTCCCAGAAAGGTTCGTAGTTCCTTCACTGTCTGCGGTCTTGGGGTTTGGCATATTGTCTCTTTTCGGGCCTGTCCCAAAGTCCTTTGTCTGGCACTGATCTCATAGCCCAAATATATCACCTTACACTGCGCCACTTGGGCCTTCTTCTTAGATACCCGGTATCCTTGGAGTCCTAAAAAATTCAGCAGACTCACTGTCCAGGTTATACAAGCATCCTCTGTCTTGGTGGCAATCAAGAGATCATCTACATATTGTAACAGTTTCCCTTCCTATCCTCCTTCCTTAAGGGATATTGTTTGATTCTTACTGGTTGTCGTCCCTCTTTAAGTTTGACCTCAACAGGTGTAGCATTTTTTGCTCTTCCTGGTATATCTGTGGCCCATACCCCGGGATATACCTCATTCATGATTTCTTCACTGATTTTTCCTCCCACGGGGACACTAGCTAGGGATAAGCTCATTATCTGAATATACTGACGGTCATTTACCTCCAGAGTCATCTCTCCTTTTTCAAATTTAATTATTGCACCCAATTGTTCCAATAAGTCTCTCCCCAAAAGTGCCTTTGGGGAGTTGGGCATGTACAGGAACCTGTGAATGCCCCATTGTTTTCCCAATTTATATCTCAGAGGTTCGCAAAAATATGCCTTTTCACTTTGGCCAGTTGCCCCTTTTACCATGATATATTCATTTCCCAGGGGCATCAAAGCTTGATTTAAAACCGAATATGTAGCCCCTGTATCAACCAAAAATTCTACTTTCTTTTGTTCCTCCCCCTAGCTTCATTATAACCAGTGGATCCGCTAGGGTAGATTCCTCTGGTCCCCGTCAGTCTACCTTCATGTGAGCCAACACTCTTCCCTTTTGGTTGTTCCATGCCTTTTCCTTATTTTTCCACCTTTCCGGACAATTGTTTTTCCAGTGTCCAGATCTTTTGCACCACGCACATTGATCCTTGCCTAATCGAGGCAGTCCTTGTCTGGGTTTTCTCTCTTCCCCCTCCCTGATGACTGCCACCACCCTTCTTTGCCCCCGTTTACAATCATCCTCTCTATTACTGAACACTCTCCACGCCTCATCCAGTAACACTTCCAGACTTCTACTTTCTGTGGGACGCAGCTTTTGGAGTTTCCGTCTAATATCTCCTGTAGACTGTCCTAAAAATATAGAGACTAGTTGCTGTACTCCTACCTCAGACCCAGGATCCAGCGGTGTGTGGCGGCGCATTACATCTCTCAGTCGGTCCAGGAACTCAGATGGTGACTTGGAGGGACCTTGTTTAATTGCATATAATGCTGACCAATTGATGGTCTTAGGAATGGCTCTCTCCATTCCTTTTGAAATCCATCCTTGATATGCTCGTAATCTTTCCATATGTGCTGATTTATTTGGATCCCACTTTGGATCCTGCAGGGGGAAATATTCTTTAACGTCCCCTCCTGCGATCTTATAATGATCTTCAGCTAAATCCCCAGCAACCTTTAAAATCTGTTGTTTTTCTGTTTCTGTCATATATTCCAATAATAGCTGCATATCATTCCAATCAGGGTTATGTTGCTTTACGATAAACTGAAAATGTTTGGTTACGCCCACAGGATCATTCCTATAATCCTTGGCAACCTTCTTCCACGCCTCCAAATCGGTAGTGGTAAAAGGTATCTTAATCAACATTGTCCCTCCCTCTGGTCCTACTGCCTCTCGAAGCGGTGCCTGCAAAACCATATGTTTCCCCCTAGTCCGGGAGGCTACGGGGCTGTCCGGAGGAGTAGGAGTTCTATCCGAGTCCACATATCGTTCCTGTGACCGAGGGGGAGACTTAAACAGATCAGTTAAATCCTGTTCTGACGCTTGATAATTTTTACTGATCTTAGTGCATCTTTGTCCAATACTACATGCTGAGCAGCACCGTCTCAGTTTTCCTTTTAATCCTTTATTCTCTCGCTCGAGGGCGAGTACCATAGGGTCCTGCGGTGGCACTATTCCACAATCCCTCTGCCACTCCGGATGGTTTCGGAGGGTAAAAAACATATCTGCGTATGATACCTCATCCCATTTCCCTTCTCTTCTTAAAAATAACATTAACTGCAACATAGTATTATAATCTAGTGATCCATCCAATGGCCACTTGGCCCCATCTTCCAACTTATATAACGGCCACCACTGATTACAATACTTAACAAGAATTTTCTTACTTTCAGTACCTCCATTTCCCACAATTTCTTTCCAATGAGCAAGCACACAACCTAAAGGACTTTTCTTGAGGATACCCCCTTGAGTATTACCCATCTTTAAGTTTCTTTAATTAATTTTTTCCAACTATTTTCTATTTCTGCTGCACTTCAATTTCCACGCAAACCTCTTCTTGCAAACTGTTTTAACTCTTTCCCACACGTTTAAATATTCCGAAGGTTCGAACCCAAACCACCGAAGGAGTGACTCCCTCTGTTCTGTCACTTTGATGATTAGCCAAACCCCTGATAGGAGAGCGACTAAGCACCACAGCACATATATCAGAAAAAAAACTTTTACAGAATGTCAGATGTTTTGTCCGTCTCGGAGTTCCTTGGAGAGTCACGAAACCGCAACTTAGGACTCCCCCTCACTTTACAACAACGCTGCGTCTTAAACACACACACACACACACACACACACACAAGTGCTTTTAACACAAAATACCCGGGCATTTACAAATAAGACATGAAATTATCACTCCAGTTAGTATCCCTCCAGCAGCTGCAAATATTACTTAGTTGACATATCACAATTGTGAGAGGCTCGCTTACCCTTCTCCTGCTTCTCAGACAGTCATTAGCAGGTCCGTCCTGGCTCCTGATGCTGGGATGCAGCGATAACCTCGGAGGCTCGCTTACCCTTCACCTGCTTCTTATAGTCATTAGCAGGTCCGTCCTGGCTCCCGATGTCGGGATGCAGCGATAACCTTGGATTCACTCGATCTACTCCCAAGATCGCTAGCGGCCGCTCTATCGGTCAGCGAATCCCCTTACTACAATACAGGGTACCCTCTTCCCATACGGGGACTATGCTGCACGCCAGACGTCTCTGCGCGCTTTACCAGCAGCCCCGGCCACGCGTGGGCATCCCCTACAACTTACTGGCCCCCTCATTAAACATACCGTTTGTCCGCAGCTTCAGGAGGTTGTTGTCTACTCCCACGGTGAGCGGCTGGGAGTGGAGGCTCCTCCGAGAAAAGTACTCAGGGCGCACCTAGGGGCGTCCGCTCCACAGTCGATCCCGCAGCTGAGCAGAGAACCTCCTGGCTGGCTCGCCAAAACTGACGTGCGGAAATCAGACTCCACAACCGCAAGGTTGCAAAGTAGGTATGCTTTATTCAGCGCTGGGCAGCACGGGGGGTCATCCCACCAAATTCGTGCGCGCCTAACGCAGCAGCTCGTATCATATTTATGCAGCAAAGTGTTACATATTCATAAGGTTTCGCAATACACCTATACATATTACCTATCTATCCCGCTTCGTATGCAAATGAGCCATTTCCGTGGTCTCCTCCCCGCTGAGCATGCGTGGTTTCTTCTGGTGGAGGTCGTTGAGGGTCGAGAGGATGAAGGCAAACCCTCTCTTCTTCATCACCACAAGTGACTCTTTATTCCTGCGTAAGCTCAGTCTTTCTTTTATCAGACTCCACAACCGCAAGGTCAGTTCCAGCAAGTTTCTTTAGCAAGGCCGGCCATGGCTGTTCTGTTCTTCTCTGCTATTTCCTGATAAAACGTCTTACATGATGGCCAAGGTTATAGATATGGGTTAAGCAATGCAATGGCTACAATGTTATATGTTTTGCGTCAAGCATGTTCCCTCCTGCTATTAGCCCTTAAGTGTTAGTTCTCTCTATCAGTGGTATGTTATTTAAGAAAGCACATTTATTCCTTGTTTGCAATCTACAGGCCTGGTTGTATTATTCTCAAGATTTTCAAGATGGACACACTTGCATATTTAAGCATGGCCCACTAAAGCACTGCACTGGCAGCAGATATGAATGGCTGTACTGCTTTATAATAGCAAAAGACAAGGAATTAGTTTCTGATAACAGAAATAAATATTTACATGCAGTGCTCTCAGGCATGTCTTAAAGAAAGATCCTTCTTTGAATCCCAGCTTCAGCTGTACAAGGTTAACAAAACTGTAGAAAAACAGGCAGGGAAGAGTTCTGCTTCACCCTGCTGTCCCCAGGGAAGATCAGCTCTGGCATGCTTGCCTAACCAGGTCTTGCAGACCTCCAAGACAACGGTGCCACACCATCTGCAAGCAATCTACCTTTTTGGCTATCTGTGCCCAGACAAAGTTTTTTTCAGAGGTGTAATTTGAATTTTCCCTGTTTTAGTTTAAGTAATTTTTTTCCCTGGCCACCACGGAGATGGAGAACAGAACATTAAAAAGAAAAGCTGCACAGAAGCTCTAGAAGAATACAATCACTGTGTTTCACCATCAGGCATCATTGGTGTGCTTAGGAAAGCTCTGATTTTCACTGCTTAGCTTTGTAAAGTTTTGGGTACTGCCAGAACTATTACTCAGCAATCCTCAGCAGCTGCTGAACAGCAGAATACATCCAGAGATCTTTACACCTGCCTAATAAAACAATAAAGAAGGTATGGCTCGATGAAGCTGAAAAGAAAGTCTCAGAAGTAGGAAATATGAAGGGGATATGACAGAAAGTCCAACGTTCTGGCTGAAATAGGCAAACTTTCTCTTAGCGGCATGCAGCAGGGAGGTCACATCAGGGGGCCATAATAAGCCTATTGTCTCATTCCCTTCCCACTGAGTCTTAGCCCCCCTGGTTATGGGTGGGACACGACAGATCTATCAGATTTCTGAACTCTGGGATGCCAGCAGTGTTCATCTGCATTTGTGTTGTGGCAATTTCCCAAACACTGTACTGCTGCAGGTTAGCGTACTAACCCCCTGCTTGTCCTTTTCCTGGACTCACGTCAATTTATCTTTGATTTTGTTTCCACATAGACTCATGTCCCACGTCACGTATGCTCTTTGACCCTATGCTTGCAATTGTGTTTGATTCTAGGCTTGACTCTGCAGGAAGGCATCTGAATTATTTGAGTGAAAAAGAGCTTCTCAGAATACCCCCATCTTAGGGGTGTCCCAGCTGCAGTTGGGACACTGGCTGTGCCCACTCTGTGCTCCAGAGCCAAGCAACTGAAAAAGAAAATATCCTGAAGTGCAGCCTGGGACTATTGGGCTTTCCTTTGAAATATTGTTATCTACTGATATCATCCCCTTTTCTGAAACTGCTTAATAACCTGAACCTTCCTGTTGGAAGCTTTGAGAAAGATCAGGTGTTGACTATTCAAATGCATAGTTAGCTGAAAAGCAATAGATGAATAATGACGTAAATGTGTATTGTTTTACTGTCACGCTGCTGATGCACACTTTGCAATGATGGCTGCAACAACACATTTGGAGGTTAATCTGTTTTGAATCAGTAAGGTGGTACCTCAGTGTAAGTGCTGTTGCAGAACTTCTAGGGGGAGATTTTGCTGTGCGCTTGGCAGATTTAGATGGCTTGCATAAATTAACCATGCATTTACCTATGTGTAAAACAGATCTTGAAGGCAGCATTCCTAAAATCCCTAGAGCTTGAGAATAAGGTTGGAGAAGTTTGAAGAGTTCTAGTGTTTCTTTGATTTAAACAGAACTTTTTATTGCTCAGGATATGTTGCAGATCCAGCATGCAGCTCATTGGGTAATCACACTGAAGATCATAGGTTCACCTCACTGTTATTGATGTTGGTTCATATTATTGGAAAGTATCCATTTACTCTGCAGGGGGATTTTAAAATAAGCTTTGAGTAAGCACACGTTCTTGTGATAAATTACTCTGAAAGGTAGAGATGGACTTCAGTATGACTTCCAAATCTAAGGCTGACTAAAGTTTGGCCCATCTCTGAAATGGATAGCTTAATTGTCTCTTCCAAGAAGGTGGCTCTGTTTACTCGAACAACAGTATGTACTACTGACACTCCTAAAGCCAGTAAATAATAAAATTGTTGATTCATACGTATTTCCTTTTGCTCCATTTTAACTTCAAGTGGTGTAAGATGTGCTTTGTTCTTCTTGTTTGTCACTTGGCTGTGATTTTTCAGCGACCTAAAAGGAAGATAAAAGGCAATATTTAAAAAAGAGGTGTTCATACTTGGTTCAGTACTCTCCTTAGATATTATTTTCCTCTTCAAATTCTTTTAATACTTGCTCTAAACTCAGAACTCAAACTTCCAGAACCAGTGTTTAGCTAATTTGCAGCTTCCATCTTTGGCTTTTGGTCTGCAGCTTACTAAAATGAATAAGGCGTTGTCCCATGAGCAATTGACTTATTTTCTGTGTTCTGGGAAGGTATTGGTGTTTACTTCTGCAAGTCTTTGTTTATGTTCTTCTCACAAAACTGCATGTCATCATCCCCTGCTTGCTTAATTCAGCTCCATTGCCTTGTCATGCACATTTGTATAATCTTCAGATATGATCCCTACGCTGTTTGAACAGGTTTAATTTCATCTGCCCTGCATGCTAGCTCTGAATCTTACCTGCTGCTCCATTCTATCTCTGCACTTCATACTAACGAGCACCTGCAGTGTTTCATGTACCTAATCCTTTGAACAGCCTTAAATGTGCAGGTGGAAAAATACACAGGGGCTGAGCAGTCACAGCTTCTGTACTGTGTAGGATGGGACTTCAGAGCTGCTGCAATTTTTTTTCTATCTACCACTAACTTGTGGAGCCTGGAGCTTTATCTTTTGTGCTTATCAAGTTCTGAGGAGTAAGAAGTGACTTGTAAAAGAGTCAGTTGGAAATTGCCATCACACAGTTGAAAGAAATGCTGAATTTTCAACTTAAAGACCCCCAAGAAGCCTAAAACCGTATTTGCTTAATTATTTTTAACAGCTAAATCCCTGTCTGAAAAGAAACATACATGTACTCTGGTAAGCTTAAAAATAAATATTAACAGGGTAGATGCATGAAAAAGTAACCTATTTTAAAAAATGCTTAAGTATTAGCTAAAGCTAATACGTATTTTATTATTTGTAGGGTAGAATGTGTAGTTGCCACTAAAAACTGTGGTGCGTAACTGCCCTTAAAAGCTTTTTTCTGTAAAGAATTAAGTCACTTCAGCTGTGATTATAATATTCTCCTGTTAAATTGGCTCAGGTTCACCGCAGAAGAATGGATTTTGTTTACGTTAAAAGAAGGCCGTTTCAGAAACCACTAGCTCTCCTCACCTGGAGCCATGCAATCATGCGTTGATTTAGGACAGCAAGCCATGCCAGGCTGCTCGGCTCTGATAGGAGTGAGGAGTGGGATGCAGGCTCTACTGCCTGGGGGGAGTAAAGAAGAACCACCGTCCACTACAAGCTCCTGTCATCAGAAACTGTAGGTATGGCTATAATCTGCTGAGCATGGTCAATATTTCATGTCCTTTGCCCAAATTACAGTCCCCAAGTAAAGATGACCTGGAGTTGCATGAATAGGCCTTTGTTCGCTGCTCATAACTTCTTCTGTGTGCAAGCTCACCAGCCATTAACAACTCCAATGTGTTCTTTCTCTTCTGCCTCTGTTGCTACATTTCACTGGGATCTGCTGAGGTTAATAAATCACTGGAGAGAGAATATTAGTGTGACATGTTCTGATGGACAAAGTGAGACAAAAAGCTGATAAAGCAATTATTTTAATTGCACAAGAAGGAATAAAATACGTAGATAAGCATAAAGAAAAATCCTCTCATAGTGAACTGCCCTAAAAGGGGAGAGGATGGGGACTAGGGATCAGGTAAGTATTTTTTGGCAAGTATTGGAGCAACGTGTTGAGCCTGAGGGCCTGTGTGAGCAAGTCGTAAAGGGGCGGCACTGTAGTTTCCCTGCGTTCCAGGGCCGCTGCACATCTCAAGCCTGCGCATCTTGAGCAATCTGGCAGAGCAATCCAAATAAAGCAGCTTCTGCAACATAGTTATGCAAGTCGACTCCCGTTTCACTGGCACCATGTGCAGTCCTTTTTCTTGCCACCTTCTTCCTAAAGACCGTGCCACCTACCTCTGCACAGGCTGCAGACAGGATCCACTGCCCAGTGTTTCCAGTTGGAGGTACCCGCTCTGGCCAAAGGAGGTGGTTTCCAGATGGCCTCAGCTCCATTTCCTGAAAAAAAAATATTCATGGACTTGATGTGCATATAGCTAAAGAGATGAGAGTTTTGAGGGGAAAGGAAATGTAAAGGGATCAGAGAAGAGACCGATAAGGAAAAGGGATGGGAACTTTAGAATAAGGGAGGAAAGCAGAAATATAACTGCCAAGGGATAGACTGGACAGGAAATACTTCATTCCAACACAAGTTTTTCTAGGAAGTGCCAGTTGCCAGGTCTTACCTCCTGAGGCTTTGTAGAACTGTCAGCACATTACAGGAAGATAAGTCACATTGTTTTGGATGTATTTTGATGCAGAGTACAAAGAACGTGTCTTCTACCTTGAAGGCCTTACTGGGAGAATTTAGAGGGGTTTTTTTATATACATTATTTTTGTGCTGACATTTTGTGTTGACACTACCAATCTTTTAATTGCACCACACCTCACAAATTTTCAACTTGTCAAGGCATCCTCTGTGATAGTGGTATGGCCTACACTTTCCCAGAGGTGCCCCGCCTTCTGCTCTGAGGTCCTCAGCTGTCACTCCACTCTCAGGTAAGCAATGTATGGGTATATGGGGTGTGCAAGGAGTCAGGAAGCAGATTTTCCTCTAGCTGCGTGAGGAATGAGTCTTTTTTCCTTTTTGAGGTTGGCCATACATATGTGTGGTCTTTCCCAACTGATGTGTCAGGGTTGCAGCATAAAGTCTCTGCTGGCTGGTTGGTGGGAAAAGGGGCTCAGAGCAAGGTGGTGACAAGCCCATTTTCAAGCAACTTTTTGAGGGAAAATACAAGTTAAACTGGCCAATTTTGTATACCCAAACAACATATTTTGTCATCTCACTACTGTAAGCAGTATGCAGGAGAAATCATGTGTCACTTCTATCTAGATGAAATCCATGCGATTAGAGTCATAGTGTCCGCATGTGAGCTTCGCCAACACAGGGCTTATCTGAGGTTCCTCTACCTTAGATGAGCCACAAAGACTATATACAGTTTAGAAGGTTTGTAAGCACCATACGTACTGTCTGCTCTACTGTGAGCAGTCATAGCTTATCTGCAGCATTATCATAAATCAAAAGATTTATGAAATTACTTTCACTATGAACTTTGAGATGACCTTAGCAGGTGAAATTTCTGTGGCATCTGTAGCTTTGTACTCTCAAGAAACAACAAGAGAGATTAATTATCACCACTGCTGAATGAAGCAAAAACATGTTCTTACACTGTAATTAACTTTATTACACTGGGTGATGTGATGGTTGGAGGCCATCTTGGGCATAGTGATCATGAAGTAATAGAGGTTTTGATTCTTGCAGAAGTAAGGAGGGGGGTCAGCAGCACTGCCACCTTGGACTTCTGAAGGGCAGACTTTGACTTGTTTAGGAGGCTGGTTGACAGAGTCCCTTGGGAGGCAGCTCTGAAGGGCAAAGGGGTCCAGGAAGGCTGGACATTCTTCAAGAAGGAAATCTTAAAGGTGCAGGAGCAGGCAGTACTCATGTGCCAAAAGACAAGCCAGCAAGGAAGAAGACCAGCCTGACTGAACAGAGAGCTTTGGCTTCCAGGAAAAAAAGGAGAGTTTATGACCTTTGCAAGAAGGGGCAGGCAACTCAGGAGGACTACAAGGATGTCATGAGGTTATGCAGACAGAAAATGGGAAGGGCCAAAGCCCAGCTAGAATTTAATCTGGCTACTGCTGTAAAAGACAACAAAAAATGTTTCTATAAATACATCAGCAACAAAGGGAGGGCTAAGGAGAATCTGCCTCCTTTATTGGATGCCAGGGGAAACATAGTGAGCAAGGATGAGGAAAAGGCTGAGGAACTCTATGCCTTTTTTGGCTCTGTCTTTAATAGTAAGACCAGTTGTTCTGTGGGTACCCAGACCCCTGAGCTGTGAGGCAGAGAAGGGGAGCAGAATGAAGACCCTGTAATGCAAGGGGAATGGGTTAGCGACCTGCTAGAGCACTTAGACACACAGAGGTCTACGGGGTGGGATGGGATCCACCCAAGGGCAGTGAGGGAGCTGGTGGAGGTGCTCACCAAGCCCCTTCCCATCATTTATCAGCAGTCCTGGCTAACTGGGGAGGCCCCAGTGTGCTGGAGGTTAGCAAATGTGACGCCCGTCTACAAGAAGGGCCAGAAGGAGGATCTGGGGAAATACAGGCCTGTCAGTCTGATCTGGGTGCTGGGGAAGGTTGTGGAGCTGATCATCTTGACGCCATCACATGGCACATAGGGGACACCCAGGTGGTAAGGCCCAGTCAGCATGGATTTAGGAAGGGCAGGTCCTGCTTGACTAACCTTATCTCCTATGATAGGGTGACCCACTTAGTGGATGAGGCAAAGACTGTGGATGTTGCCTTCCTAGACTTTAGTAAAGCCTTTGACACTGTTTCCCGCAGCATTCTCCTGGAGAAAATGCCTACTCGTGGCATGGACGGGTGTACCCTTCTCTGGGTTGAAAACTGGCTGGATGGCCGGGCCCAAGGAGTTGTGGTGACTGGAGTTAAATCCAGTTGGCAGCCGGTCCCAAGTGGTTTTCCTCATTGCTCAGTATTGGGGCCGGTTCTGTTTCATATCTATATCAACAGCCTGGACAAGGGGATTGAGTGCACCCTTAGTAAGTTTGCAGACAACACCAAGTTGGGCAGGAGGATTGGTCTGCTTAAGGTAGGATGGCTCTACAGAGGGATCTGGACAGGCTGGATCGATGGGCTAAGGCCAGTGGTGTGAGGTTCAACAAGGCCAAGTGCCGGGTCCTGTACTTGGGTCACAACAACCCCATGCAACAGTACAGGCTTGGGGGAGAGTGGCTGGAAAGGTGCCCGGTGGAAAAGGACCTGGGAGGTGTTGGTCAACAGCAGGCTAAATATCAGCCAGCAGTGTGCTCAGGTAGCCAAGAAGGCCAATAGCATCCTGGCTTATATCAGAAATAGTGTGGTCAGCAGGACGAAGGAGGTGGTCGTCCCCTGCACTTGGCACTGGTGAGGCCGCACCATGAATTCTGTGTTCCGTTTTGGGCCCCTCACTACAGGAGGGACATTGTGGTACTGGAGCGTCTTCAGAAAAGGGCAACGAAGCTGGAGAAGGGTCTAGAGCACAAGTCTTATGAGGAGCGGCTGAGGCAACTGGGGTTGTTTAGCCTGAAGAAAAGGAGGCTCAGGGGAGACCTTATTCCTTTCTACAGCTATTTGAAAGGAGGTTGTAGAGAGGTGGGGGTCGGTCTCTTCTCCCCAGTCACAAGTGATAGCACGACAGGACACGGGCTCAAGTTGCACCAGGGGAGGTTTAGATTGGATATGAGGAAAACTCTCTTCCCTGAAAGGGTTGTTAAGCATTTGAACAGGCTGCCCAGGGAAGTGGCTGAATCACCATCTGGGGGGGGGGGGTATTTAAAAGATGTGTAGATGTGGTGCTTAGGGATATGGTTCAGTGATGGACTTGGCAGTGATAGGTTTACAGCTGGACTGGATGATCTTAAAGGTTTTTTTAAACCTAAATGATTCTCTGGTTCTATGAAAAGTCTTGGGGGGATGGGGAGAGGAACTTCATTTCAAAAGAGCAGAGCAGACTGTATGGATGAATGCCCTGAGGTCTGCCATTCCCCAGATGGGAGACAGGTCACCACCTGTGGACTCTGTTAGCGTTTTTCCATAGGAAGCCTCAAGCCAGGCTCTCTCTTTTGCTCTGCAGGTCTTTGAAATCGTTTAGCAGGGACTCCTGACCTCTGCACTTCTAGCCATGGCCAAACAACTCGCATCCCCACCAGGCTGCAGCTGGGTCTCAGAGGCTACTAGAATGCCCCGCTGTCCCTG
Source organism: Pluvialis apricaria (assembly GCA_017639485.1). Lineage (NCBI taxonomy): Eukaryota > Metazoa > Chordata > Aves > Charadriiformes > Charadriidae > Pluvialis > Pluvialis apricaria. The sequence continues at coordinate 55,912,466 of CM030010.1, read as the reverse complement.
CCTGAGGTTAGATATGGCTACCAAGTTTCTCCCTGCTTCCTCTTCCTATACCCCTTTGACAAGTCCCAGTCCCATTTCAGGCTCGGGGGAGGTTACTAATGATCCCAAGAGTGAGATTGACATGCAAACAAACGAGGTCAAATGCTGCCAATCAGGCCGTTAGGAAAGGCAGGAAATATTAGAGGGAAACTAAGCAAGCATTCAGAAAGATAAGCAAAGGATAGTCACCACCATGGATCCAGCAATGTCTCGTTGCTCCTCAGTCTTCAATTTCTTCAGTGGTGGGTGCACACCACTGTGTGTTTCCACAGTTTTCTTATAACCCAGGAAAATACCTTGACGGGCTGCGAGCCCGGCCCAGACAGGGGTCGGTTTTGGTGGTGCCTGATCATGGTCTGCTGCTGTCGGTTTTGGTGGTGCCTCATTTGCAAAAGAATTGTCTGCTGCTACCGGTCATTTGCACCTTGCAAGGTACACGCAAGCAAGCTTGGAGGCAAATATTTGATGTTCCAGTCTCTCACACCCTTCTTAATTGTTGTATAGGTAAACCTGAGAGAGTGCTGTACTTAGTAATTACTAATCAGGTTATATGCAGTATTTTATCTCTTCTTTGCTTGTTGCTGAAGGAAAAATAATCTTGATTTCCAAACACTGGACATAATTTGAAAATAGGCGAAGCTTGAAATCTACAGCAAAGGCGTGCAGTGCTGACTTCCACCCAACCCCTCACACCAGGACATTGTGCCAGGAGAGGGTAAGTATGTGGGTGCACAACCAGTGATGGGGCCTGCGCTTGCGGGTGTTGATGCAACCAACGGGTCAGGCAATCACTTGCAATTTGAGCACGGTGGTGCACGTGGTAAGGAAGGTGCATCTTCTTGCAGCACTTCTTGCTGACTTACTGATATTTGTTTTCCCGTCAGCATGACTGGCATGTTGTCTTTGGTCACTGTTCACTGAAAGCCATTCCAAGAGATTAATGAGTAGCTGGACTGTAAAACTAAGGCATCAGGAGCAGGTACAGCTACAGCCAGACAGTGTTTGCTCCTCAAGCAGCTTGCACAATAGCATGTTTTAATGTATCAGCTTGCCTCTTCTGAGTGTCACCAAAGTAATTCAGCAAAGCCTTCATGTTCTCACTGCATCCCTGCTGCTGTGGATTCAAGAGCCACTCTCCCCTTTTCTCATTGCACCTACAGTGACGCCGAGAGCAATGGGTTTGGAGGCAGCCTCCCAGGTGGTGGAAAAAGGGGACAGCTTCCAGCCAGGGCTTTTGCTTTCTTCCCATGATGTTGAGGGCAACCATAGATGGGACACAAAAAGCATGGGGAAGAGCATGACAAATGAATCAGGAAGACAGAAGTGCTGTAAAGAGCGAGGTTTCAGCAGACAGGTTGTTTATTTTTGTTCTAGAGCTTTGGCTGATTAAGGGGTGGACTCCGAGCTGGGAGGCTTGGCTATAAGGTCAGAGCAGTGCACTTGCCGGAGCACTTCACAAGACCGGCTTCCAGTGTATCAGACAGGACTTGTATCAGCAACCCGACTGCTTTGCAGCTGACTGAATTCCTGGCCCAAGAAATCAGTGGTGGTGACTCGAAACAGACCCGCCAGTCAACATGAGCACAGCAGGCAAAGTAAGCAAAAGTTTATATTAGAAAAGTTTCTTTGCTGCAGCTGAGTAATGCATTTTTAAATGCAGTTTCTTTGCACCGTAAGTACTGATGGTGTAGCACAGATGAGAGTTTAGGAGGAAGCTCGTACAGGAGAGCTGCCTTTACTTGTAGAAAACGGTTGTTACACTTTTCAAGACAGTAATTTATTTATTTTTTTAAACACGGAGGCAACATGAGGTAACAGCACCAGAATAAGACTAGCCTCCCCCCAGGGTTAGCAAACTATTTTAATCTCTGATTGGACAGTTTAAAATATGATACAATGTAGTAAGTGTTCAGGTTAATGTATTTATCAGCTCTATCAGTTTCCATTCTGAGATCCCACAGTGGTTTAAACTATTTTTAGCTTCTTTATAATTTATATCAGTTTGTTTTCTAAAAAAAAAGACATACTGTTAATATTGTGTTAAATTTCAGAGTGTAATTGTGCTGATGTTAGGACAGTCATTAAACATAAATATGTATATAACAAGTCTGGAGCTTAAGTTAATGAAGACAAAAAGTAATTATCACATGCAATGCAGTACTGAGCTGGGACTGGAATGAGTTTTTACATCTTTGCTAGAAAGTGACAAGAGAGATGTAGGTTAATACCAGTGCTGAAGTCAGTATATGTTTCTTCTTGCACTACCTATGCAACTACCTATGCTAACATACACCCAGAGACACGCAAGAGAGGTCGACGGACAGGAAAACCCAAAGATGGAAAATGACTGAAGGCGTGCACCTAGCTGGAATGTGCCTTAAGAAAGTACCAGGATCATTTGCTGTTACTGACAGCTGTCTTCACTATTCTAAAACCAAACAAAACAAGAGATTAAAAAAACAAAAAAGCGCTCTCTAACTCAGAGGTACCGCAAGTGCAAAATTAATTGTAGTTCACTTGTAGGTAAATTTACCAAGTTCAGTCCTCCACACAGCCTTGGACTGAACATAGTAAATGAAGTGTTGTGATAGAACTAAACTGCCTTGTTTTCACTGTGTTTATCTTGGAGTAGTATGTGAGTTACTGTGCAGTTTCCGTGACCAAGCAGCATAATCCTTATGCTCTGTAAAAGGGTGTGTTTCTACACTTACCCTCCCACTGCTGCAGTAACTTGAAAGGCTGATAGAACACGAGCAGAAAAAAACCCTGTGACTCCAGCTAGTGCTTGCCTTAAGAGATGAAATGGGTGATAGTGTGCTCTTGGTGCATCTGTGGGATTCTTTTATAGTCAGTAAAAGTTCACTGGGACTCAATCATCAGAACAATACATAGTTAACCTATCTAATTGCAGGACAGATTTGTTCTCAGCAATCCATAGTTCTTCTAGCTACCTTTGCTCTTGTAAACACTACGGGTGTTTTGCAGGTGCAAGTTGTGAAATCATTATTGTGCTATGTGGAATACAGTATAAGTACATAAGCCCTTTTTTTTAAAGTAAGTTTCCTTGAAAATGTGGTCCTTTAAAACGTGATCTTTGGCCTCGCTTGTGAATTTTTTACTAATCACGCTTGCATTTGACACGTGAAACATTAAATACAGTGCAAACCTCTCTTGAGTCTGTCTTTTTCAAAGTGTTGTGCTCATTCCCACTTTAGGTCAGGCTGCTGAAAGTGCGCTATTTTATTTCATGTGTTCAGTATTTCCTAGTAATTATTTTCTTTGTTACCAGTTGACAATTTATTGATAATTAGACATAATTTCTATTTCTACTTCAAAAGACTTGATACTAAAAAATTGCTTTTTTTTTCCCCCCCTGAGAACTTTGCAGGACACTGGTGTTAAGCTGTTCCAATCCCAGGGTCTCAGTCACACAGGACACTTAGGCATGTGCTAAACCTTGCATTGTGGACTCAATTCACTTCCATTTCCCTGTCAAGATAATGTCACCTCAATGCTTGCAGTCAGTACGACTTAACAGAGTGACTGAGGACTTCAAATAGAGTGTCACCTATAAGGGTGTCATGGAATATCATATTCCAGGGCCTGGAGTTGTTTAAAGCTTGGGGATGGTCACAGACCACCAAGGAAGGACAGGAGTGAATACACGGACAGAGAGGTCCCGCTACTTTTGAATACACTAGGAGTGAGCTTGCAGGTGGAAACTGGGGCTACCTTCTCTCTGAGAGCCTGGGATGAGGAGTGGACAATGCTCCTCTCTCTTTCTGAGTGCGTTTTCCTCTCAGTGGCAGATGATCAGAGGAGTCCAGAGGCTCATCAGCACCTGGACAAAGCTGTGGAGCTCATGGGCAAACTTTAGTCTAACAGGCAAAAAAAAGCTGCCTTGGGTAGTGGGAGTAACCCCCCTGAGTTAAATATCCCATTTGAGAAGCAAGGTACCTTAGCACAGATAATCTTGCAATAAAGGGACTGTTGCTTCTTCAAGACTACTTCTGCATAGTGCTACACTATTTTACATAGGTGTCCTCTCGGCCATCACCTCACGGCTGAACTTGGGCTATAAGAAAACGTTCATAAGCCTATATTAAGGCTCTGAATTCCATTCTTAGCAATTTTGTGTGTTCCCGACACAGGCAGTTCTAGGCAATACAGACTTTATCACAACCTGGTATATGGCATCATTTAGTGTGCCATCTCCAAGAAGATACAAATACACACCAGCAATCCAACACAGGAAAAATAATCCACCAAGGAAGTTAGAAACAAAGAATAACTTGTGTACCTGAATGATATTTGCTACTGGAGAACTCGAGAACAAAGGAGCAATGAGGATAGATAAGGTATCCAGTTATCCTAGGAGACTATTATAGATGTTGCTGAAAACTTTGACAGAAACGTGAACAAAGTCAGACATGATCTTGGTGGCAGGAAAAATAGGCTTACAATGTGCTTTGGTGTTAGCTTTTTTGTTGCATTTTGTGTTTGGTTGTTTGGGTTTTTTTTCTGTAGCTTTCCCCCTCCTCCCCCAAATATGAGCAGGAGTTTCACATGTAGAAATGTAAGAAACTGTGTGGTGACTTGCAAATACAAGTGCCATTCCCATTTTCTTTGCTCTGTTTGCAGGTCATTAAATGCAAAGCAGCAGTAATGTGGGAAGCCAATAAACCATTTTCTATCGAGGAAGTGGAAGTTGCCCCACCAAAAGCACATGAAGTTCGCATAAAGGTACTAAAAATAAAATTTAAAAATACTGTTATGAATTGCATTCTATCTTGCTGTTTGTCAGAATTATTTCTATAGATTTTTAGGACCCAGTTGGAAAATGTTCACTAGGTGCGTAGTTACTATTCAGTGAGCTCCTATGGAACATGCCTCAAGTCCTAAATTTGATCATGAGGTTCTTTTTTAAAAAGAAGTTTTTCAGGGTAGGGATTTTTGTTTACTAAGACACCCGTGCTTCTAATAGACTGAAAAAATTACAGTACAAGGTAAAAATCCGAATCTCCTATAGCATGGAGCAAGAACTTCTCTTTTACTTTGAACCTGTGCTAGGAAATAGCTCAGTAGGGCTGGGAGTTTCCTTTTTTAACTGGGTATTGAGTATCTGTTACATTTCGGGAACTTTTCAGTGGAATTCTGTAGCTTTTTGCCTTTTAGAGCAGTTTCAAGTGTTACATAAGTGAGGAGAACCCTCTCACGGGGCTGACAACTCCATTTGTCAGAATAAAAGTTGTAAAGACATACCTGAATGTTTCAAAAGAAATACTGCTGTGATACCTGCAGAAAAATCCAAAATGTGATATAAAATATTATGTGTAGCCTAAAATTTTAGTATATATATAATATATATTTAAAATATGTAAATAATATAAAGTAATTATAATTTAATTATATAACATTACATCATTGTATAGTATCTTTTATAACAAATCTATTATATGACATATTGTAATAGAATATACTTAAAATACATATAATGTTTATATTTTTATAAAGAATATAATGTTATAGTTATTTTATATTGACATTTTGGTAATATTTGTATAATATTATAAACTTTTAGTATTTGTATATTTATATATTTATATTAGAAATCATTTATTTTATTCTGTTCTTCATATATAATTGTATTGCTAGAACATTGGTTCTGCCAGCCAATCAATGAGAATCCCTACAGAGCTCAGTAGTGCATACCCAACGTTCACAAAAGAGCCTTTTTTGTAGATTAAAGACTAATACAAACCATGAAAATCACACAACCAAAAGTGTTTTACCTGTAGGCTTATTGTGTGCATATGTGATTTTACAGGGAAGCAAGTGACTTAGAATCATAGAATCATTTGGGTTGGAAGGGACATTTAAAGGTCATGTTGTCCAACCCCCCCTGCAATAAGCAGGGACATCTTCCACTAGATCACGGTGCTCAGAGCCCCCTCCAACCTGACCTGGAATGTTTCCAGGGATGGGCCATCTACCACCCCTCTGGACAACCTCTGCCAGTGTTTCACCACCCTCATTGTAAATGTAAGGTATACCACCACATACATGTTATAATTTCACTTCTATATATGACATGACATAGTTAAATGCTGAAATATTCCTGTCTTTTCTCTAAATCAGATTGTGGCCACAGGGATCTGTCGCTCTGATGACCATGTGGTAACTGGTGGACTGGTTATGCCTTTTCCAATAATTCTTGGGCATGAAGCAGCTGGTGTTGTGGAGAGTGTTGGGCAGGGAGTAACTTCCATCAAACCAGGTATGAAACAGCACTGAACACAAACCCTGTCCTGAGTTTCCAGACTCCTGTTTAAGTCAAAGATGATTACATGCGTGAGTACTTGTATTGCAGAGGAAAATGTTCCAACTTTGAGTTTTTTCGAGGATACCCTAAAGGACATGTTGTTTACATCTGTGTTCCCAGTCTTGATTTATTTTCAGATTTTCTATTCAATTTCTTTTGGTTTTGGCAAAAACATCTGCAGCTTGCATAGGGCTTTTCCTGTCATGGGATTAAGAACATAGATTCTTTGCTGCTGGTCATAGGAAATCAGGTATTAGCTGCTGGTTCTTTAACCACAGTTTACAGAACTAATCTCTCTCAAGAATAAGGCAAAGCAAAGCACTAGATGTCATGTCAAAGTACCTTCTTCTCATTTTCCTAACAGCTAAATAATCCATTGACTTCAGTAGACCAGAGCTTAGGTCTATGTGTTCAATTACTTCACTTTAAAAGTAGCACGACTGGGGTGCCCACGCTGCTGCAGGCTTTCTTGCCTGCAGCACCAGTGCAGGTGAGTCAGTACTGCTGACTGAGAGCTGGATCACTCTGAGGACATTTATCTGGACCAGCTGCTCCTCTCACTACACGCTCTTTGAACCACCGTGGGTAGATAGAGAAGTCAGTGAAAGATGCTGGGTTTTGTCTGCTGCAAGATGAGACGGGACTTCTATACACTTTTATGGGACTGAACAAATTCTAACAAGGGCTAAATTATTAAGACAAAATATTCAGTGAACATAATCTGCATAGAAATGCCCAATTTTATCCAAGTAGTTGGTTACAATACCTAAGTAGTTCACTTTTAACACCTCCGTACTTCCAGTGTCTTTGGTTGTACTGACAAGTCTGTCCAAAGCAGGCTGGTATGTATGAGAAGAAAAAGTTTTATTAGAGATGTCTGCTTTAACTCCAAACAAATATGTATAGTGCAAATTTCAGTGATAGCTCTTAACTGCTTCTTCTCTTAGGCCTGGGTTCATAAATCACTGTTGTCTAATTCTAGCTGCCATGTGTTTTCAGGTGAGCTGAAACAGCAGACCTGAACACATACACATGCACAAAATCACATTTCTCAGATGTTGTTTAATTTACACCTTCAAGTTCCAAAAAAGGCTCCAAAACGTGCAAAGTTTCTTTAGCAGAATTATTACTAAGCCCATGTCACAGTTCTAAGTTAACTGAGGGTTGGGGTAGTGGGGGCATTTCATGTTCTGTAGGGATTTTCCATTTTTTAGAGGAAATCAAAGATTTCCCTTGACTTTTAAGGTGTCAGGGATCAGCCCCATTTTAGAATTGCCAAATCACAAATTGATCTCTATTTGGGATTACCTGTTTAGAGGTTATTAGGTATTTACCATACATCATTGCTGTGGAAAACGCATAGCACTAGGAAGCTATGTGCTACTTTGTTAATCATATAATTGTGCTAAAGAATTACAGATGTTGTCTTAGCTTGTGTGTGTCACTGCTTCTCTGACAAATATTTTACCTACCTTTACTCCAATGCAACAGTAATAGGAATGCAAATAGGAAAGAGACTCAAGAGGGCTAGCAAATTAATACTAAATTTCCCATTCTTTGTATGTATAGTTTACAGCACTGTTACCTTGGCACTCCAGTCTGTCATCCTAGTGGATGTCAGTTTTTATCTCAGTTTCTTAACCCATGTATTACTATTTTCCTTTTAAGAAGAAGATGCAATAAACTGCAGAAGGAGTACTTCAGGAATGTCCGCAGCTAACACAGGTTTATGCCATAGCTCAGATTGAGTTCTATGAAAGACACCAGGGATTTTGCATATTGAAATTAGTTGTAATAACCTTGCCCTAATGATGTCCTTTATAACACAGAAAGATGATTTATCCTCCAAGAGCAGCAGAAGGAAATAAAACCAGCACTGCACTCCTAGTGCACATTTGCTTAGGGATTAAATACACTTGCTTCATGTTTTTACCTGCATGCTTCTTATTTGCCTTTTTTAATCCTCTGTCATTACTGTTCTATTTCTAGGAGACAAGGTTATTCCGCTCTTTGTTCCACAGTGTGGGGAGTGCAACAGCTGCTTAAACACCAAGGGTAATCTGTGCAGTAAAAATGAGTGAGTTTTCCTGGCTTACCTACAACCCTTATTTGGTTTTTATTTATACAAAACTGATCGCATTCAACAGATTTCACTTGCCATTATTTCTGGTCATCTTTCAAACAGCCTTGGTTCAGGTGCTGGATTAATGCCTGATGGCACCACTAGATTCACCTGTAAAGGAAAAGCAATCCACCATTTTATCGGTACAAGTACCTTCACTGAATACACAGTAGTGCATGAATCTGCTGTAGCCAAAATTGATTCTGCTGCTCCTCTGGAAAAAGTTTGTCTAATTGGCTGTGGATTTTCAACTGGTTATGGGGCTGCTGTGCAGACTGCCAAAGTAAGTATCGTGGTGGGTGTTTCTGGTATCTCATGGGGTCTGTTCAGGATTGTGTGGCTTGTGAGCAGGTTGTCAGCATGGCAGTCAGAAGGGTGGTTCAGGCAGCCAGTTCAGGGTGGAAAGAACATACTAGTACTTTGCCTACTTCAGTTTCTCTGTCTGTAAGGCACTCGAAGTCTTCAATTCAAAATCCAGTAAAAATACTTATTTTTAAGTCTAGCAACACGTGGAAGACTATAAATGGAACACTCATAATTTGTCGCAATACATGAATGTGACTTTTACAGCTGGCACTGTCTCCAGTGGAGTGACACTACAGATCTTAACAGCACTGGAATATAAAGCATCATAAAAAAAATGTGTCTAAACCTGAAGCTGAGATGTGTAATGAAAATCTGGTCTCAGAAATGTATTTTAGGGACAATTTATCTTGGTCACATGCAGGATTGTAACAGTATAGCTGGCTACTGCACTAGTAGGTATGCACATGCAAATTACATCTCAGCGGTTAATCTCTAAATTACAAGAAGTGGCTTAAGTGAAAACATATTGATAATACGAAAATGCATTGTACTTTACCTAGACTGTAACAGTATTCCATGTTTATATGGTTATTATAGGTGGAACCAGGCTCCACCTGCGCCGTCTTTGGCCTCGGAGGAGTTGGCCTCTCTGTTGTCATGGGCTGCAAGGCGGCTGGAGCTTCCCGCATCATTGCCGTTGATATCAACAGCGACAAGTTTGCCAAGGCCAAGGAGCTGGGAGCTACTGACTGCGTCAACCCTAAAGATTTCAAGAAGCCTATTCATGAAGTGTTGATCGAAATGACAGGCCATGGTGTGGACTACTCCTTTGAAGTCATCGGCCGTACCGAAACCATGGTATGCAACCAAAGACATGGTCAAATGAGGCATTAGCTTGTTAGCTCTGTCTTCGCTAACCCACCAAGAACCAAGGGTGAGGAGCTGAGAGCCAGTGGCAAAGTGTCAAGCTAACTTCAAACCTCTTAAGTCCAGTTACCTGCCACTGAGATGCAGGGACAGAAGTATGCTCAAAAAATTAGGAAAGGGAACTTGTGTATTCCCCTCACCTAACCAGGGTGGCTAAATTTCACATAGCCCACTATCTGCTTTCCAACAGTGGCTTATCACTAATGACCAAGACAAAATGGGGAAGCAGAACAAAGCTAGGACATACCTAATGCATGACAGCAGATACAGTGGTGTGAGCAGATACAATGGAACTTGTTTCATGTGGTTTCAGTTACAAAAAAATTAATTACAAGCTCAGCCCTGAGAGGAGGAGAAGGAATTCAAACTTTTATGCCCCAGCGGCAAATCTTGCATGACTCTGTGGTGTCTCTCTGTTTCAAATGCAGACTGCAGCCTTAGCCTGTTGCCAATACAACTATGGAGTCAGTGTGATTGTGGGAGTACCCCCAGCAGCACAAAAGATCACTTTTGACCCCATGCTCCTCTTCACTGGTCGCACCTGGAAAGGGTCCGTCTTTGGAGGTAAGGACTTGGAAAGATGAGATTTAACTGACATGGGAAAATTGTAAATCAACTAGAATGAAATAGGATGTACCAAAATTCATTGCTTAGGCTGTCCTATTGGAAGTAATATTGATAGCTATTTTGCTGACAAAGAAGCACAAAGGGAATTAATTATGGGAACTGTTAGTTAATGGAGAGAGAAGGAGAGAGAAAAACAGGGAGGGGGGAAGAAGGAGGAGGGAAGAAGAGGCAGAGAAAGAAAGGAAGCAATAAAAAGAAAAAATAGAGAAAAGGGGGAAAAGTGAAAAAATAAGAGGAAAAAATGAGACATAAGAAAGGGAGAGAGAAAATGGTAGAAGAGAGAAAGAAAGGCGGGGAAGGAAGAGAGAGAGAAGAGGAAAAGATATAAGGAGAAAGATAAAAGGACAAAGGGAGGAAAAGAGAAAATGAGGAAAAGATGAGGGGGGGGGAAGAGAGGGAGGGAGAGAAAAAGAGCAAAAGCAAAAAAGAGAATGAGAGGGATAGAAAGACAAAAAGAGCAGGAAAGAAAAAGAGAGGTGGAGAGTCAGGACCCTAAAGGACATCAGGGGTCAGACCCACCTGATTTACACCTAAGTCAGACCCCAGATCAGTCCCTTCCAGTTCTTTCTCTTTTCTAAACTCTCCCAGCAGAGCCCTGCATTCAGCAAGCCCTGGCTCACTCAACACGAAGGTGAAGGCCACAGAAAACTTATTTCCAACAACAGGCTTTCTCACTGACAACCAGTTCCTCTGATATATTCAATAGACACATGAATAAAATAGCAGAGACAAATTAGGTTCCTCCGGAAAAGCATCTTACTACCCAGGACAGCTTTACCTAGTACTGTTTGTAAGAAAAAAGAGACACATGCACCACCTGCACCCCCAGTCAACAGCCGGGGAGGGGGTTGAAACTATCAAGTTTCTAGTTACCAACATGGATGTCAGCACTCTGGCTTTTGTATGAGGCGTGATTTAGTGGACAATGTATCAATAGACGAGTTGAAGCAGTATTTAATGTGGGGGAAAGTTTGGATTCTGTAAAAATTCAAATTTTTACCGGCCTTCTACCGGTAAAGCACTTACTGGGTTTGTCACATGTAGAATAGCTGCACTTCATCCCATGTTTCCTGCTGGCACTCTGGTGCAAAGGTAAAGGCATGCTGCAACATTTCACCATGCTATTCTGCTATAGAAAGTTCATCTAAAAATTAACCTGCCATGAGTTTTATCTATTTTTACAAGCATTTAATGGCTCATTATCCATTGTCTGTGGGTTTTTTCAGGCTGGAAGAGTAAAGATTCAGTCCCTAAACTGGTTGCTGATTACATGAAGAAAAAATTTGTTCTGGATCCATTAATAACCCACACACTTCCTTTCGCTAAAATCAATGAAGGATTTGATCTGCTAAGGACAGGGAAGAGGTAAACATTGTTTAATTGTAAAGGTTCTATATAAACAACCTAAAGGAGCTGTATGGTAACATAGAGTATGACTTCATGGCAGAGAATGGGGAAGGCAACCCACTATGCCCCTTAATCTCCCCCAGTGTGTGTCCGTGGGTTGCAGCTGTAGTAATAAAACCAGCAAAGCTTTAGCTTTTGAAATGCAGCGGGCCCTGTCTTTCCTTTCAGATTCTAGTTTGAGGAAAGACTGGGTGGCAGAGGGAGAAAAGACCACACAAACGAGGAAGTCTCTGCCCATGACCCATTGGAAAAGAGCACACAACCAAGGGAGCCTTGCAATGCCAAGCTGTAGAGTGCCAGGGGTTAGCTACATCGCATTCCAGGAAACATTTTAGGATGAGGAGCAAGAACACAAAGGTAGCCTATGTTTACTGGAAGAGCAACTCACCATTCCCCTTGTGAGTTAGGGAACAGAGTCCCAGTGCAATTAGTCCTAAAGCCACTGCGTAGTTCACCTTGAACTTCAGAGCTTTTCAAAAAGGAAAGCACTTGGTGTATATATACATTGCAAACTCAGAATCTGGCTCTCATGCCTTCCTCAAATATTGAGAGTGTTCAGCTCAGATTCTGTTTTCATAGGGTGCTGAAATCAGAAATATTGTTTGCCAGAGACATTTGACAAGATTCATCATGGGAATAATTGAAAATTCTCCTTGGCACAATTGTGAAATACATTTATTTATCTTAGTATGTGTGGGGACTACCCTTTTTGAAAGGTCTAGCTGTTTATAACTTACACAGTCTGCAGAATTACATTCATGTTTTCTTTTAATTGCCATTTTCTAGCAGTTATTTTACGTGTTACTTTCTCTAAATATAAAAAGCACGTAAAAGAAGAATTTAGGCCTCAAGGTTTGTTCTCCAGTCCTAACTATGCAGCACACACTTCCTTTTTTAAATGTCCTTATTTTAGATGTAAATGTTAGTTTTAGATTTTAGCATAACAAACAGGGGAGAGTGGTAAGGGCAGAGATGGCATCAGCTTTGCTAAAATACTGACAGTCAACCTGAAGACAGAGGCATGTTGCAGCTGACCGTTTTTACTAAGTGAACCCCTTCAGTGTTTCAGCCCAAAATGAGTTGTACCACTCAGGTAACCCTTAGAGCCATTTGTAACTGGAAAGATGTGTCTAAGCCTCCTCTAAGGACTTCCCAGGCTGTATTTGGTGATTAATTGCCAGGAGCCCTGGGCTTCGTGAGTGAAGGCTTCACAGTCTTGCATGAATTTTGTTCTCCTGCAGCAAGGTTTGCACATCTGCTCTGCCATTTTGCCGCAAGCCGGGGTGGGGCAGGGGAGATAGGGAGGGGGTGCCCTGGTTCCAGCAGTAGCCTAGCAGTAGTTTTCAGAGAAAACAGCAGTGTTTTGCTAATGTTAGCCCTGGAGCTTTTGTACTGTCACTAACTTGTCATTTTATATTGCAGCATTCGCAGTGTCCTGGTGTTTTAGGATTCCCAATTGTTAAGCAGCAGATGGCTCAGCACCAGTACAAATTTCATTATCCTCCAATACAACTGATATGAAATAAACCCACTACCACCCTTGAATAAAAAGATCAAGCTCAAACCCCAGACTTCAAGCACAGCATTTATAAATTAAATAATCTTTTTCCTCATACCTTTTCCTCCTGATTCTTGCTTTAAATCCTCTGTATTGTGCTGCAATTTTCTTTTAATAGCCAGTTATGAATTACAGGACTTGCTGCTGTCACAGGTATTACGAAATGTTTGGATTTTTTTTTTAATGGCTTTTAATATGCAATCCTTTAATAAAAGACAAATGAAGGAAACCTTCTTTGGGCCTTCATAATACTGCAGTCTTAACAGATTTGTGCATGCAGCTCAGCACGGTAAAACTCTAGGTCAGAACTATGTATCCATCCTGAATGATCGTAGCATTCCGTTACCTGATAGCCAATGAAATTACTCCTTATTCCATTACCTGACAGGCAAGGAAATCACTGCAGAAATTAAAATTTATGGTGACCATGTGTTTGAATTAGTAATTTCAGTAAATGATATTTGAGTAAATCATAGACTTAGGTACTGGAGAATGTCTAACCACTGGATATTTTACCAAATTAACACTTCCAAGCATTTTACATAAAACTGCTGTGGTGGTGTTCAGTGTTGTGGTTTGTTTGTTTTTTTAACTTTGAACCTCTTTCTTGGGGATGTTTTAGTTGTTTTATCAGTATGGTTTTAGATCTTTGGCCAGTTTATACAAGTGCATCTGATGCCTGGGAAACAATGTGAAGAAATATGAATGTGCATCAAGTATTGTTGTTTGTTTCCATTAAATAAAGGGGAGGTTTCCTAACCTTTAAGTGTGAATACAGAGTAAATGGGAAGAAACAAGTGATTGGTAACAGTTTGCAAGAAATCAAACATAAAGCATTTACTGCTTTCTGCATTTGTAACACGGAAATAGGAATAGAGGCTATTTCTATCTCAGGAAACACGGTCAACATTGACTTATCTTTTGAAAGTACTAATCAGACCTTGCAGGCACTCGCATGCACAGTAGCTGGGTAGAAGAACCTGTGAAGTAAGGGGACTGTGGGCTAATGATGACTTACTTGTTTGTGTCAGCAGAAAGAGTCCTTGAGCGGCCCAGCTAAGTTAATGATTTGAGGCTAAGTTTACCAAGAGATTAGACTTTAACAGAAGAAGATCCTTAAACACGTGTGTGTATAATAAACTCAGTTTACACTGCAATTAAGATGCAAACTTCAGTCCTTTGTTTCTGTACCTGTGCAGTCAGGGCTGAAGATTTTTTCTGGACCATAAAATAATTCTTTTCAGGTGCAGTTCAGTTAAAGAGTTCTGATCTCTTTCAAGGCAGGCTGTGTGGGAACAAACAGTGTGAACTGGAATGACTATCCAAAATAGAAGGAGATGGGTTTTAATTCTACTTAAATGATCTCATCAGTAGTAACATGGATTCAGCAGAAACAAGAGCATAATAATATCTCAATTCTCAGAGTATTCTAACAAAATGCTTTTTGTGGAGGCCAAGCTATTTTATTGTACCAGCTAAGGTACATTTAACTCATGACTTAAACAGAAGCCAAAGGCAGCCTGTTTGAATTTAGCTTGTGAGGACAGAAAGGAGTATGGAGATGTAAAGTATCCTCTATATGCCAAATACATGTTTTTTTCCAAGGCATTCCCTATTGCATGAAGGCTAGAGTCTTACAGCAGTCTTCATAGTAGAAGAAAAAAAAAAGTAGAGCTAGGGAATAAAGTACAACAAAACTTTTCGCTTCTGTCCTCTTCAGAATCATGCAAAGCCTACTTCTGTTGTAATCTGCCAAGCACAGTAAACACTAAGCTGTTAGTACCTTTATTAGGACAGTTGCTGGGGTCCAAAACAGTAAACACATGAAATCATTTTCTTAGGGACATTTTATAAGGCAGCAATCTAGTTCAGTCTTCACATGGAGGAAGGAAGTGGCTTCTGACTGGGGAATGACAAATAGTTCATACTGTCCTAGAGTATTTCTCCATGCAGATCCCCATCCACACTCAGCTAAAGATCAATTTGTTTGTGTGACTGTGCAGCTCTGAACTGCATGTTTCTGACAGAACTTCCCAATGGCTCTCTGACTCTGAGGTACTCCAGGTGGGTTCAGGTCCATATGCAGAGGCTCTGGCTAAGCCTCCATTTACAGAAGCAGAGAATCACAGAGTTACAGGGGTTGGAAGGGGACCTCTGGAGATCATCTAGTCCAAACCCCCTGCCACAGCAGGGACACCTACAGCACGTTGCACAGGATGGTGTCCAGGCGGGTTTTGAATGTCTCCAGTGTGGGAGACTCCACCGCTTTTCTGGGCAGCCTGTGCCAGTGCTCTGCCACCCTCAAAGGAAACAAGTTCCTCCTCATGTTAAGATGGAACTTCCTGTGCTCAAGTTTGTGCCCATTACCTCTTGTTCTATCACTGGGCACCACTGAAAAAAGACTCTTCTCATCTACCTGGCACCCTCCCTCTAAGTATTTATAAGCATTGACAAGATCCCCCCTCAGTCTTCTCCAGATTAAAAAACCCAAGTCCCTCAGCCTTTCCTCATATGAAAGATGCTCCAGTCCCCTAATCATCTTCGTAGCCCTTTGCTGGACCCTCTCCAGCAGTTCCCTGTTCCTTCTTAGGAGCTTTCCTGTGAATGAGCAGGGTCCACACTCCCCATCAGACAACAATCTGACCATTAGAACACGATTACACTATGAAAAATCCACAAAAGCCATGAAAAATCCAGTAATTGCCCAAGAGACAAACTCTTTGACAAAGCATAATGGTGTTTCCTCAGACCTTAAACTATGCCAGTGCTTACTGAACACCACTTGGCTTTGCGTGCAGCTGAGGACTACCATGTTTCTGCTCTGCCAACACATCCCACCCACCCAGCTGTTTCCCCCAGGAAACAGCACGAGACAGTTGTGTAGCTCCAGCAGTGTGTGCTCCAGTGGCAGAGACACACGCTGTGCAGGTCTGGTTTTACGTGCTTGTAAGAGCACCCTCCTTGATAGTGCATCACAGTCAAATGATCATTCCCACGCAGCATAACCCTCTCTATTGCTTCAAGGTTATCAGACAGAGAGCACGAATCCCAGTAATAAAAAGCATTGTGCTGCAGAGATAACTAGGAGATAACAGGACAATGTTTTCTTCAAGGGCTGTCACATCTTTGGCAACAAACTTTTCTCTTGCAAAAATACAGCACTATGGTGCACATAAAACTTACCACAAGATATGATAGATTTTTTTTTTTTTAATGCAGCAGACAGACCAGGCTGAATATTGAAAACCTTAAAAATTTCATTCAAAAAATCCGTATTATATATCACCAGCTCTCACAGTCTGATGACGGCCACCAAAGGTGGGCAAAGAAAAGTATGAAAAAGTGGAAGTTTCCTGGGAAAAACTGCTAAATGTCCCTGTGGACCTGAAATACACCTCAAAAGAGTCCGCAAGCGCATGGCCACTCTAGTACCAGCTGCTCAGCTCCGTGACAGGAGCACCACAGCACCTGGCCAGCATCACCTAGAGGTTGGGCTTGATCAGCAGGGCTGGGGAGCAAGCTGCCCAGCACCACTTCCATGCAGCTGGAGCCTCTGTCACACCACAGGGCCACCATGCCCCAGGCAAGACCTCAGCCAGCTTGCTGGGGCTCCATAGTGCTCCCGGTTTGCCATTGTTGAAGCTGGAGATGGGCCCAGGGGACTGGAGACCTGGGGGTCTGGCTGCGAACATCAAGCGCTGCTGCTGACTTCACCCTCACCCTAGGAAACAGGGCTGGGACATGCGGTTGCTACTGCCAACACAAACCGCTCCAGGCAGTCCCCTGAACATATAACCGTGGGCGTTACATCACAGACGGAGTGCTCATCTTAGCCTGGTCCTCCAACAAGGTCCCGCTCATCCAATCTCCTATAAATCACCTTGCCCAATGTTGCAGCAGAAACAGCTCTGTGGGAACCAGGAGAACCCGACGCAGTGAAACCCTCCAAACCTGCTTGCACACAAGGGAAACAAATACGTCCTTGGAAAAGCCCCCCTTCCTGACACATTCTCCCCTTACTACCCAGGTGAAAATAGCTGCAACACCACAGACAGCTGAGCTTCACTCCAAAAGGGCATGCGTGTTTGTCCACCATACCATGTTTTCACTGTCCTTTTTTCCATTTTTAAAAATTTTTAATCCTTTTGCAAATACCTTGGAGTGAAGCGCTGCCAGGTCAAATGGTACACCCCGGCAACAAGGGGACCCTGAGCAAGCCCGAGCACTGCCACGAATCTCCTCCCTCCACACCTGCCGGATCCAACCACAGAGAAATCTCGCTGAGCTGTCTGTGCCTGTCAGGCAGGGAGGGCAGGGCATGGCCCGAAGGCAGAGCCATCAATAAAAGCTTCCCCGGAGGACTTCTGCCCGCTCCGCTCCTGATCCCTGTGGAGTGTGACTGCCACCCACGGGCATCTCCCTGCCGCGATCCAGCTCCTCCGCTCACACTCGCTGTGCTCCTCAGCGTCCGGCATCGGACACAGATTAATCACCTCTCCCCGCTCTCCGGCAACGGTGCCACGCCAGGACTCCCTCCCTTCAGCTGCGCCCGGCGGCGGCGCAGGGGCTCCGGCTCCACGGCTGGGCCATTTCGCAACACGCGGCTTTGGCCAGACGGGTGGCAGCTTCCCTCCAGCCTGCTGCAGCGACAGACACGACTCTGCTAAGACCACATGGCCACTTCTGGAAAAGTAAGGACAACTCAGTTCCCGTCCTCCTTTCCAACGTGCCCGGCTCTTGGGGAAATATTCTCCCAATTACTCAGCCTGTGCCCCTCTACTGCATGTTCTCCTTCCTCTAACCTTACTTCCCCAACTCATCCAACCCCCCTCGAATTACACGAGCTTCTGCTCTCAGGCAGCTGCACGTGTCGGTACCTGCGTTAGGTAGTGCATTCCTCTCCCGTTCTGCCCAGCAGCTCAGGAATGAAAACACTGAATCGTAACGCTCCAAAAAACACCCTCCTGCTCTGCCCCGCTCTGTGCTCCCGCTTTGGCAGGGAAACGGCTCTTCAGAGCTGCAGTCTTGCAGCCACTCATCTCCTGCATTCAATCTCTTCCCTGGCAAAACCCCTCTCAAGGTGCAAGCTGAGTTTTGCTGACGTCAAACAAGCTCTGGGGTGACTGGCTTGGGGTTTGGGAGATGCCACACACAGATCATCCCTTTGGCAAGGGAAAAAGCTATCCTGTTGCCAGCCGGATGGGGACTGCTCCTTAACCCCTCCTTAGGAACCTTAAGCCCAGTATCTTGCAAGACCAACGTTTGCAATATGTAGTGTCCACACTCCCCATCAGAGCACAATCTGTCCATTAACATATGACAACATTAGGAAAAATCCACAAAAGCCTTTAAAAACCCAATAATTTCCTAGGTGTTGATCTCATACTCATGATGAAGCACAAATGGTGTTCCTCAGACCTTAAACTAGGCCAGTGTTTACTGAACATCACTTGGATTTGCATGCAGCTGAGCACTACCGAGTTTCTGCAGGCCTGTTTTAGGTGACTGTAAGATGACCGTCCCTGACCGCGTGCCAAAGGCAAATATTCCCACACAGCATAATCCCATCTGTTGCTTCCAGGTCATCAGATGCAGAGCTGCTGTTGCCTGGGCCGCGGGCAAGCCACTCTCTATTGAGGAGGTGGAGGTAGCACCTCCAAAGGCAGGTGAAGTCCGTGTCAAGGTAAAACACGTTTCACTATTTTATTCTGCCTTGTGGGAATTGCTCTTCTTCTGGCTATACCAATATACCTGTCAGGGATCTGTGTCCACTAATAGTCTTTAATTGTCCAGAGCAGCCTTAGCTGTAACCCCAACTCATGCACCGTCTGCCAGGGACTCCCTTTTAGATTAATCCTTGCTTAAGCTGTGGTGTAGGAATCCAGCCCTAGCTGCTGGATGGACCCCTGGGATTCACACTGTGGCCTTGTCTCTAATCTCACCTTCAGCCGTCTCCCATCACTCTGCCTGAACCTCCTGCCTGGGCTCTGCTCATGGTTTATCACTGGCATGGCCTGGGGCTGTCAACAAACCCTGTTACCGGCACTCAGCTCTGCCCACTATTTTCAGGTGCTGTGGGACAGTCCTGATCTCTGTGGCCACTGCGTGACTTTTGGTGGCCCTTGGCTCCTGCCTCTTCCTGCCACGGGCAGCAGCCCCGCTGTGGCAGTGCCCTCACGATACCATTTCCCACGCCTTTCTTGGAAGAGACTGGGGAGGCAGGGGGCAGAGCTGAGGAAGTGCTGTGTGAATAAAACAAAACAAAAAAGAAAAAATTTTGTGTTAAAATGTTCACAGTTGATGCTACCTGACACCACTGAATAGCAAAGAAAAATGTCCCAGGCAGTCCAGTTCCTGATCCCCTCCTGAGCAGGCTCCCGTGTGGCACAACTGAGACACTCAGGAGCACTGGATGATAAAATGCAGCAGCCCCCA
This sequence comes from Pluvialis apricaria, assembly GCA_017639485.1. Taxonomy (NCBI): domain Eukaryota; kingdom Metazoa; phylum Chordata; class Aves; order Charadriiformes; family Charadriidae; genus Pluvialis; species Pluvialis apricaria. The sequence continues at coordinate 55,892,723 of CM030010.1, read as the reverse complement.
GCTAACTGAACCCAAACTGGGGAGATCCATTTTTCCCTTCAGCTTCAATGACAACTGCAAAGCACTCATGCTGTCCACCTTTGGGACTGTAGGTTTTTTAGGGAGAAGACTAATACTCTCATTAAGTGCAAACTGCTTTAGAACATGCAAATAGATAAACATCTGCTCCACAGCAGAAAATGCCTATTGGTAACAATATCTCAGCACCAGTGAAGGTACTTTTTGCCCCCTTTCTCTCACCAGCTGACCATATGAAGAAAGGCCTCCAGATAAACATTCACAGCTTGTGACGGTTCTTGATCTTACATATACCTTAGCTGCAGATTTCATTGGGCCATCAAATTAACGTAGGGGTATGTTCTAGAGAACGTCATCCTTCAGCACTGACACTAGATCCTGGACAACAAGAAAATCGGATCATATTTGACACTCAAAATTTTGGATTTCTGTCGGAAAAAATGGGCTCTCGGTTGAGAGACCCAGCTTGTGGATAAAAGCACAGGACTGTGTACAGCAGTGCTCTGAGACACTGGGCTGCTGCAACATACCAATGGCCATGTGACACCCTTGAACTACACATCCCAAACATCTCCCATGACTCTTGGCACTGACCCTGTTCAGTCCATCAGAAAAGGAAAGTCTTCACTGGATTACCAAACTCTGTGGCACACATGCGTCCAGTACAACTTTGCTCTCCCTGCTAAGTTACGCCAGGCTGTTTCAGACACGATCACCTGGGATTCTCCATTCCCAGAATTCTGAAAGCCAGAAACACTCCACAAACTAATCCCCAGCCCCTATAGCACAGTGCAGAGGAAAGCCAGATGGAGCATTCAGCGTGAGCAGAAGGGGAAAGCCCAGGTGGGCACAGTGTACTGGTATGGGGTGGCAGCACCAATTGCGGTGGGAATTGTAACACCCCTGCGAAAATTACTTCCACAAACTGAGGCCAGACAATTTCTAAAGCTCATCTGCTCTTTCTTCTCCAAACAGATTGTGGCCACGGGCATCTGTCACACAGATGAACACCTTTTGGAAGGTTGCCTTCCTAACACGGATTTCCCAGTTATCCCAGGCCATGAAGGAGCTGGGATTGTGGAAAGCATTGGAGAAGGAGTGACCTCCGTGAAACCAGGTAACAGACACACACACAAATACACACCCAACATTCAGCTCTGCAACAGGCAGCACCTTCAGAGTCTGCCCAGAGAGAGGCACCACCTAACATGGGATGTGTGCTATTCCAGGTGACAAAGTCATCCCCCTTTGCCTTCCACAGTGCGGGGAATGCAGTTTCTGCCTGAATCCCGAATCCAACTACTGCATGAAGTGCCAGTGAGTTTGCTTCTCCTTCCCCTACACCTATGTGGGGTCGGCTGTCTGTCAACAAGTCTGACAACCCCACGGGTGCTTTACTTGATGAACAATAAACGCATGCGCCTCCCAACAGTGTCTCTGAACCACAAAACCTGCTGCCTGACAAGACCAGCCGCTTCACTTGCAAAGGGAAGCAGATCCACCACTTCCTGTGGGTCAGCACCTTTGCAGAATACACCGTGATCCCGGAGTACGCCGTTGCCAAGATAGATGCTGCTGCGCCTCTGGACAAAGTCTGCTTGCTTGGCTGCGGGTTTCCCACAGGCTATGGGGCTGCCATCAACACCGCCAAGGTTGGTATTCAGGCATGGCGAGCCCAAGCATCCCACAGCCGCCCTCACACCCTCACCAACCCCGTGCAACAGAAACCTCCTCTTCCCGCTGGAGACTCACAGGGGCCCATGTTGTGCAGGTAAAACCAGGCTCCACCTGCGCCGTCTTTGGTGTCGGAGGAGTTGGCCTCTCTGTTGTCATGGGCTGCAAGGCGGCTGGAGCTTCCCGCATCATTGCTGTTGACATCAACAAGGACAAGTTTGCCAAGGCCAAGGAGCTGGGAGCCACCGACTGCATCAATCCTCACGACTTCAAGAAGCCCATTCAGGAGGTCCTCACTGAGATGACCGGCCACGGCGTGGACTACGCCTTTGAGGTCATCGGGCATGCCGATACCATGGTAGGTGGCATTTCAGAACGTGTCCTCTCTCCCAGCTCATTCACAGGCTCCCTTCAGGGCAAATTTCACGCCGGCGGGCAGTTCCTTACCTGCCGCCTGCACTGCTGGGCACTTATTGCCCAGAAAGGCAGTCTATTGGCTTTGGGAGAAAATGATGTACGAGCTTTGGGAGAAAACGATGTACGAGCCTTCAAACAGGCACTGAGCTCTGCATCTTGGCTGCGCCAGGGAGTATGTGTTTTCAGATTACCCGGGAGAGAGGCAAATGACTGCACAGAAAGAATGCTTTTTTGGACAAACGCATCAGCACGTTCTCTAATTCCCCTGCCTGTCCCATCAGACTGCTGCCCTGGCCTCCTGCAACATGAACACTGGTGTCTGCGTGATGGTTGGGGAACTGGCTTCTGGTTCAGTAATTTCTGTTGATCCTATGCTTCTGCTGTCTGGACGTACATGGAAGGGGACTCTGCTTGGAGGTATGAAACTGGAGAAAAATTTTTAGACATTTCAGCCTTTTCCTTTCACAGTAATTTCCAAATGTCTGTGGAACAGGTACCCTTCAGAGCATATGAATAACTCTCCCCTTGAAAATGAGTTTTCCCAATGTCGGCAGCTTTAGGACAAAAGACACTTTACCTCATAGTCACTAAGTTTTTTGGTAATGAAGTATATTTCAAGCTTGGCAATGACCCAAGAAGCCTCTTTGAGAGATTTTTCAAGAAAACCACAACTAAACAGGAGTGCTGCATTTCCACTGTATGTACAGGCGTGAAACATGCAAATAAACTTGTGACCGTTTCATGCTGTTCAATGCACAGAACTGCTTATGCTAAGTCACTCTCATCCCAAAGAGAGGAAAATTCCTCACAAGATAAAGGTACTGATACTGGTCACGCAGTCCTGACCCTCACAGCAATACTACCTTACCAAAACAGCATTTCTCTGATTATTCACTGCAGGTGCTTTCTCCCATTTCTAGGTTGGAAGATGAGAGATTGTATCCCCAAATTAGTTTCCAGCTATTTGGAGAAGAAAGTCAACTCAGACGTGCTGATCACGCACACGCTGCCCATCGCTAAAGTGAATGAGGGATTTGAGTTGTTACGTGCAGGAAAAAGGTGAGACCCTGACTAGCAGGAGCGAGGTACAGCAAACGCCACCTCCACCTAGAATTCAAACAGTCCAAACACTCTGGCTGGCAGAGCATGCAACACTGCCTTCTCAAAAAGCATCCAAGCTTTTGGAGGAAGTAGGGACCAGGGACATACGTCACGAGGATCTGCCACAACCCAGAGGGAAGAGCCCACGCTCAGCACAGGGAACCCTCCTGTTCATGGTTCCGCTCAGCAGAGATCCCATGGCCCTGGCGCTGCACTGCAGCCAGCACAGACCCTCAGACACCACATCTCAGGGCACTGTTTGAGAGCACGGGACAGGCACAGGAGAGCAAGGAGTAAGGGGCAACCTTGGCAACAGCAGCATAAAAGCCAAAGGAAGGAACAACATGTCTTACAGCGCAGCACAATAGCTCTGGGGAGGGACAAGGTGCCTAAGCCCCTGGGGGCTTCCCTTTAGCAGGGTTTTGAAGGCTGCCCCGTTGCTGCACGGCTCCTGCAGCTGACTTAGGAAGAGGCTGGATGAGAAAGAAGCTGTCCTGTCCCCGGGCACACCTGCCTGCCCCACTGCCTGCTCCGGAACACCCCAGCCGTAGCACCTCTAACTCCTCCCTTCCCTTCCACTTTTCAGCATTCGCACCGTCCTGCTCTTTTGAAGGACACAGCCAGGGGAGGCTGAGCAGAGGGACCAGCGCAGCAGACACTCTCCTGGCGCAGGCCCTTCTCCCCCACCACCTCACTTTGCGGGGCGCAAGGAGATGAGAACGAGGAATTTGCTAATGCTGGTGCCGTTGACAGAGCTCGCGTGCTCCGCTGAGACACAAAAGGACACCTCTTCCAAGAAACACTTCTATCAATAAAGGGTTTCGGTCAAACCCGTACCATGCAGTGCACTCAATCAACAGCAGTCCCATTGGGAAGGAGGACCTCTTCCCCCTACCACAGGCCCTTCCATCAGACCCCTTGTCTCAGCAGCGAGCAGCTGCCTTTGCCTTCTCCACTGCTCCAGCTTCTCACCTTCACCCACCTTACACACTTATACCCATCTCCGCCCCCATCTCTGCTGGGGGAATGCTGCAACCTCAACCATAGTACAGCAGGGAAATGACAGCTGTTGCTGCCGCTGCTGTTCTGTGGTCTCACTTGCAGGACAAAAATGTGTTTTGCTACAGGAGGTTATCCTCATATAAAACCTATCACTTGAGCCACTTTCATTTAAACATGAAGTTTTCTTATCACTATACTTTGTTCTATTCTCTCCTATTCTTCCCTTCTTCAATTCGTATTTATCCTCTTTAAATCTGCTGGCCTCCTGAGCTCAGTTTGGTGGTTTTTCTCCTGATCTAGTTTTGTTCCTGATAACAACTTCTGAGAAATTTACAGATTAGAACTGGGAAGAGAAATTACAAGTGCATTTATGTTCCATGATGTGTAAATGTGGGTGCTAGAGGTACTAAACCTAGACTTTCAGAAAGTTAAAAAACAAAATTCCTCCTTACATTGCAGGAGTGCAATTCTATAGGAGCTACCAGGATCACAACAGGTTGGGCAACTAAATTTGTTCTGAACAGAAAAGGAAATGCAAGGATATGATCCTTATGGGTCCCTTCCAAATTGAGCTATTCTAGGATTCTATGATAAAATGAACTCAAAATTAGCAATTGTTGTAAGATTCCTATTCTCTATTTTAACACATTTTTTCCCTCAGCCATTCTCCTCCACTAGGGTGAATAGAATCAATTGTACATGTTTAACAGGCCTTTATCAATATTTTAATTTTATCTCTTCAATGTATAATATGTCAGGGTGGATCTAACTCTCCATATCTCATTTGCATCCTCCCCCTTCCATTTTGTACGACATATACAATATTTTTGTCCTAATGGAAATTCAAGCAACAGGGCACCTTAAAGAATAGTGAATTATCAATTTTGCTAACAAGTGCAAAGCTGTACCTGCTAGGATATGATCTAGTTTGTTCTTCATAGTAGATATGCAAAGATTGTCTCTGAAACTGGTGCCCAGTTACACTGAAGACAAAAATTTAACGCTGAGGCATTAATAAAGGCATTAATATCTGCCTTTGTCTTTTAATTAAAAATTATTGAAGGGTTTGAACTACTACAGGCAGGAGAAAAGATAAGATTTGTACTTAGCCCTCATAAGTGCATTTCAGAGTCTAGTCCACAAAGTGATTTCTGTCAAATATTCTTCCATTTTTCCACCACTTGGATACAGACAGGAAACGAACATAATACGCAAAGGGGGCCAGAACACTGACTATCGAGATGAAGACAAAGACCTTGAGGCCTCTGCCTATCTGTACAAACATCTGACGTAACAGATCAGTTATTAAAACTTGTCTGATAAGTGAACACATATAGCAAATCCAGATATGAAATATTGTTGAATGCTGACACACGGCATCTGTAATTAAAAAGTTAATCATTAAAACCATGTCTACTGACATATAAGTTTGATTCTATTTTCCCTCTATTAATTGGATAAGAAAAAAATATCCTCCTTTCTTAAAGTATACACAAAGCTGCACAGCAACAGGATCTTGGTGTCAACTCCCCCCCATATTCACATACATTTCAAATGTTTGCAGAGATGCCAGCTACCCATGGCACTTCACAACTGCAAGCAGGGCAGTCAGCAATTCTGGAATCTATGTTGTCTTCACATCAATGTTGGGTTTGCAAATTTGATGGAGGAGAGCATCACACGGATGTTTTAAGGATAAGGATATTACACATTTGAAACACCTTTTTACAACTATATTGTAGGCTACAATCTCAACAGCAGAGACTGGACATGTTCTAAGAGGCATGAAATACTAATATGCGTAGCACTGATCTCTGATCACTGATTTCAACTTCTTCGTCCATCACCTTTCTGTTCCTTTTATCATTCTCTCTTCTGCAGCAGCTTAAAGTTCAGTATATGATAAGTCTAGTGATTCTAGCTGGTTGCCAAATTACACATAAGAACCACGTGCATTCAATATTTAACATGCGGTATTTCTTTCCAAAGTAGCAATGGGAAGGACCCATTGGTCTTTGGAATGGTTTCCATTATTTAACTTATCTGTTTCAGATACAATTCTATTTTAATCAATTCTACTGCTTAGTTTCTTGAAAATAACAAAAAGGCATTTATTTCAAGTCGAATACCCTGAGCTCTGACTTACATAGAATATAAATGCAGACTCAGCAGTCTAAAACTACCATCAATAAAACACCAGTAGATTTATGCAAGATATATTTTAACCCAGAAAAATATTTACTATTCTCTCTAGTAAACAGTTTATATGGGCAACGAGCCCACACAGGAGATTGCAAAAATCAAAAGGAAACTTCTGGAGAAGAGGAGGCTGAGGGGAGACTTTGTCACTCTCCACAACTACCTGAAAGGAAGAGACTTTGTCACTCTCTACAACTACCTGAAAGGAAGTTGTAGAAAGGTGGGGACTGACCTCTTCTCCCTAGTGACAAGTGATAGAATGAGAGGAAATGGGTTCAAGTTATGCCAGGCAAGGTTTAGATTGCATATTAGGAAAAAATTTTTCACGGAAAGGGTTATCAAACATTGGAATAGGCTGCCAAGGGAGGTGGTGGATTCACCATCCCTGGAGGCGTTCAAAAAAAGGGTAGACGGTACTTGGGGACATGGTTTAGAAGTAGTTTTGTCAGGTTAGGTTAATGGTTCAACTTGATCATCTTAAAGGTCCCTTTCAACCTCAGCAATTCTATGATTCTAAATGGGTTTGCTCCATAACATATACATGAAGCATTGGAGTATCAAACATTGTCCTCTACTGATGCTTACATACTGTTATAGGTGAATGTAGAGAGCACCCAGCTCTGAACAGACCATCGCTTAAAATATTTTCATTTTCTGTTTTGTGAGTTTGTACTGTTTTCTTATACTTGAGAGATGACAATCACACACCATTTCTCATCAAGTGTCCCCTTTCCAGGTCTTTCACATTGTAGAAGTAACACAAACACAAATATCAATCAATCTTTGCTTCTAGAACCATGTAAACTAGCACTATGTAAATGTAGTGAATTATCTGAATAATCCTTTGGCATTTATTTTAAATTGAATGCCCTGGGCTCTGACTTATACAAATGTTATGATAGCCACACCAAATGCTCCAGCACGGGATATCAATATTTTAAATAAAACCTAGTTACCATAAAAATCCAATACATCATAAGATTGTTGTAATTTATACCACCACTTTAGAGAAACAGAATCACAGAATCTCCTAGACTGGAAAAGACCTGTAAGATCATCTAGTCCAATCATTAACCTAACACTGACAAGCCCACCACTAAACCATGTCCCTAAGCACTTTATCCACACGACCCTTAAATACCTCCAGGGATGGGGACTCCACCACTGCCCTGGGTAACATGTTCCAATGCCTGATGACCCTTTCAGTAAAGAAATTAATCCCCTAAAGACAGAAAAAAATTCCCTTGTGTACCCAGCAGCATTAGCAGGCACCACTAACAACAATGTTAGTATAGAAACTGAAGCAAATTACATCAAAGTTACCTATACTGTCCATGGAGGCTTGTGTTGTAGCTCCTGACAGGACTGCCGATATGGCTATAACCATATCACATTCATACGGACTCACCTGTGTTTCAGTTTGTGCCCATTGCCTCTGGTCCTGTCACTGGGCACCACGGGAAACAGCCTGGCTCTGTCCTCTTCGCACCCTCCCTCCAGCTATTTGTACACATGGATGAGATCCCCCTGAGCCTTCTGTTCTCCAGGCTGAACAGTCCCAGCTGTCTCAGCCTTTCCCCAGAGCAGAGAGGCTCCAGGCTGCTAATCATCTTCGTGGCACTTTGCTGGACTCTCTCGAGTATGTCCATATCCCTCGTGTACTGGGGAGCTCGGAACCAGACCCAGAACTCTGGTTGTGGCCTCACCAGTGCTGAATAGAGGCGATTGATCACCTCCCTCGACCTGTTGGCAATACTTTGTCTAATGCAGCCTAGTACACCATTAGCTGCCTTTGCCGCGAGGGCACAGTGCTGGCTCATGTTTGACTTGGTGTCCACCAGGACCCCCAGGTCTTTTTCTACAAAGACACTTTCCAGCTGGGTGGCCCCCAGCATGTACTGGTGCATAGGGGTTTTCCTCCCCAGGTGCAGGACTTAGCACTTTGTCTTGCTGAACCAAATGAGACAAAGGACAGCATGTCTTTTCAAACCTAAGAAATAGTAACTTCCCTTTAGTTTTTATTTAGAGACTTTGGCATCGAGTATTTGAAGGGAATCCAAGGGAAATAAATAGAAACTCACACTGCAAGTACATTTTTCAATCACTCTGGAAAAACTATGAACCACAACATTTTACTGAAGCATTATTCTTTTCCTGTAATGCCAGATTCTAGTCTTAGCCATACTATTACTATTAACTGGCATTGTTTGCACAGGAACAAGTGGGGAAAAGCAGCCTAGAAATTAAAAGATGACTAATCAGATCAAACCATCGTAAATAATCTTAATGGCAGTAAACCCCCCCTATTTTTAATACAGAACATGACAGGTTTATGATAAGGTCTACATGACACAGTTTCCACAGCAGCAAAGGAATAGACTGAGATTTATTGCAATTGCATCTTAGATTCAAATAGAGCATTTCATATATGAAATCTATCCAGCCCCTCAGGTACATCATTTGGTGCACAACACTCATATAGAGAACTGCTGCTGTTCCAGGCACTGCTCCATTGACCCTGTCCTGCCTAAACAGCTATGTAGAATGACATATCTCTGGGGCACATATGTGAAGATCTTTGCTGATTCCTGTGAGTTCAGAATGGAAATATACTAAGCACATACTTATTTCTCCTCATTTCCTTTCCTTTCCTTCTTTCTGTATCTGCTGTATTAAAGCCTAAAGAGAAGCCTAGCAACCAGCTAGATAATCAGCAGAAGCAACTCTTCCATCAACAATCACTTAAGTTTTATAGCTGTGAATAAGCCCTTTGCACGAACACTTCGAATGCAAATGGCTTAGTCCAGAGATGGCAGTTGTTCTAACTGAGATCACCCAGGCACCTTCCCATACGAGCAATGCTTCATAAGGAACAGAATTAAAAAGAAAAGCATTAAGAGCAATCGGTCACCGACTTACTTAGCTATACTAAAATACTCGCTGTATCAACATTACTAGTAGCTTTATGCCAATACTATGCTGATAATATTACCCAAGTCATACTACCCAAAGTTTGCACAAACCAAGGTAGGAGCCATATTCCGGAACAAACACAGCACAAATTTGCTTTGAACATAATTAAACATTTGCAATAAAGGCTGGTTATCTCTTGAAAACACCCTTGTAATAAACCTGCTGAGAGATTTTCTGCTCTATAGAGTTTAATAAATGCAGGAAGGGTCTGTCTTTGTTTTAATTTTGGTAAGAATTTGTGCCGCTTTTGGCTGAGGTAGAGTTAATTTTCTTCATGATAGCTGGTATGGCGCTATGTTTTGGATTTGTGCTGGAAACAGTGTTGATAATACAGGGGTTTTATCTTTTTATCACCAGAATAGTATTAATGGCATCTCTTGTCAGCCAGTATTTTGCTACTCAAATCTCTGTAGTTCCTTTTCTTGCTTTGAGCAAGAATACACCCCCTTTAGCAACTAAGCGCTGAGGCTTATATTTATATACTTCATCCATGTATAGCTGGTGATAAGCAGATGGTAATGTGTTTTGGCTTTCACATGCAAAATTTATGTTTCCATTATGTTACATATGTGTTTTTTTTACTGAACCAGTGCTAAAGCTTTTATGTGGACTTAAGTAAGTTTCTTGAAGGCTTCCAGGGTATGTATGTCTCAAACATTAATTCTTAAAGAAATCATGGAGATTTTTGTAAATCCCTAGATTATTAAAAAAAAAAATGTGATAAAAGAGACCTGAGTTACTATGATATAGTCTGAATTTCTCAGGTGAAATCTTACCGAGAAACTCAGTTGAAACAGAGAAAACTGTAACTGGCACGTAACTTGCAGCAAAAGTGGCCTTTTCTCTGCTCTGAAGGAAATAATAATAATAATAATAATAATAATAATAATAATAATAATAATAATAATAATAATAATAATTTATCAACAACACAATAGAACTTAGTCTTGTTACAGCGTTATACTAATGCCTGCAGTAGCAATTTTCAGAAATTTTGTTGATGTATTGTAATTTCTTTTGCATTTTTGAGGGGTTTAGACTAAATGTTTTGTTTGGCACAATCCTGTCACAAACTATCACTGACTTAAGTTCAGCTCTGAAACAGGACATATACAGAGCTTAGATACTTGCATTCAAAAGCAACATCCAAAAAAACCCTTTATTCCCTAATTCAATGAGTTTCTGTACTCATGAAACATTCATCAATCAGATTTAAAATAATAGTTTTTGTGAAATACGTATGTGGCTGATAAGGCAAAAAAAGCATCAGAAAAGAAAGTGTGACCACCGGCTTGAAAATTAAAGTAGGGAACCGAGCAGAAAATAAGGCAGGTGTTTAATCGTGGATCAAACTGTTTTTTCTTATACCGTGATTTATTAATTAAATTCAGTTCGTTCACTGTTAACAGGACTTGGTTTTATGGATTTTGTTGCAGCCTGGAAGAGTGTGGAGAGTGTACTAAAGCTGGTGTCCAACTATACGACAAAGAAATTTTATTTGCATGCCTTGGTGTCATATACATGGCCATTTGACAAAAATCAATGATGCTTTTGACTTTATGATTGCAATAAAGAGATAAGTTATCAAGAAATCAAATCTACCTTATACTGTTCATGAGGCGTATTTTAATCATAGAAGCTGAATATTTTGTTGTCCTATCTTATGAGGCTATCATCTTGGATGCATTTAAAAACAAAAAATAAAAAAAAAAGTGCCTTCAAATGTTTCACTAAAACCTCACTCCCACCACTAATCCATATCTAAAAAGGAAAACTGACATGCAATCAATGAGGCTATGTATTTCCACAGCTTTCGGTACCCAGTGCTGAGTCTTTATAAGAAAAGCGAATGCACACCTAAGTCTGTATTCCACTTTCAAACTGAAGCATGTAAGCAACAGCAAGAGAGTTTCAAGAGGAGTTAGCTTACAGAACCTAGGGCTTTGTACATCTGCACCCCAGTTGACTGTGTGATAAATGATCAAAAATTTATAATTTATTAAACGAGTAAAGACAAGCAAACAGTGCTGGGTGCACCGGGAGCCTCTGCTCAACCAAGACGCACACCGTACAATCTCCGTTTCCGGTTTATATTCCTTTTACTAATACATATTCATAGCTATGAATACATATTCATAGCTACCAATACATATTCATAGCTTTGCTAATGATGGGCGTGTCTTCTTTGGCGCATGCCCTCTTCACCTTGTGGGGTCTTTTCGACTCCCATCTGGTGGTCGGTGGATGAAGTCAGTAGCCTTCCTCAGCTCGCCCTAGGTTTTACGCATGCGCTCTAGGGACCTCAGCTCGCCCTTAGGATGACCCTAGACTTCACGCATGTGCCCTATGCTTAATCACCATGCGGTTAACAGAAAAAAAACCACGGTTTACTAGAACGTTCCTTAGGTGGCTTCTGCAGGAAGGAACAGAGAGGGTCACATTTCACCATGCGGCCCTAGCATTGTTCCATATTGACACCAATCAGGTGAACACATTTCACAACTGCAGTAACTTTGAGCAAACTTCTGCCTTGCTGGAAAAGCTTCATTGCTGAACTATATAACCATCATAATCTGACAGGATAGAGTAATAACATTTTCAGCTTAAATAATAGAAAATATGTAGGACTGGAGCAGACACAAGAAACATGCAGTGGAAGAATCATTTAACTGGCCATAGAGGCTTTCTTTACTGAAGGATGTTTGAAAATACTTTGTCTGCACAAATGTGTTTGTCATGTTCTCCTGCAGTTTGACTTTGTCTGTCAAGCACAATTTAGCAAAGAGCAAGGGAAGAAAACTTCCCCAAATTTCTCTTCAGCATGAGGACAGTTTCTACAGAGACACAAACCAGTTACTGAGCCAACCAATTAAACCATCACTTTCACAGCCTGCCAAAGGAGAGCAATGCTACTAAGTCGATGAACAGCCCACAGCAATAGGATTGCCTGAAGCTCTAATGGAAGAGGAATGTTTAAAAACAGTAGGTGAATACTTTATATATCCAAGTTCCATATACCAATGTTTTGTTTGTGGGTTGGGCTTTTTTCTTAAGTTTAAAACAAACTTTTATGTGGTTGATTTTCTTCGTTGCAACAATCAAACTGTCCTCATTTTCTAAGGATTGGTCTCAAATTTTTGAAAACTCTCACTTGAACTTAAGCCTTATCTTTGCCTGGTCTCATTATTTAACAAATTGATTTAATAGTTAATGTTTAATATTTAATAAATATGTGTTAAGCATTAATATGTATTTAAGAAAGTGCAGCTCACACAAATATGGAATGTTTAGCACTGAACGGTAATAAGGGACAGTAGCTAGCGCTACATTATTTGAAGCATATTAAATAAAACAGTAGATAACTTTCTTATTATCATGTAACATTTATACACACATACATGGATGTGGTTTCATTTTTGCAAATGCTGTTGTACTTTTAGTATATTTCCAGCACCAAGTCCCACAGAATATTACAGCACAACTGTGCAAAATCTTCCTGAGAGAACAGGATTGCTGCTGTGAGCAGGTCATTCTGCTAAACAGACCCTTCTCTTGGTGCTGAACTTTGGACTCAAACACCAAAATGCCTTTTGACCTCTTTTGAGCAACTCTTATCTCGGTCCATAGCCCTTTGAACTCCTGGAACCCTCTCAGCATGATCAGCAATTACACAGCACATCAAAAATGCACAACTTAGATATCAAAGGTTAACAAAATCCATCTTGTCTGCCAATTTACAGTAACTTCTAAACATAGAACTCACTTTGCCCTGCTATAGAAGTTATCTATAACTCTCTTTAACTACTTTTTAAGCATAAAAAAATAAGACTGTAGGTAATGAGGTAACACCAAAATAACTCCTTAAATGTTTTGATTTCTAGCACTTCCCTACCAAGAAAACACACAAGAAGTTCCTCCCAATGAACAATGTTTCCCTAACACCACATGTGCGCCTGCACAGCCTTAATTTTATAGTAGTGACAAGTCTCAAAACACGTAATCAATTAGCTGAGTAACTCTGTAATAAATATAAAAATGTAAATAAATTTGTGCAGGATTGGGAAAAAAACTACCACACAGCTACGTTAGAAGCAAACCACATCCTCTATCTGTACCATCATGTATTACTTCTAAGTTTTGCTAATTTAACAGAAACATCATTTTTCATTTTTGAAAAAACCTAAACCTAGCTGAAACAAAATTTGATTGCTAGAACATAACTCTGCCTTCAGAAAATTGTAACTTGCACTTTACCAATTTTGAACTGCTGCTACGTCAAAAGTTGTGTAAGCGCCTCTGCGTAGCGACGAGTTATAGCAGTGCCACCTGGTGGTTGGTGCCCTGTCACTGCTCTCTCTGCATACTGCCCGTCAGGTGCTGGAAGAGCTGCATTTCAGCGCAGCTCAAGCATCCGCCTGCGGCAGACATCCGTGGGGCCCAGGGTGGCCGTGGGCACACGCGTGTGCAGCTGCCAGCTCCACAGAACGTTCTGCCACCCTCGCTGCTCAGCTCTGTGACCAGCCGCGACATGATGAGTGCCACTAGGAAGCTGTTCCGCCGCCCTTTCCTCCAGCCAGCGAACGCGTTACTACTAGCTTTCCAATAACCTGGAGATTCTCCTGGCCCTTTGATAATGATCACTAACTAGGCGGGATTTCAAATTTCAGCAGATAATTAGAGAGCTCCTCAAATACTGCTTGGTTGCTAAAACATCACTAGTTTCACAGCTGACCAAATGATTACGTTTGAAAGACTAGCAAAGACATTTACACATACCAGAAGAAAATACTGTCAAGTGCAAGCAAGGAGGTGCCAGCATAACCCTTCCCCGACTTTTATCTTTAAAATTTCCCTTGCATAGTTAGTTTCATGTGAACATATTAGAATCAGCACATAAAAGATCAGCTTTTTGTGTTTTGATTTCCAATGAAAGCAAATACCTGAGTATTTAATCACAAAACTCCCCAAATACTTATTTCCGTATCTAAAATATGACAAATCTTTCAGTATCCCAGCCTCATGTGCCTCTGCTGTAAAACTGTCATGGTCACTTTCATATTTATATTGAAGACGCCTAATTAACATGGGCCTTTGTTTTGAAAAGTTGTTTTACTTTAGTATATTTTAGTATTATATTAGGATTAATTAGTGAAATTATTTCTAAAGTTTTTCCTTTGGAACCAACCATTTCTTAAACTACTGGATAATATTTTAAATTTATATTTCTATTTACAAATCCAGAGTATTTTAATTAACTAAGAATTATCCAAAGAAACATCAACCGGCTTTGAACATTTTAAATGAGAACAATTTTGATTTTTGAAATGTTTCCATGTTTCGACCAGCTATATTCGTACCTTACAAAAATAAATTTATGCTGATTTGAAGAATGACAAGAATTTCTAGTTTTTTGAATGCTACGCAAGTATTAAACTCTAGTATTTCATAGGAAAATGTAGGAAAGCTTAAATCAGAATTCAAAAGGATGGTTTTGAGAGGAAAGCCCCACAAAAAGACTGCTACACAAGCATCCACAGCTGGAACCTCTGCACAGCTTATCTCAGGTTTAGCGGAGCTGTTGGTATGAAATATATCTATCAAAACTATTTAAATTGCACTGGATTTATTTGGGTAATTGTATTAATAGGGGAAAAATTACCTCTGGGTCAATCTAGCACCATTTCTGTTTGGGGAAAAGACACCAGACAACGTTTGCTTCAATGCATTTCAGTTTCACCTATGGGTAGGCAAGTCAGCCCTCCAGACCCTCTGTGCCTTGCCAATCTGCTCACCAGTCTGTGAGGTTGCAGCCAGCAGTTACAGCACCTAAACATCACCTCCTAGTTCAGACTCCGGTATATGGCCAGCTTCTGCCGTTGGCACTCAGACTGCCACAGGATGAGCATTCTGGCTTCTTTCAGCAAACACTAGCTGCCAAGCTTGCAAGAGACTTCTTGCTCTGCATGTTCTTGTAATTCAAAGTCAAACTAAGGTACTGAAAACCCTCACTAAAAACTAATACCTCCAGGATGGACACAATAATACAATTTAAAAAAAAAAAAGGGGGGGGGGGGGGGGAGTAATGCAGATCCCTAGTTGTTTTGGGCTTTTACCACACGGAACAGAAAACATCCTCCAAGCAAAAACACAATTGCCAGGCCTCTCTCCCACATGCTCACTGTGCTTCCAATCCCTCCTCTTTTCTCAATCCAAACTGATGCTTCTGATTAGCATGTAACGTCTGCTAGAACAACACCAAAGCCAACCCACTCTAAAAACCACAGTAGCACTGGGAGCCCTCATCTACAGAATTTTCCTATATAAACGTGAAACGTGCATGACAAAGTGTAGACAGTTCAGTCAAGAGCACAGTGTGGTAAAGTGATTTACTTGCCTTGTACTGAGAATAGAAAGTAAGCTACAAAACCACTTACCATGTCCAGGGGTTTCCAATAGTACACAGCAACACTGCAGACAGCATCACAAAACTGCAATGGAAGGAAAAATGAAAAAAACAATCACTTTAATCTCTGAAATTGGACAATGGAGTTACGATTTATGTACTTATGCTTTTGTCTACCAGAATCAGTACCTGCCATTTCCAGAACGTCAGATACTAACATAACCTAAGCATCTGCAGAGTTTAGCTGAACATAAAATGTTTTGAGTCTTTTTGGAAGCACTGAAAAAACAGGGGTGACCAAAGGCATGAAATTCACAGGAGAGGCTGGCAGAGCTGAATTTAACGAAGGAAATGGACAAGGCCTGCTTTGATTTCAACAACAAGGCTTTAGTAGTAGCTAGTGAATACAAACAGAAGTAACTAGTGGGAAGTGTTCAAGGCCAGGCTGGATGGGTCTTTGAACAACCTGGTTTAGTGGAAGGTGTCCTTGCCCATGGCAGGGGGGTTGGAACTAGATGATCCTTAAGGTCCCTTCCAGTCTAAACCATTCTATGATTCTATGAAAGCCTCAAGAAGGCCATGGGACAGATACCTTAATCACACATCCTTTCATTCCTTCTCAACACCTTTCCCCATATGTGAAACCTATATAGCACTGTCACTGCCCAAATTGCCTTCCAGCTAGGTGTCAGCTTTCCCGGGCCTACAGATTTCATTTGTCATTTTAGATATGCTATTAAATATTATGTTATTTATTAAATGCTATAGTTGTTTATGTTGTGTTATTAATGTTTATTTTTCCCCAAGCTGGTGCTGTTGTCTAACTGTGGTGTTTGCTGAGCTTTGTTAGCATGTCACTGCAAAATAAGAATTCCATTGCTTATTGAGGGGAGAACTTAGTGACCCCCTGCAACTCCTCAAGCACCAGCACCTCCCACGTAAAACCCCAGCAGCCCACGGCACAACTCCGCACCCCATCTTACACAACCAGGTCTGCACATGGCACGAGCAGCCCTTCCCATCCTGCCTGGAGAAAGAAGGTTCTTCAGGACACGAAACACTGTGAGCAGGTTAGCAATCCCATCGTGTAGTGATAGCCCCTTTGCTTCAAAGGCTGCTGGGTGGGGCCTCAGGGGTCCCTAACGAAACTTCCATCTCACTGCAGACCCCTCAGCCTACACTGGGAAGGGGCTGCCCACCCCTGGCTGCCCAGTATGGCCTCCGCCACTACCGTTCAGCCAGCCCAGTTTAGATGGAGGTGGGAAGGGCCTACACTGGAGGCGTGATGAGAGCTCCCACCCGAGTCCAGGTGAGATGCAGGAGGCACCAAGCTATCTCCAGACCGGCTGCAAGGGGGGGACCCCCCCCACGGGGGGAACGCACGTACATGGACACGCACCCCCACACACACACCGGGAGCCGCACAGAAGGGCTCCATTACACCCCATTACTCAGGAAAGAAGCTGGACAACCTGGCGCCGGCAGCAGCAGGCCACTAAACCCGTGACAACGGGTCTGTTCCCTCGCCGGCGGGGCAGTGTAAACGCGCGGGCCGGGCCGGCGGCACGGCGCTGTAAGGCGTTGGTGCAGGCGTCGGAAGCCTCGAAACCACCCACGCCGCGGACGCCGTGAGGGGGACAGCCAAACCTTCACCCGCACCGGGCTCTGCAGGAAGAGGAGCGCTGATGAGGCGCCGGTAAAGCCCTGCGGCTGCGGCCCCGCCATCCAGGCGGGAAACGAATGAGCGAAAGAACCAACCACCTCACCAGAGCCGCTCCCGCCGCCCCCTCACCTTAACGGCCGCCTCCGCCACGCGCCGCACCGCACTGCCCCCGCCCACAACCCCCGCCCCAGGGGGCGGCAGCGCGCACGCGCGGCGGCGGAGGGCGGGAGGACGGGGGTTGCCGTCCCCTTCCGCAGGGGCAGCCGCAGCGGCAGCCGTGCGCCATGGCCAGCGGGGTGAGGCGGCGGGCGCGGCGGGATGGGGTGTTCCCCGGGGTGTCTGCCTGCCTGCCTGCCTGCCTGCAGGGTGTCTGCACGGGGGAGGCCGAGGCCGAGGGGCTGGTGGCCGGGCGGCTTCCCGGAGCCGGGGGTTTGCGGCCCTCGGTGGTGTGGTGGGTTTGCTGCCGCCGGCCCGCTGCAGGTGGAGGGTGCGGCGGTAGCGACGGTGGGTGGGGGCGGAGGGGTTGGTTCTGGCGGCCCCCTACCCCCCGCCTGCCCCCTACCCCCCGCCTGCCCGTATCGGGGGTGCGGCAGTAATCAGTGCCGTTATTTACGTGTGGGAGGCTTCGGCTGGAGTGCTGCGTCCAGCTCTGGGGCCCCCAGCATCAGAATGACATGGACCTGTTGGAGCGGGTCCAGAGGAGGGCCACAAAGATGATCAGAGGACTGGAGCACCTCTCCTACGAAGACAGGCTGAGAGAGTTGGGGCTGTTCAGCCTGGAGAAGAGAAGGCGCCGGGGAGACCTTATAGCGGCCTTCCGGTACCTGCAGGGGGCCTACAGGAAAGGTGGGGAGGGGCTCTTTATCAGGGAGTGTAGTGATAGGATGAGGGGTAATGGTTTTAAACAGAAGGAGGGTAGATTTAAGTTAGCTATTCGGAAGAAATTCTTTACCGTGATGGTGGTGAGGCGTTGGCACAGGTTGCCCAGAGAGGTTGTTGAAGCCCCATCCCTGGGGGTGTTCAAGGCCAGGCTGGATGGGGCTTTGAGCAACCTGGTCTGGTGGGAGGTGTCCCTGCCCATGGCAGGGGGGTTGGAACTACATGATCTTTAAGGTCCCTTCCAACTCTAACCATTCTATGATTTGCAGGATTGGGAACAAACACACATGTATTGCTCTCTGCCACATATTATAATCAACCTCCCCTGCACATTTTCTGGATCTGAGGGTTCCACTTGCCTGTGCAGGCTGTGTGTTAGTCACGGTGATGGAAGAACAAGCAGAAGACCTTGAGCTTGGATGGTTTCCTATGGGATTTGGACAGACATGACTTCATAAGCTTGAAGGAAGGGAAAACGGACCACTTTGCACACAAGGCTGGGAAGGTGCTGGCTCCTCAGTGCACATTCAGTTGCCACATGGCAGTAAGGAGTGTACTGTTGGCTGAGGTGGGTGGGTTGGGGGAAACAGTGAAGCACAGTTCACCCTGTGTGTTTTCTTCCCGTGACTGTTGGGTGGGGGAAGAAAGAATGGGTGCATGTTTGGGAAGATGCCACTTTGCAGCAAGAGCGATCCTTGAGGCTGCTCTCCAGCAGTGGTGCCAGTCCATTCTCAGTACAGCCAGACCCCTCTTGCTCTCAAAACCATTGCCTGGCAAGTTTGCTCTGTTGCTTTCAAAATGCCACAATAGTCCAGACTTACTTAATGCTGCTTTAATTTCTGTGCAGCTGTTTAGTGCCCTGGTCTGAGCAGGCTGGGTGGTCTCACATGTCTAGATGCTGAAGGCTGGTCCTGGCCAGCAGTGGTTTCGGAGCGGACAGGGCAGCTTCTGTTGCTATTAAGAGCTTGATTTCTTCTTGAGTGAGATAGCTGGTCATGTGCATCGCTACGAGCAACTCAATAGTTGTGTTCCTGTGCTAATATATTAATAGAGAAAATGAAGCACTGGTGAAAGTTGCGGGGTTTTTCCAGTTGTTGCCTTCAAGATTTTCAGCAAAGCAACAGCAGAAAGTTTTTGAGTATCAAAAGGTCAGAAGATGGGGCCTTTCTGATACCCACTCTGAATAGTCCAGGGGCCTTTATGGCTGTATGAGCTGACTGCAATTTCAAAAGCCTGCTTCTTTAAAAGTGTCTGATTCAGAAGCTATTATTTCAAAATATGCTTCCAGATGTGTAATGTTAGTTTTAGGAAGATCGGAATTTATCCATAAAGAGACTTTTGTTTGCTCTCCTCTTTAATCCTGTGCTTAACTAAGCTTGTGGAAATTCAAATTTTAGGAATGTGTAGTCTCTTCTGTGAGAACAAGTGACTTCATGAGGGGACGATGAGGGATGGATTGAAAACCAGTAAATGATTTACTGAATGATGGCTCCTCTTGCACTTTGTGCCTTGAATTTAGATTTTCTTGCAAAATCTTTGGTACATTTAAGAGATTATGACCGAATGGCCATACTGTGACTCCACAGTTGGTTAGTGTGTCGCATTTGGTGCATTTTTATAATATTTACCCTGGCAATAAAAAGCAGGGCAAGGGGAATTCATGGTTCTAGGTTAAGGGTGTTTCTGTCCAATCTAGGGCCCTGCTGGCTGTAGGAATGGGTACCTATTTTCTGTTTCAAAGCTTGAGGCCTTTGAGGGTTGGCAGTATTTATCTTAGCAAGTTTAAGCCAAGGTAAACATCTGCAGTTCTGCTACTACAGGTGCAGCAAGGGTGTTAACTGGTTCTGGCAAAGTTCGGTACTGTTTATTGTACAACAAAAATACTACAGAAAGTCATAAACTACCCATTATTTTCTCCTATATGCACAGGTGATGAATCAGACCTGGCAAGCTCAACAAGTGGTCTTGCGCTGTTTTTTCTTCCAGGCAGTGAAATTTCAAAAAGGCTGGATGACTCTGTGTCTGGTCTTGGGAATTTGTATTAATCCTCTTTCAGAGATTCCACGGGAACACCACAGCTAGTCTGAATGCACAAAATGCCATTTTTTATGTCGGTTTATAGTACATGCTATGAAATGCTTCATATTTCCAACTGTCATAGCAATGGCTTAGACCTTTTTTGCACAGAAGAAAATCAGGGCAAGTCTTCTGGTATAACTGAATTATTCCGAAATACATGGATGCTATTCTGGAGCAGATTGCAAAGGGATCTGTTCCAAAGCAGCCTACTCTGCAACAGCATTCTTCATCAGGCTTTTTGTAGATAAGGTCTTGAATTTGATTTTACAACTTGTCTGTGTCCCCTGCAGGAAGCTATTGCATATCGCATTTGCTGAAAGGTGTTGCACCTGTCAGAAAGCAAAATTCAGATTATTTGGTACCCTGCCCAGTTTATCCTGAAGGACAGACCCGGAGTTGTGCTTTGTAAAACTGACATCTCGGGGTACTCTGGATGCTTACCCTTGCAGCACCTGAAGCTGCTGTGGATTGGGTGGCTATAACGCCTGCTGATTTCCATTGTCAGTTGCACATATGTACCTGTTGATAGGATTGAGTTTACAGATCCCCAAATCCTGCTCTTTCATCCAGGCTTTGCACCATTTGGCTTGAAAAGTTTCCTGGGATCTATGGGTGCAGTAATCCACACGGGCTCTGCAGAGGTGTTAATACACAGTAACTCACTGACAATAACCATATAGCAAAATCTCTCTGGTCCCTATGCATCACTGGAGGGCTTTGCACATCCACTGCATGCACGCACGTCTCCTTGTCAAAATCTTCCTCAGAAGCTGTCCTGATAAGGAAACAAGAAATTCACGCTTGATGTGGGTCTCGGACCATTATGGGACTTCCAGTTTGTTTTCTGAATTTTTTAAACTTCAAATGCTCTGTGCTTGTGGAACACATCTCAAATGGATGTCAGTCTCAATTTATTTTAAACCACCATTTTTATTATGCAATCTTTCCATTCCTATTGCTCATTTCACAGCAGTATTTGAGTATCTCCTAAGCACTCCTGGATTTATTATATTTTTTTCTTAATAAGAGAATGACATCCAAATTTCTGATCTTGGTTCACTCATTATTATTTAGCTTCCTGAAAGCAAATGTAGGGCAATTAAGCCTTTGTGTTGAAATTATGAATTTCAGATCTGGGATTCTTTCCAAAAGCCAGTAGTGTTTCTCTCATTTTCTCACTTGGCTGAACAAGAATTATTTTAAATGGACCATACAACAGATGTCCTTTTTTTGTTGTTGTCTTTTAGGTTATTAAATGCAAGGCTGCTGTTGCCTGGGAGGCAGGTAAACCTCTCTCTCTTGAGGAGGTGGAGGTTGCTCCACCAAAAGCTCATGAAGTTCGTATCAAGGTAATTAAATCAATCTATAGCTGTATGCATTGTATTTTGGGAGACTAAGTATTAAAGCTGAACAGTTTGTTTACCAACAGAAGAAATGTTGAATGGATAGCATTAGTTCATTAGTATCTCAGCTGGCTTTACAAAGAAGAAAATTATGGTATTTAGATCTTCTGTTTATGAAAAACACTTTTCATTTCTACTGGTCTCACTTCACAGTCTGGTATAAAGATCATGACTAATCTTGGGAATCAATTCCAGTTGTTACAGACTAAGCTCCCACAGAACATCTGAGCTAGGAACACCTTTGATCTTGTTTGAAGGGCAGCAGCTTGTGACCTGTTGCAGCTGTGTAACACACTGGATTTGACTTCAGTTGGGCCATAATTTACTGGCTGCTGAGCTGCGATTTGTCTCTTGGCTTCCCCATACCCAAGTTTCTGATTTCATCAGGACTTTCCAGGAGCCTGTATCTGCCAAAAAGTATACATTAAGGTGAAATTTATCTCTGTGGAAAGGGTGTCTGCATGGTGCTTAAGACTTAAACTGGATTTATGCAGTACTGAGAGTTCTGTGCGGTCCTTCTGGTCATTTTACCTCTGAGAGGCAAACTTATTTCAAATCTGAGATGCCAGCCTACTTTGAGATGACCTGGAGTACTGATTTCTAGCTTTAGGAAACCAGGTGTCATCTTCTACTCGTTTCAACGTCAGAATTTAGTTGATGGAAATAAGAAAAGATGTACTATCGTGACTTTTTTAAAGTAAGAAAAAGTGCCTTGCCTTGGTACTCCTGTGCCTTGCCAGGAGTGAAAGTGTGTTGGCCATATCACAAACGCTGCTGGGAGTGCCAAACTTGTCCCAGCAATTGTTCTGAAATTCTGACCAAAGGGAAATATTTAGAACTGTGCTACTATTCTTTTCTTCAGGGTGACTCAGATTATGTATTTCTTCACAGATAGTTGCCACTGCTGTCTGTCACACTGATGCCTATACTTTGAGCGGTGCTGATCCCGAAGGATGTTTCCCTGTGATCTTGGGTCACGAAGGAGCAGGAATTGTAGAGAGTGTTGGGGAAGGAGTAACAAAAGTAAAGCCGGGTAAGATATTCTACAGGTTTGCTGCCTTCCTTAAAACTGTTAATTTACTACAAGGTCAACTGTTAAATTGGGCCACTGAAGTGCTGTACTGCAGGAGTTAATGTAATGTCTTATTCTGGCGTGTATGCCTATGTAGATTTCTCTTGTCTGTGAGATACAACACTGATCTAGTCAATGTGCTCTTGGTTTAATGCTTGAAAGAGCCCAGCACAGCAATTTCTTACTTGACGTTAAACCAATATAGTCAGAAGAGGTTTTGGGTTTTGGTTTTTTTTTTCAAATGATAGTTGTTACCTGTTGGTTTAACTAAAGAGCTTAAAAATGTTTAATCATGTTGTTCACTGTTGATTTGGGGTTGTTTTGTTTTACAGTAACATTCCTATTTGTTCTGGAATTATGTACTTCTGATCATCTGTCTGCTCAGATGTGAGAAGAGTTTGTTATCTAGGACTCTCAATAAACAATGCTACTTAAATGATTTTTAATACACAAAGAAGGTTTTAAGTGAACACAAGCTCACATAAAAGCCATGAAAATTGAGCAACTTCAGTTTTTTTCCTAATGCCTTGCTTGACTTGATAACTAGCCACAGAATATTTTAAATTTCTTTTAGGGGACACTGTTATCCCTCTATACATCCCCCAGTGTGGAGAGTGCAAGTTCTGTAAGAATCCTAAAACAAATCTGTGCCAGAAGATAAGGTCTGTATGCTTTTTGACACACAGTGTAGTATTTGTTCAGTGTATACCTGTGCTAGTTATCAAAAGTAATTGATAGGAGTTATCTTTGAAGACTACATCTCTTGATGCTGATGTGTTTTAGGGAGTTGGTTATGCACTACTTTCCATTCTTCCTTAAAATTTCTTTTCTTTTTTGCCCTTAAATAAATCTGTTTCTGTGTCTTCATGTATGTGAAGGTATAAACTGCTAGCTTGTGTCCACAGCTTTGAAAACATAAATGCTCTAGCTCCATATTTAATCCATACTTAAGGGAAGCATTTCAGGGAATTTACCTCTTTGGAGTCAACACTGAAGCTGTCAAGTGGTACAGAATTTTACAGAAATCTCTTTTTTCCTTAACACCTGCTGCCCAGCTAAATTTCCAGCTCCCATACTGCACAAGTCTCCCAAACCCAAACAAAGGCCCCAGTGACATAATTGACAGGTGCTATTTAAGGGGTGTGGTACTGTAGGACAAGCAGTTAGCGTTAGTAGCAAACAAGGTCAACATGTTGATAAACTCCATTTCTTTCAGTGCTTCCATGGAGGAATTAACAGCATAAAATTTTAGGAGTTTAGCATCTAATATCTGTGAACTCTTGGGTTTATTGGAATGATTAAAAAATAACGGTGCAAGTATGCAACTGCATCTCTGTGCTACTTAATGGACACTGTCTGGCGAGAGTATTTACTGCTTAAGACTCTGACTTTACTTTCCTGTCTTTGCCTTAAGAATTACTCAAGGGAAAGGACTCATGCCTGATGGCACCAGCAGATTCACCTGCAAAGGAAAGCAGATTTACCACTTCATGGGGACTAGCACCTTCTCCGAGTATACTGTGGTGGCTGATATCTCAGTAGCCAAGATCGATGCTGCAGCACCTCTCGATAAAGTGTGCCTGCTGGGTTGTGGCATCTCTACTGGCTATGGGGCTGCTGTTAACACCGCTAAGGTAAAGGCTGTGGTTGCCTCTGGCTTTTCTCTGTAACTGTGTCTGAGCCAAAGTACGTAGCTTAGGGGCTTGATTAGGACTGTAAAGGTGATGTAGCAAATCTCTCTTCTTTCTTCCTCTTCAACTGGTGAAGTTTAGCTAAGAATTTCTAACGTCTCCATAAAGGCCAGATCAGGCTAGAAGAACCTGATGCCCTTTAGAGGAAATCTGGGCAGAAGATTCTGCATCCCTTTTGATACCAGCTATATACTAATTACTTTTCCAATTCATCTTAATCTTGTTGCAAGTCATTATAATAGTTTGAAGCTCAGGGCGAGACAGAGCTAGTAGGTGAGTGTGCATGGGTCTAGAGCAGGTTATGGGAGTCAAGTCTTTGGGCAAAAAGAAAAGCATCGTACCTAAAGAGTTTTGGGGTGAAATTTCTGTATCGTTTCCCCTATCTAAGTGATAAAGTCTTGTAGCCATATATATGTTTCCATGTTTCCGTCATTAGAGACTTCTTAACCTGTGTTTCTCACTCATGTGGAAGGATGAATTTTCTCAGTGTTGCTTATGGCTCTTTTCTTATTCCTAGGTGGAACGTGGCTCTACGTGTGCTGTCTTTGGTTTAGGAGGAGTTGGGCTGGCAGTTATTATGGGCTGTAAAATAGCAGGAGCATCCCGGATCATTGGCATCGACCTTAACAAGGATAAGTATGCCAAAGCCAAGGAGTTCGGAGCTACTGAGTGCATTAGCCCTCAAGACTTCAAGAAGCCCATACAGGAGGTGCTGGTTGAGATGACCGATGGTGGTTTAGACTACTCATTTGAGTGCATTGGTAATGTTGGAGTCATGGTGAGTATTTGCGTAACAGTAGTGCGTAGAGGGAAGGAATAGCTAGCTGCCTCTTAGTTGTTTAGCTAAATAGCAAAACAAGCTGCTTTCTTGTTAACGAAAACATGCCATGCTAATTTATTTCTTTTCAGTCGTAGCAGTTATCCTTACTATTTAAAAAAGACCAATTTACATCCAATCCTAATTAAGTAATGAAAGCAGATGCTACTTCTGAAGTTGCAAATGGCACTTACAATTTACAGACTTTTTTCCTTAATGCGATTTCTTTGAAATCCTGAGTTTTTGTATGTCGACAGTTGAAAAATTAACAAAGCCCAGATAAAATATATTTTACAATGAACAGTAAAATCTCAAGGACCACTCAGTATTTCCCTAATTCCTCAAGTAATGCATTTAAGCTTTGGAAATGCCAAAGTATTACTGAATGTAAGGCTAGGTTTTCAGGAATTACAGCAGCATTCCTACCTGTCAGTAACAGGATCTACATTGTCTCTGATTACAGTTTATCCCAACTCCCAGTGGTAGTTCAGAGTGACTTCTCTGGAAGCCAGATGGGATATAAAAAGAGCAGTGAATCTTTAACAGTACAGGAAGTCTGAACCAATGACAAATTTAATGCACTTTTCAGTGTATTTATTATTCCTTAAATATTAATGTGGTGATTCATTAACTGGGGGAAAGGAAGTGCAACCTGTGCCAGTCTAGGCACCATGAACATTAGCAATAAACGTTCTGCTTTGTCCTATCCATCTGTGAAGAGGGCTGCCTTGGAAGCCTGCCACAAAGGCTGGGGAGTCAGTGTGATAGTCGGAGTAGCCGCTGCTGGTCAGGAGATCTCCACACGGCCGTTCCAGCTAGTAACAGGGCGGACATGGAAAGGGACCGCGTTTGGAGGTAACTCCCTTTTGGTATGGGGATAAAAATAGTTTACTGTGGGTTAAAGATGGGAAGAACACACTGCCTTGCTTTTGCTTGTGCAAGAAATGTACTGCTGACAGGCAGTAAATAAATGCTATGTTGACTTTTAAGATAAAAGACTTAAAATCTGATATTCCTACAGACAGGCTACAAATAAACACATTGGTATGATATCTCACATATTTTGAAGAGAGAATATAACTATATGCTATTCAGTACCAAAGGAGTGGTATAGAGGGATTGCTATATCACCAGGTGAAGGTTTGGTTCAGTTTGGTCCAGTGAAAGGACCTAGTCTCTGGGGAGATGGGAACTCGAATAAATGTGCCTGTGTTGCTTAATCACTAAGCAAATTGTGGGGCTAATGTAGGAATGTGCTATAAAGAGCTTTAAAATAAGAAGTACCAAGCGCTTGATACACGTTTTCTGCTGCCAAACCAAAAACACCTTGAGACTTTCTCAGCTACCAATAACTTGGGGATTCAGTAATTGCTGAAGTTCATGGAAGTATCCAAACTTGATGTTATTATTACACTGCCCTTTTTCCAAGTAATACAAAACTTAGTTGGATTATAAAGATACATAGAGGGGCTGATAGAGATGCCTTGCGCATGCTTTCCTAGGTGAGGGCTGATGTTATGTTGAACGCTGAAATACCTAGGGAAAGGATAGTGCACTGGGGCGTTTGGATAATGTGTGCTCTTGCCAGACTTACCTGTCCTCTTGCATTCCTTACTCACAGCCTGCCTAGAGCAGGAGGGACAAACATGATTTCAGTTCCTTTTCATATTTATCACACAAGTGCCCATGTAAAGGTTGTATTTTTTATTTTCTCTCTGTTTTCCAAGGTGGGTGGAAAGGGGAAAAATAAATGGGTGCTTTCTCTCTTTCAGGCTGGAAGAGTGTAGACAGTGTACCAAAACTGGTGACTGAGTACATGTCCAAAAAGATCAAGGTTGATGAATTTGTGACTCACACCCTGCCTTTTGACAAAATTAATGAGGCGTTTGAGCTGATGCATACAGGAAAGAGGTAATGTTCATAAAATTGAAAGGTGTAGAAGACGTTTCTTGATGAGACACTGTCAAAATACAGGTTCCCTGCTCACTGTTGTGTTTTAAACAGGGAGGACAAAGGCTGACATACCACGCACATTCATACTGACTTAAACAAATACACTTTCGCTGATCTTCTAGGCATGTGCCAAAACACAGGCAGAGAGTAAAAAGCAAGCAACAGTGTATAAGGGAAACAGCACAAGTATGTAAAGCTGATAAAGGGGACAAGTCAGTCTTAAACTTCCAACGTTGCTAAAGCATTCTTCCTCAGAAAAAGAAATGTAAAGAGACTGAAGGGGAGTTCACATTAATGCATTTTTACAAGTCATTAAGTTCTTAGTCTATTTTAATTAAATAGTAGATTTCAGTATATTTTTACACTATTTAGGATAGATTATCAGCACAAGTGATCACTTGGAATGATCTTTTAATATGCCACATTTTAAAATATTTTTTTTCTCTAGTTTGAACTGGGGTAGAACATTCATC
Organism: Pluvialis apricaria; assembly: GCA_017639485.1. Taxonomy (NCBI): domain Eukaryota; kingdom Metazoa; phylum Chordata; class Aves; order Charadriiformes; family Charadriidae; genus Pluvialis; species Pluvialis apricaria. The sequence continues at coordinate 55,864,906 of CM030010.1, read as the reverse complement.
TGATGGGTTTGTGCTTCTTAACATGCAGCAGTTTCTGCCTTTATTACAATAAATGGCAGTTTGGACTGTTAATCCTGCAGACTTAGGCCACAGCTATATTACACTTCCTAGTGAGGCCCGACTGCACTGCATATTTTAAGCAACCCTACTTGCTGGTAAAAATCCTGCTGGATGTCTGATGAACCTTGCTGCCCTTATAGAAGCATACTTTGCAAGTAGTGATCAACCTGCAAAATTAGTGCAAAGTAGAGTGTTCTTATCAGAGGATATATTGGGTGATCCTTGCGAAGCCCTGTACAGGTATGGGCACGGATGTGCTTGCGGGAAGACGGGGACCAGCATGGGGATACTGTGGCAGAACTTATATCTGCAGGTTAAAATGTAATGCAGAAAAGGGGAAAGGATTAGACAGTTTTAGCCTGAGGTGTGTTAAATCTTGTCCTGCTGTGTCTTTTCAAGAGCAGGCCTCTTTCAAATGAGACTTTTAATGAGATGATCTGTAATTTGTTGGAAATTCAGAGACTCTTAATGAGATAGCTACCAATGCCTGTACGAGTAGAAACCAGCTTATTAGCAGTCTAGGGCACGTACTTTTTAAGGACGTGTTTTGAATGAAGGGAGGAATCAGCAGGTGGACAAGAGGAAAAATTGGAGATATGTTCTAGGAAAAAAAAAAAAAAAGAAAAACTTCCTGCATAGTTGCACTAATGCAGGCAACTCTGTTTATCCATATTTAGTTTGATCTGCAGATGGATAGTTACCAGCATTATCGCAAGAAACCAGCATTGTCTTTGTATTTGATCTCAACCCATATCAATGTATTGTATATAACTTTCTCAAAAGTAATAACTTTATCTGCTTTATCTCATATGTATTGCTATTTTGGACAAATCAGTTAACAGTAACTGCATTTGTACTTTTTACAATTGGAAACACTGCATCTACGCAAATTTCACCCAGCAGTTGATCCCCTTTCCCACTTACAACTTCTGTATCATTTCAGTGTTTTATTCCTGTGTGAACATGTCCTACGAAACTAATAATGAAAATTACTTAAAATTATCCAAGCAGCCAAAAGAGGGAATGCCTGTAAATATTAATGTTCCTGATCAGTATTCTTGGCTAGCTACTGAAAACTGACACTGACATAGTTTGAAAAAGCTTCTACTTCGAGTATATCTTATTGGGGGAAAGATTAAAAAAACCCCAAAGATAACAAGCATTACTAACCCATTTTAACCAGGACTTTTAATAAATATTATAGGCATAAGCGTAACTTCATTCTTACAAGAGACAGAAGTTAAGTTAAAGTATGTCTTGGCAATGAAAAGGAGGGGAGAGAAGGGGAGAAAATGGACTTATAAGTAATTTTTTTTCTTTTTCTCTTCCATTTTCAGCATTCGAACTGTCCTAAAGCTTTAGAGCCAAATGCGGACCTTCCAGTTAGCCAGCGACATGGTGACTGTCCTTTTATAATGGAATTTCTGGTAGAGGGTAGAATCAAGCAAATGAAAATCACTGCGACTAGCAAGATGATATATTTTAGGGTAAGCATTCTGAGTATTGAATAACAAAAAAATCAGTAACCACTGAAGAGCGTTACATAATTAGCACTGGTTGTGGAACTTCTATTTCTGTACTTGTTCTTCAAATTCAATAGTGCCTAACTCAATCTACTTAATAAAAGCTTATTTCTAAACACAGTGTTGGAATTATTGAGCTTTAAGACTGTGACTATGATTGTTGTGTCTTACTGTTTTCCTCTAGTGATTTTACAGTATGTGTATACGCGACAGAGCATTCTTCAGAGTCAATAGCAAATGATGTGGGATTCATTACACTGGGCAGTTTGCTAAGCACAGCTGGGTTGAGAAGCAGCACTGATGTGCTGTAACTGTGCTGAGAGAGTGGCACGAGCTCCAACAGCTGTCAAGCTTCTTGAGGCTGCTCTAGGACTACAAAGGATGGACCATCCAGCTCTACGTTGAAGCGTGGTTGGATGTATGACTTAAGCGTTCAGGTATACCCATGTTCACTTGGGAAGTACATATTCTGCCTTATTTGGCTCATTACAGTAGCTGTAGGCGGGCCTGTTGTAAAGATGATGGCATAGAATGCTATAGTCGCTCGCTGTAGTGGTATCCATAGTATCAATAGTACGGTTTTGCCATTTCCTTAAACTTACTGGCAACTGAAGCGGCCTTTGCAGCCAATGCTCCAAAAACCAAACAGCGTGGGATTGTTGCCTCTGTTCAGTCAGAAGCAGGGAACATTACTATTAGAGCAACAGTCTGCTCAAGGGGTGCATTGTGTGATGAAGGCTTCAGGGTTTTGTGGGATTTGTTTGTGGGAAGGGTTAAGTCTCAATTTTGGAGTTGCAGGTTTTTTTCTTTACTGTAATTGAAGTGATCTGATTGGATAAAATTTCTTTGAATTGAAACCTGGAAGCAGTGCCACTGGTCCAGAAAAAAGACTGCAAAGCAGAGGCAGGAAGGCTACCCAGTTAAAGAAAAGTTTATACATAAAGAGTCAGTGCTTTTCAGTGAACTGAGGACACAGAAGTGTCCTTAAGACAGAAGTTTCATGTTTTAAGTGAGCCTGGTCAAAACAACTGTTAGAGAGAACTCTGAATGCAAACAGTAATTTTATTAGAAGAAATTCCCTCCCACCACTAACAACTACCGTACCCCGAGACACTGCTATACAACTGGGACAATTGCATCTTTTCCATTTGTCATTGGAAAAATATCCCTACAGCATTCTGAAAGTAGCTGAGGTAGCTGTGTTTCTAACTTCTTTTCAGACAGTAAACAACAAACTTAACTCCTGTGAATGTCATAAGACTTCAATTTTGAGCATCTGGAAGAAATAAAAAGTGAATTCATAGCAGGGAAGTGATTCTTAGTATCTTGTAGCTCTAGAAATGCTGGCTGACCATTAGAGAAGTCAGTAGAAAACTTGCTGTCAAGCTGTTCCAGCAAGAGCATTCTATAACTACAAGACAGTATCAATAGAATTTTAGTTCAACATCTCAGCAAACCTACCCCCCCAACCGGATCTAACAGATTTAAAATATTTATACTGTAACAGCTGTTCCTCTGGGCTACACAGACTAGATCAAGACCATACAATCATGTTGTCTGCATTACATTATTAATTACTTTAGAGAATCTGCATCTTGGAATCTTTGTGGAAAGCTAGTCTGGTAATACCAGGGTAAGTCAACAACAAAGACGTGTAGTGATACCAGAGCACTCAAGTCAAAGACTTGCAGCTTCTTCCCAGCCTGAAGAATTGATGTCCTAGCCCTTACTTAGCAGAGGTTTCAGACTACTTCGTCCTGCAAAGCAGTGGATTGAAGTTGCTCAGCTAACAAAGGGACTCGTAAACCAAAGAGCTTATACCTTATTCTTGGTGATCAAGGTACTGTACTGAACTGTACCGTCTTGACAACTGTAAGGACTTCAATGGACAAAAAGTTTCCACCAAATGACTGCACAGGAAATGTGTATGTACTCTGCTGGCCGTTGTGTAAAAGATGCAGCTTGTCCCCTCTCATGCTGTTACTTTTATTCAACATTGGCTATCAAATCTTCTCTCCTTAAACTTTCATGTAAATTTGCAGAAACAGCACGAAGAGTTTCCACGCTCTCCTATATGACAGTCAAGGGAAAATAGTTTAAGAGATTGTTTTAGAACTAATTGCAGGATTGTGTTTTTGGCAAGTGTGTATACAATTTCTAAAAATTTCATTAGAAAGTACATTTAAGTTGGTGTTTGGGTTTTTTTATTTATTTTTTAAGTGGATAGTAACTTCTGTAAGAATCAAAAATAGGTAATTTCCCAAATCCAGTCAGCACAAGTCTAATATGTTCAAGCAAAGTTACAGCTAGATAGGTAAAAAAATAGCCTTTCACAATATTTTTATTAAGTAGGTTTTGTTCTTCAGGCTGATGTGCTATCATCTCACGTTGAAAGAACTGGTGTAAGCTGCTGATTAAGCTTTCCACTTGTTTCAAAGTACTACAGTAATATGAACTCAGTATAAACAGTTTTCATGCTGTGATTTCAATTTATAGGTAGAAATGCATAGCATCATAGATTACCTATAAATACATGCAGTGTTAAATTTGGTATTGGTGCAATGACAAAGAGGTATTCAAGTGGTACATGTGCAGGTTTAAGGGACATTTTTAACTGGTTGCGTGCATCTACCCATAGCGCTTGCACTAGCACAGGCAAACCTGGATATCATTGAGAATGCTATGTCTAGTTTGGGATCACCAAAAAAAAAAGTTATTTCTGTTAAAAGCAGCTGCAACTTTTATTTTTTAGACCAAAAATGAAGCCCCCCCACACATCATACACACACATATAGAAAAGGCAAGACCGTTGTAACCATTCAAGTGAATGATATGGTGGGCAAACCTCCAGGACAGTCATCTCCCTCAATACATTACATCTCATTCAACACAGGTAATTCCACTCAAGTTCTACAGTCTGTTTTGTTAAAATCTATACACACACACACACACGCACACACACTCTGTATGCATCATTTCAGATCACTTTACTGCATAATTAAAAATAATAATAATAAAGGTAATGAAAACATTGCAATGATACTCTTACAGCAACAGAGGTTTGAGGCACTCAGGGCAGAGAAGACTTTCTGGCAAATTTGGTATTTGGTAGTATGCATGAGTCCAGTTCTATGAAGCACTAACCCCTTTCCCCCTCTTAAATTCTGCAGTGCCAAGGGGAGCCAAGGATGTGCAGTACCTCATATGCTTGGGTCTAACGTGGCAACAAATTCACCAGACACCTTGTAAAAGGTGTATTTTATACCCATGATTGTATGATTTAATGTCTGCATCGTTTAACTATTTCTTGCGTTACAGGGGTGTAAGACTAAGTCTGCAATGGGGTCTGAAAATTTTTGCATTACAACTTAGAAGAAAAAATAAATTCCCTCAGCAGAGACACCAAAGATGACGGAAAGGAAGTGGGCGTGGGTAAAGAAAGGGTAGAGAGAAGAGAGGCTTAATCAATCCACACTCCTTCACATGACAGTTTCTAGCTCATCATGACCCATTAACAGAAATAAAGGGGTATATATACTAACATTGCCCACTATATACCCAGTCTGAGGAAAACACATCAGTTTTCATAGCTGCCCCCCTAGGACTTTCCAAAAGCATGAAGCACTTAACTGAGGGGGGAAAAAATGACCTGTTTAAAAATTACCAAAAGAAAATGAATACAGCCTTGAAGGTGTTTCATTTTCTCACACTCAGACTTGTTTTGAGATATATACTCATTTCACTCTAAGTCTTGCAAATCCAGTCCCCCACAGCTACTGTGGATGTACCTTTCAAAATGCCCCACAGTTAACACACGCAGGGATCCCATGAATCACGGCATCTTTTTGGTTCTTGTTTCATTCCTTTACCCGGGCAAAGCTTCACCAAGCTTTTGGAGCAGGAGACTGCCTGCAAATACTGCTTCACAGAGAAGCAGCTTATTCCAGGGAACTGCATATAAGACAATTTATTGATTTTCCCTGTTAGGAAGCCCATACCATCAAATCTCCAGCAAGAGAAACAAGTCCCGTCATTAACACAGTGTGTCACCTACAGTCACAATCACCACAGAAGCCGTCGGCAGAGAGATGGGAACAGAACTGAAGGTAAGGGTAGCCTATTCTTGGCAACATGCGTGTCTTTCTCCCTTCTGCCCCCTTCTCAACTCATAAACAGACAAGGCCCAGCCCGTTAGAACAGTACCTGCAGAAGCAGGAGCGAGTCTTTGGAACTAGAAATGCTTAAAATCTCAGGTGCCACTCGCATACCAAGAGCAGCAGGGCACACTGAAGTGGTGAAAAAAAAAAAAAACTGGATCCCAAAATACCAAGTCCCGGTGGGAAAGGTTACCCACAATTTTCTAGCTAATATCATGGCAGCAATAGAAGCTATTGTGGCTCTAATCGGAAGAAAGGTGCTAAAGAGATAACTGAAGAAAAAAGGAAAACATAGCATGAGTGCTGTAGGTAGGAGGAAAGCAGGAAATTCTTTAAATTCTTCTCTGCTTTTCCAGACATTGGGTCAGGCTCTTCAAGATATTCCTCTTATCTATAATCACTGAGAACAAAGTAAATTATGAAATCTCTCTATTCTGTACTCTTAAAAAAAAATGCATAGTACAGAGACAAAAAAAAAAAAGTATGTATCGTTCAGATCCACCTGCTCAGTCTAGACTATCACTGGGACATGAAATGAGGACGAATGCTATCCAGCCGCCGGGTCAAGATCTCACAGCCCGTATCAGTGACCAGAAGCGTGTGTTCAAACTGGGCAGATCGCTTTCCATCTCTTGTTACCGCAGTCCAACCGTCAGGCCATGTTTCATCTTGCCAACCACCTAAAAACATAAATGATGACTTTTTGACTGTTTTTAACTAACAGATACCAGTTCCCCAATGAGAAATGAAAAATCTATCAACTATACGGAATATAACCAGCATCCATCACTACCCAATAGTAAACAAGAGTAACCATTTTACTCTTGCTAAATTGCTCACCTTCACAGATCATTGGTTCAATTGTAAATACATGACCAGGCTTCATGACTCCAACTGCCTTATTTTCTGCAATGAAATAAACACTCAAGTTAGAAAAAGTGGTCCCATCTTAGTAAATGAATGAATCCTTGTCCTAGAAGGATACAGCACGAATACTGTACAGTCAGAAAAGCCTTTCAGAGATGACCCGTTCACTTGTCCATTTTTAATTGTACATTAAGATTTCCATCAGTTCTTTCCTTCTCCCCCCCCCCCCTTCCAACACTGCAATATTTACTCGAGCTTAAAATGAATTGCTGTCTTTCTCCCCAACAACTGCAGTTCGACTCCAATTCTATAAAAACATTGAACAAATGTAATACAGGAATGTCTGAAGATTTCTATGATGAAAAAACATCATTAAAAAAATCAATAAAAATAAGAAGCACTTAAGATATTCAGAGAAGGCTTGAAACCTCTTAATTTGTTTCCACTGAACCACTGGCTCCAATAAATTGTCAAAATATGACAGCGGTTAAGTAACCCCATGATTCCATTTACGAAAGACACTGCCCCCCTCATTACTTTGGGTAATGGGGTCATCGTAGTGTCAGGGAGATAATGCTGTATTTCTTTAGCTAACATAAAAAGGTAGAGAATTTCAAAGCATCCAGGACAGTAATACTGGAACTTTTTGATGCTATATGCACAAAAAATGTTTATGTGGAAGCACACGAACTGATGCACAGCGTGTCTTTAGGAGTGCAGTCTGACCGAAGAAAGGCTTCAGCCCTTTCCCTCTGCCCCGTTTCACCGTGAACAGCACTGCAGCTTAGATCTGACTCAGCCCAGTGCGAGAGAGCTGCAACAAACGCCAGCGTTGCACAGGAACCGTTACCGCCGAGCTACTTTGCTGCTGTAAACGATTCTCACGTACAGAGCCCCCATCCCGCAAGTCTACTCTAATTACATAGTTTATTAAATATCTAAATCACCTAGATTTAAAAATCTCAGACATCAAGGTGACACAACAGCAACCAGAACATTTTTCTTTTACTTGAAGGGTCTTGCCTCAATCTCCATTATCTGCTGGTATTTCTTGCTCTCAACAACTTAAATATAAGTTTCTGGTCTTCTGCACCTGAACAAATTTTGTTCTTTATTCCCTGTAGTTTTTATGATTTTGTTAAATAATTTAAAGGCCTATAAAATGAACTTTTTGCTTTTAAAAATCCCGTCATAGTAAGCCAGCAATAAGCAGCAGCTTGCTCTTTTTTTTTTCCCCCTCCAAGGGGCTTTAAGTCCCTCAGGTCTTTCCACTTTGCTTTTGCTGTGAATCTGTACTTTAAAATACCAGAAAAAAACTCAGCATCTTCCTTTTTGGGAACCGATATTTTGTCACAATTGAAAAAATAAAAGTTCAAATTTCCCAACAGCCAAGAAAGAAATTTCCTTTTTCTTGGATTACATATTAATTGGTATAAAATGCCCTCCATCTCCAAAGAATCCAGATTTTCTTCATTTTACATGACAAAAAGTAAATACCAGGAATTGATACCCTTCTACCCAGTGATTAATAGATTTTTCTCTGTTCTCTGAAAAAATAACTTAGGGAAATGATGACATGAAAAGTCAGGAATTGCTAGATTATAACCTATAACTATAATCTGTGGTAAAGCTCGTTAGGAGATGGGAAGATGGAGGCATCTGTCAGGTCTGAGGAAATAAATGTCGTATTGGGGGAGCTTTGCATCTGAAGTGCATGGAACTGTTTATCACTGCTTCATGATACTTATTCTATCCTTAGTTGTCCACTGGCACTTAAGCTTCTCTCCTTTACCTCTGTGGATCCCGTTTCTTAGTCCTGGTGGCAAACATTGTCATGTGGACATTGCCATTTCCAAAAACTAAAGCTGAGAACCTGCTGGGGACAGGGTTGTTCCTCCTCTGCCACATGCTACAAAGAAGTTTCCAGAACACCAGATCACAACATTCAAATGAAGAAAAGTAAAACAGAAGATCATCCAGATTCAGGCACACCACCCGTCTATACCATTCAAAAAGCCTTTTATTTACATCTGGAAATAGCATTAAGTTTTTGCATAGACCTTCTAAGGACTGAAACATTTGCCCATTCATGTCAGACAAGGATGTCTAAGGGATTAGTTTGGAATTCAGGCAAAAACATGGAGCACTTAACCCAGTACAGATGAGAGCTAACACTAACCATTAGTGCAGGCACAGATTGTTTCAATATACAATATATTCACCTTATTTAGGTTCATAAAACATGCTGTGGTCCAGAGTTGAGAAAAAAATTATTTCACAAGTCCAAAAATGCAAACGTGATGGCTGTCAGGCAACGTGCTACTTTATTAAGAATATAAGCAAGAAATAAATTGGGTGCATTCATCGCAAACCACTTCTTGTCTACAGGACAACCCAAAGAGAATGAATACTCACTGGCATAATGTGGCACGTTAGGGGCCGTATGGAAAAGTTTATGGATTCCATGCCCACAGTAACTCCGAACCACTGAAAATCCATTTGCTTGAGCATGTTTCTGAATTATGTTTCCCAGTTCTCTGTACCGAACACCAGGTTTTACTGCAAAATTAAAGAGATACAGATGGAAATTTATAGAGCTTTCTTTCAACGTAACTAACCATCAAACACCATTCAGGCTAATATCTCCGTAGCACTCGTGGCTTGTACGGCCATCTCGTCTAGTGTGCAACTTCCCCATGATCCCTTAATCCACCAAGGATATACGCAAGTGCAGTAACAGGGGAGAGGGAGGAAACAGTCTCATATAAAAGAGAAAATGAGAGAGAAAGAAGAAAACTCCTCCTTCACACAAACACTACTGTCTTCCTTTCATGGATCTAAGTGCTCATATATTAAAAGGATGTTGAAGTTTGAAATTAAAGACAACAAAATACTTTCCAAGTACCTGGTAACTTCTCATATCCAGAGTTGCAGTGCTTCTTTTGATGAATGTATGAATCATATTTTAATATACACTTATCTCTCTACTACCATGTGAAAAGTGCACACAAATAAAGAGGAAAAATGGTTATACATGAAGAACCAAGAAGGGGAAAAAAAAAAAAAAAGACAAAACGGGTATCTCCACTCTTAAACAAGATTTTTAGTGGCAACACCACAGCAAATAAGAATGTTCATATGCAGGACTAACTTTTTGACAATTTCATTATAATGAACACAATGGTGAGTTTCAGTCATAGTTTATACATCAAAGCCAGCATATGAAAGATAAGAGACAACACGTGTAACATTTGCTATAAAGTACAGGAGCAAAGATAAACATTATTCCGATTTAGCTCTGAAAACCAAAGTGGTCATCTCAGAATAGTAATCTCACATAAACAGGTAATCAATACTCTTCACAGCTCAACTCTGCAATATTTTCTTGATTACACAATGGTTAAGCAAGACACCATTCATATGGATTTTTGTTTTTTTCAGCTTGCCTAGCTAAGTCCAAATCATTAACCAAAGTAAGTTCATAATAATTTTTTTTTCATTTGCTTTTGATTAAATGCAAGTGTAAAGCTTTCATATATAGCACCTTAAACTTCATTCTTTAGAGGCCATGAAGTGAGTAAATTTTATTGGGGATTTTAAGAAGCTGCAGGGTGTAAGAGATACAGGCGATACAAATGTTTTCAGGGACCTGAAAGATTTTTGTTTTGTTTTCTCTGTTTTTCTAAAAGAACTTAGTATATTCCTTTGTGACTGAAGCTGAACATGACATTCTCCAGCTACCTTTCTATCTCATTGTACATTTCAATGAAGCTGTCCTGAGTTGTATCTAAGAAACATAATTAAAGTTCTGTGGCTACTGAAAGATATGGATTTATCTTCTCTGGCACACTTCCACAGTTGAAATTCAAGAGCTTGTCATTAGCTTTATGAAATAACCATCAGGTTTGGCAGGGGTAAAGAGATACGTTTAAGTGTTCGAACAGTGTTTTAAGTTATCAGTTCATCGCGCAACACCATACAAATTATAAAAGTAGGAAGCCATGCTGTGGTTTTCCAAAACACACTTTGTTCTTCACGTTCTCTAAACTACTCAGATCAAGGATTCACCTAACTAATAGTCCAACATATGTTTCAAATAGAAGTCGCAACCACCACCCACAGAGCTGTGCCATTTGAAGAATCACTGTATTATACAATATATATCATCTGCTGGTGACACACTAATGTTTCTGTGTTCTACAACAGAAGGTACTCTCAGATAATAGCAAATATAAGCACTCGTGTTTGAGAACCAAAACATAGTGACTCAGGGCCTAGCCAAAGTATTTACCTGCATCGATGGCTTGCATTAGGCACTCATAAGTTGTCTGGACAAGCCTCCTTGCACCCTCATCAACTTCTCCAACGTAAAATGTCTCGTTCAGATCTCCATGATAGCCATTACGATAGACAGTGATATCCACTGCAAAGAATACCAGACATATTGTAATATTAGCACTGTATTTCTCTGTTCTTCTCTCTTGATTTGTGAAAGGACAACAAACGTAAAAATGTAGTATTGTAATTGTGAAGTTTTAAGATTACTTTGGAAGAATTCTGTACATAAACTTTTCCAGCAGAATCAATTATCTTATGCTTATCCTGTAGACTCTATCAAATTAATTAATAAGATAGTGTTTCACCAGTCAACAGTTTGATTTCATGAGAAGAAAAAAAAAGGGGGGGGGGGGGGAGAAAAAAAACCTGGCGACTACAACACAGACACAGCAAGCTTATAATTTGTCTTCTAGGTAAATATAAAAACAGGAAAGAGAAGTTCTTTACTCTATGATGATCTACCTGGTTAAAATATTTTCTTAGAATTCATTCTAGCACTAATGGGGGAAATTAAATTTAAAAAAGGTATGTAATCATGTTTTAACCCATATTTTAACTTCAGTAATTTCTATGCATGTTTAGAATAGTAAGTCACACCCTTGCAAAAATTGTAATGCCAAAACCCATTGCTTCCAGCCACAAAGGTAAAATATTTTGAACATTAAATACACAGCAACTTTCCAATAGTATTCCTGACTAAAAAAAAAAAAAAAAAAAAAAAAAAAAATACCAAATGACTTAAAACTTTTTCTTTTTTCTTTCAAATGAAAGAATTTAAACATTCAGTATCAGGGAAACAGCAAGAATGAGAAGGGCATGCTTAAACAACTGAGGTTTAGAAGAACATATAATAAGAGATTAGAATGATGTTTCAGTAAAACTCTAACTTGTTTGCTTTGTGTATAAGTTGGTTGTAAACTAAAAAAACCTCATTCTTGAAAAATAGCAGCACAAGTAGTTTTAATGAGAAAAAAATAAAATCCTTTTTTTTTTTTAGTTTAACTTATTCCAAAAAGAGATATGTGTTTTTGGATTAAGAACATCCATACAAGATGCTTGTTGCAAATAGTCGTTCTATAAAACATGGGAAGAAGCCTACCAGACATAGCTGTCATCTATTCTAGTATTTTGTCTCTCATACCAGACAAGTAAAACATTAAAACCTGCCATCACATAGTCATTATATATAGTAAACACATGCAAAATATCCTAGATTTGCATACCAAGTCAACTTCCTGTGGTAATATGGGTACTTTTGTGTTTAACAGACTTTGTCAGTAGTCTGGTAGGTCTAACAGCAGCTAGAGTACCAAAACCACTAGAATAGTTATTGAACTGCTATTCATGAAGAAATCCACATGCAGACCCCCTCACAGGTAAACAGCCATGAAGGAAACTGTACTGAGCAATAGGACTTCAGGAGTACAGTATATGAGCCACTTGGAGAAACCAGTACAATCTTGATAGGAAAACATGGGAAAAAACACATTGGAGTCAACAGTAAATCTGTACTGCCGGCAAACACTTCAGAATGAAATTAACACCACACGGAACCAATACTGCCTGTTGCGGATGCATGCGTGTGCAAGGTTACACTATACTCCCTGCATGATTGCGTGGGACATTTTGACCAGCATACATATCTAGTGATGTAATGATAGGACTGTATTGAAACCAGCACCCTGGTAACTTATCCAAGTAAGTTTCTCAGGAACCGTGTATCAGAGCTGCTTAGCACAGTGTCCAGACTACTTTGCTGCAAGGAGGTTCTCTCTATAGGTGTGTTTACAAGACATTCTCTTGACACTGCCAGATTTGGGAGAACATCTTGGAGAACATTTTGGGAGAACATCTCCCTTTGCAAAGAGATCAGCTTTGTTTAAGAATCTGCTCCCAGGGCACAGTATGATAACAAAATGTTATGAGGCCCTGCTCAGGGCAGGGTGTTGGACTCTACATCACCTGCTAGTACTTTCTGGATGATGTTTTCCTGTGATTCTAAAAACCTGTTTTGGACTCTGACATGGCCACCTTTTGCTTCCAGCAGGCTAAAAACTTTTAAATAAAGACGGACACTTCTAAGGATGGGCACTTCTCTCTATTGTTCACTGGGCAGATTCCCTCCAAAGTACTTTTCCTATTTCCTCCTTCATACCCTGTTTTGTTCCTCCTTTTAAAGAGGCTTTTGTGCCACTACCCTACCTAAAAGAAGCCTACAGGACTTGGAAGCCTTTTGAGCCCATGGGGAATGCACTTTCAATCCACAAAATGTGGATCATTTTGTAACAAGATCTCCTCAGCGACAAAAGAGTAAACTAGTTACTCCTCATCAAAACAAAGCAGAAGACTCAAGGCTTGAGCAAGTGCAGTCAGGGCAGGAATGTGAACAAAGGTATGACTAAACCCTCCTATAAAAGGTGTTTTCCAGTGCCGAGGTACAGCCTTGGCACGCAAATAGTGGAGAGGTAAGGCACGTGTAGATGAAGACAGTGTAGTAAGCTTAGCTGGGCTTCTTAGTTTGGACGCAAGCAATGCCAGAAAACCTGGCAAAAATAGAGAGCTGTGCAAAGGCATCATCTTTGAAATTAAAAAAAGATAAAGTAGCTTTAGCCAGTTACATGTACACTACAGCTCCGAGTTATCAGCCAGACCCAACCTGACCTGGAAAGGGGTAGCAATTGTGAGGCTTTTTCTGAAAAGCCTGATACTCACAGCACTGAGCTGTAGACTTCGTAGCTATTATTGCAAGTTAATATATATCAAACATCTGATGATCTAAAATGATGCCAACCTGCTTCTAGAGGTAGGCCAAACCTTAGGATATGCTGGGTATTTGTTTACAGATAAGAGAAAAGCAAATCAATACAATAAACACAGGTTCAAATGTTTATACAAAACAGATGTCATTAATTTTTACTGCGAAACCAAGAAGAAATAAATGATAAAACAAAAAACAGTTAAGTAATTTATAAAAGTATCCCTCACCAATGAAGAAGGCATAAGTAGCTTGAGTACTGTGAACAAAAAGCAGCTGGTACTGTTAGGCTGTGAGACGCTCAAAAAAGGGGCATGTTTTTTAATATGCACCTGTACGATACCTCACCATTAGGATCCTTTTACAGTCATCATAATCGTCATGTCTGTAGCAAAATCTTAAGGACCTAGAGCCATCTGATTAAGAATTCACACAGAACTAATCCAGTTGAATAATTCAATATACATTTTATTCACTATTTATACAGTCTGGAACAAACGGAACCTAGCCCACAAATAGAATACTCAGACACTATACTAATGCACAGACCAGGGTAGAAGAATTCTAAAGCTCTTAAAGTGGACAAAACTTTTGAAATTGTTTTATTTAATAAACTCATTAATTCAACTATGTAAAGAGCAAAGGTTAATTGGTAAATGAGAACAAAAGCCTCTTTTAAGAGCTATTCCAATCATGTTGCCCACTAGTGAAACCTCACCTTACTGTATGGTTTAACTGGATAGAAGGTAGAAACGTTGAAGATTAATTTTCATAGCACTTACCATTAACAATATCTCCCTCCTGCAATGGCCTCCTGTCAGGAATTCCATGACAGATCACCTCATTCACTGAGGTACAACATGACTTAGGGAAATTATAATAATTCAGAGGGGAAGGATAGCAATTCCTTGCAATACAAGCCTAATTTAGAAAACACAAGTTACACTTTACATTAGTATATTTTGTACAAAGAAAAAACATATGCACAACAGCTTTATGGTATGAATTACAGATTGAAAAAGCAGTGACTCTTGAAAATAAGATTCTTCAATCACTTTTTGGCATTACGGTATTTTGTTATGCTTTGCATTTCTTACCAGGAAGAAAGTAAAGCTATTTTAATTTTGTTTCTACTCATTTTTATGTTCAACTACCAATGCTGAAATATTCAAGTTTAAAACAACACATGGCAATATTTATTCAGTTAAAAAATCAGCTATTTTCAATGACTATTTTTAAGAACCTGGTCTAAGATTTTAAATATTTTTGCAAAAGATGCAAGCTAGGCAAAATAACATTTAGCACCACTCTTTCACCCCTAGCTTTAAAACCTTAAGCTGCTTCCTTTGCACTCACTCTAATAACCTTTTTGGGATTTTTGCAAAACTGACATACATTTTATACATACTACATATACATATATATACACACCATGTGTCATACTGAGCAATTCCAGAATAATAATACTGTGTTAACTATTTTATTTTAAAAACAGTTTTAAAACTGCCAAGTACCAATTAGGCATATCCGTCAGTATCAACAATCTGCCATGAAAAGTTTCCAAAAACTGCTGAGGAGGGATCACACCATTTGAACCACTAGTTGTTCATACTGGACATTATGCATAAACAAATAATTTAGTGTTTAATGCAGTTCAAGAGAAACCTCTGGCCTAATCAAACCAAAGTACGTTCCTTACAATCTTGGCTCAACAGCTGCAAATGCAGATAAAAAGAACAGCAACCCGAAAGCTCTCTAACAAACTTAAGTATACCAAAATCGTTGCCTTCCCCACAGTGCACACAAGTATCCTCAATTATCAGTTTATATGCCTTACAGAGAAGACAGCAAAGAAAAATAAAAATTAAACAATTCAAGTATCTATGAATAGTTAAGCCAGGAAAATGCTTGAACATGTATCTCAAATACTTCACTAGATTGTGGCTTTAGTTTGCCTGACTGCATCAAACATCTTGTTTCAATTCTCCCTCAGGCTCCTCAGTTCTGATTCCCATTCATAAATAATTAAACTTTCTCCTCTGTACATCTTAACCAACAACACAGAGCAAAAAAAGTCCATGGCCTAGATATGATGTTCTTTATATAATTGTATCTGTGGAGCAAAAAGGGTTTAGGAAAAAGAAAATTATATGATGTTAACCGAGAAAACAGGTGAAGAAACTTAGAGGAAGTCTGAGGATGGAAATCATGGAAGGAGCTGATAGAGAGAGGCTCAGGACTTCCTGAGGTTTGACTCTACCATTGCACTGTACTTATTTCTACCATCTGCACTACCCAATAGCTTCCAATTGGGAAACAGTTCAAAGTAAAGAAAAGGAATTCATGCAACAACAAAGAAAACCACACAACCATCATTGAAAAATAAAGCGAGAGAAGAAAGCACTTATAAACACCAGAAGAACAATAAAATAACCTTACTAAATGGACAGCATGATCAATTTCTTCAGTAGTTACACCTGCTTTCACCATCATGGCAGCAACATCCAATACTTCTCTAGCAAGCTGCAAATGAAACGAAAGTACTGATTTAAAATAAGACCAGCACTACTCCCTAGAAGATTAGCAACCCATTTCCTACAGCTACACCGAGATCGTTATGAAAGCTGGGTAGGCTAGGGCTTTAAAAAGACTTCAAGATGTCTACAGGTTATATTAATAAGCCACCTCTGTGAGATCTGAAAATACCCAATCAAGAGTTGGACCACAGTTCCCCTGAATACCATAGACTTAAATCAGACCTCCTAGATTTCAATGTTTGACTTTATGCACAAAGATGTGCTTACAATTGAACAGCTCTTTTTCGAGCTTGTTAGGAACGGGGCTGTTTTGCTTTCGGTTTTTTGTTTTTACTTGAGATTAACTCTTGGAGAGGAAGTTCTGTTCTCATTTATGCACTATAAAATATACTCGTAACAGTAACAACATTTCAGCCGCAGATTATCTCACTAGTAACAACAAAGTCAGAAAACAGATCATCTTTCTGCTTGCAAAAAGTTTACTGTGGATTGGGAGTCATGAGGAGAGAAAAAGCAAGAAAATACCAAATTTCCCAAACTATTTTCCAGTGCTCAAACACGTTTTGAAAGCTTGTACTCTCAAATGTGCTGTCACAAAGTGGTAAAATCACTACCGATTTTTAAAGAATAAAGGCACTTTGTAACAAAAACCAAAGCCCCCTTACCCTACATACTACTCGCATGCCTTCTATATCCTCAGATGAGAGTATTTTTATTTGAGAGGTTCCTTTTAAAGCCTGTTCTGATTCAGACATTCCTGAAAAGAAAAAAAGGAGAGCAGAAAAAAATAAAGGAAAGAAACACGTTATATGGAGGAGCGATTACTACACATGTCCAATCAAGGAACTTACTTAGCTTACCAATGGCAATAAAAGTATGTACTGTCTCACACAGACTAAAGTAAAACGAACCCACCAAGTCACAGCATTATCATCATTATCCAGATTAATTTGAATTCAAAAGCCTTCCACAGTATCACAATGCCCACATGTGCTCAGGATGCCCGTTCACTTACTGCATAAAACCATCATGTCCAGTTAGTCAAAACACAGCCTTAAAAATCAGATTTTAATGAATAAAATAATTTTCTTGTAAGACTTTTTTATTTTTCGGGGTTTTTTTAGCAGCTTTGGAGATAATAAGTAGTAATAAATAATATTCTAAAAGAGCCACAAAGGATTATATAAATTTGTGAATATCTCTAGTTACACTATTGCAATAATCAGCTGATGAAAACATGTTAATTCTTCCCACTAGATTCTGTGCAAGCTCAGTTTTATAGTTGAATGACCCCCTAAAAGACGGTATTTTGTGTTGTTTAAATATTTACATTCTGTAAAGAATAACTAAAGAATGGCTGAAGATTTAAAAATAATTCTAACAAACTTTACAGCAGCTGCTTTGGGAAATGCAAAGCACCGATACTGATATAAAAAGAGGAAAATACCAAAACAATCCAATGAGCAAGTAATTTTGAATGTATTCCCTCTGTGTCCAAAAATAGCTGGAACTCCTATCTGTGTTCTTTTGGGGGTTGCTTACTGCAGTTGTTTGGTTTTGTTATTTTATAACACATTTCCAACAGATACACTGATGTCACTGAAAATGGCTTAGCAGAATTCCCCTGTGACAGCCAACTTATTGCTGTTTGTTACGAAGTTAACCACAGGACTAGGACTTGCATGGTTTTTTTCTTTGCTTCCCTGAACACCTTTGAAAGATAACACATTACAAACTCTGGACTTCCAAAAAATACTTGTAACCGTTATTTCTGAAAAATCAGTAAGTTAATGTGGGGAAAGAAGAGGTAGAGTGAGAAGAACAGATAAAAGAAGAGGTTCCCTTCTCCAGTATCTCCTTCATGCTATAAAGGCTTTTTCAATTAAAAGAAAAGTAGAAAGCAAACATAACACTCCATACTTGTGATTTGTTTCAAGTTACCTAGTGGATGATCGGCATAATCTGGTCTCTGAATATAACTTGGCACAGGTCTTGTTGGCGTCTAAATAAATCATAGACAAAGCCGGTTAGATTGCAAGAATGCTTATTCCAGTCACAAAAACAGACTGATGCAGCAAAATTAAGTACAGTGAAATACGGCTAATTCCACTTAGAAAGAGTTCTGAAGTATGCAAACACTCCAAAACAGTTCCAGTTTTCATTTCTCAAAGATTCCCCTGTTAGTCTTTATTGCTTTCATATTATACAACCTCTAATAGCCAACT
Source organism: Pluvialis apricaria (assembly GCA_017639485.1). Lineage (NCBI taxonomy): Eukaryota > Metazoa > Chordata > Aves > Charadriiformes > Charadriidae > Pluvialis > Pluvialis apricaria. Next base: position 55,846,444 of record CM030010.1, on the reverse strand, counting down.
TCACAGCTTTGTAAAAAACCAAACTTCTGTGTGTCAAGTAAATGAAATTGTTTTTATAACATATTATCCCTGTTATATTGCAGTGTTTATTCTGCTACTTTCCAGACTGCAAATGCACTGGTTCCAAATACATCCTTCCTCTCTCTGGTTATTAGCATCTATTAGCAAGATTGTTATTTCTAATCATCACCCTAGTCATTAGCACTTTTTATTATCGTTTCATTTGCATCAATCCAACAGCAGTCAGAAGACAGAAAAGCAAATGTTCAGCCATAACACTACTAAATTACTTGGCCAGTGACAAATCCAAAACACCCTTTCTCCAGGGACACTAACACACACACCTGGGCTCAGGCTCTGTTAACCTGTTCTCTGATGAGGCTGTAACAGATGGAGAAGACTACACAAACGATGCCACAAGGGCAGCATTTCTAACGCAGGCCAATTAGAAAAGACACATGTAAATAAAATGCCATTATTCCTGTAAAAACTTTGGCTTATTCCATGTACAAACTTATACCAATTTAAAAATACAGCTATACTGAGGTTGTCTTCTAAACCCACCTTTCACAGCTGAAGATGCTACTGACCTCAGTTATTCTTCACCATTCCAGGGCTGGAGATTACTATAACCTCTGTTCCTTCAGCAGAGCTGCTCACCAGATTACTCACCAGGTTATTTCAAACCATTTACATAAAGAATTTAAATAAATAAATGGGTTTATATTGTTTTATTAATTCACCTGAGTTTTTTCTGAAACAGATTGCTCCATTATTGGCGAGAACGGTAAACAGCTAGGAGAAGACATCATCTGAACTAGCAGCAGCTTTTTGCAGAATAAATGTCAAGAGGTACAGCCAAAAGGTATGAGCTTAAGCCTGTTACTGATGCATGTTACCTCACAGGCACTTCCTTCATTTTAAATATAGCAAGAGATAGATCAAGTTAAATCAAAATGAATCACAACAAAGACACATTCATACGTGTCCTTGCCATCAGGTTCAGATTGTTTAAGAAGCTTTCCTCTCTCAGCTAAAATGTGGGAGGTAATCAGGTCAGGACTGGTCTGTTTTTTCTACAGAACGCAGAGGTGCTGAAGTACAGAGTGGCACCTATTGCTTACCAGTGGATAGTGTGGCCTGAGTTTACCAGTATATCGATAACCAGACCAGGGATTTGTGTTAACATCACCTTCCAGGGTCCAAGAGGAAACTTCACGCTTAGCTTTTTCATCTTCTGAAAAGAAAAAACAAACAAACAAAAACACACACAAAAAAGGCGAGAAAAAAATTGCAGCAGCAAAATCAGTCCTGCTAAGAATAAGAATTGCGGAGTCCAGGAAGCGACCTAGGAGTATGTAAGTCTAGATTTTACTCTTTCTGGCATTTTAGAAACTGATATATGAAAGTATAAGTAGCAGTCATCATTTTGTATTGCCCTTAAGATTTTCACATTCAAAATTCATATCCTGCCAACTCTATCTTTGTTCAATAGCAAACTGGGGAATGTCAGGACAGCAGTACTGAATGCACAAATGAAGTGTAGTATTTATTTAAGTTGCTCTTCATTTGTAGCTCTAAAAGTTTTGTGCTTGTTTTCATTCTTGGGAAAAAGAATATTTCTACAGAAACACTCATTATCCCTTCAGTTAATACTCGTGCACTGTAGATGATGTAGATGCACTGTGATTTCTCTTAGCATACAGTGACAGAAATGACCTGGGGTGGGAAGGAGGGTATCCAACTGTTATGTTGGTTTCTATATAGAGAGCCTGCTACCCCTCCAGATCTGATGGAGAGTGTGAGGGTGCTGCCACTTCTGCATTTCAGGATAGGCAATGCATGCACCTTACAAGATAGCTCCAAACTGCTGGAGGTTCCCACCTCTCTGAACCTTGTGAAATTTGTATCTGACATGGTTCAGTGCTTGACTTCATTCACAAATAACACAATACTAACAGGGCAGGTAGAAGGTGGTTACGAAAAGGATTGAAGCAAGTAGACTGTGAGCATTACCAAAAGGAAAAATATTTACTCAAGAAGATGCAGCAAGGGTTAAGAAAGAGCGTGGTAGCATTAAACTTTAACTCATAACCTGATAACTTAAGTTTGTTTTCTCTTTTTATATCTCAGAAGAATGAAGAAATGGCAAACGGTCTGCCATAGCAAGCCCTGACGCGAGTTCCTCACAGTCCCTGTGGCTGTCATCTGAGCCATCTGCTCACATGACATTCAGTTTAGATGAACCGCTGAGAAGTAATAGTTTAAAAAAACAAAGATTTAATGAAGTGGTATTTTAGATTCCCTTGAGATGCTTCAGCAGTTTGCTGCATAGAGGTCTTGAGGGCTATCGGAACCAAGCCCGCTCAGCTTGAGTTCGGCAGTTATCCAGGAAGCCAACAAGATCGTGGATTTAGTGGTATCATAAAAAATTCTGCTGCCAGATGAACAGCAGCATTAGAGGACTGCACCCAAGAATGACTAAAACTACTAACAAAGACAATTTCATATCCATGCAGGTACGAAGTAACAGGATACCGAATGCCAGTGTGAACTATGAGACACCTACACTGGGAAGGCAGAAAGAGGGAAAACATTTGTAATTGCCTGTGCTACTCCAACCTATTAACCATGCAGCGTTTATCATGGAAAAATGAGTTTTACTGGGTTTTAGGAAAGGAGGACGTAAATGACTTGAAGATTTGACTTTCTGCCACACCACTTGCTTTTTAATCCTATCTCACTTTTAAGCAGGGCTTGGGTGGGGAGAGGGGGGGAGGCAAGGGGGGCAAAACTGGGGTCTGCTCTCTCTTTTTGTTTGTTTGATTTTAAACTCATGAATTATTTTTACTACTCAAGTAAGGGAAAAATCTACCAGTGTTTCTGTACCAGAGCTACCAGCTGTAACTAAGGCATACAGATACTCTTATTACCTTCAAATAAGCTTAGCAAAATCCCAGCTATAATACACCCTCCTATCAATGGCTGCATCATCCCACAAAAGAATTTTCCTGTTTTGTTTTTTTTTCCCCAAAGTGATACACCCCAAGTGTACAGAACAGCTGCACCCTGAGTGGCTCGCTTGCATTCCAGCCAGTGTCCAATCACAAAAATGTCACGAGAACCTTTCCCACTTTACTGCCTTTTACTACATCAGACATCAAAATGCTATGATGGAACAAGCCTGGCAATGCCTTATAATAATGATTTATTATTCTCCTTGTCCTTTATTTCAGCATCCCTCTTCCTCTGTTCATATACCTGGCAATGTAGTTCAAGGAATACTTCATACAAAGAGAAAAGGGATCAGAAACAGAGATTTCTGTACCACTGTCTCTGAAATTTCACATAAATCTTTAGATTACCAGAAACTGGACAAAATCTCAGATATGCTGAATCCAGTGCCAGATATCTTGGAAAAATCCACACCATTCTTAGACACAGAATCACAGAACAGTTGGAGTTGGAAGGGACCTCTGGAGGTTATCTGATCCAACCCCCTGCTCAAGCAGGGCCACCTAGAGCTGGCTACACAGGACAAAGCAAATTCAAAACAATATTAAAATAGGTTAAAAAAAAATGTACTTACTTGCTTTCTTGTGTAATAACTTGTGAGTGGCCCAGCTTCCCTTAAAGCATTCCTAGAATTGCAAACAACAATAAAAAAAATATATTTTAAGTAGCATTATCCTGGGCAGACATGCCATCCCCACAAAATAGAGAAGCAACTGTATTTTAAAAGAAAACTAAAAGATGGATTTTATTAACCCTTGTAGCAATATGCAGTAAATGCTACTGTAACCGCCAGTCTTAACAATAGAAAATACGACATTCAACAGCTTACGAGCCAGAAGAGACAGAAAGCATAGCCAAACAGAAGCACCCATCACAGTGAAACACATTGATCTAATCCTATCTACTAAATATTGTCCCCTTATCGTTTTAATGAGTAACTAAACGCCATGGTTGCTCCAGGTTGGCTGAAACACTGTGCTGTTCATAGAAACACAGGGATAAGAGTTCTCCTGGTCTATATCCACACCAGATCTTACTGCATTGCAGCAGGCGGGATGGTCCTCTCTCGGCTCCTACAAGAAGCCAAGCTAATTGTGTCTTTTCTGCCTCATTCCCCAGAACAGGAAAGCAACAGAGGCCAATCAGCATGATCACAGGGGAACAAATGAAAAGAGATTAAAGGGGGGCAGGGGGTGTGAGGGCTACTGAATGGAAATAGGAAATAAATAAAAAAAAAAAAAAGAGAGAAAGTTGAAATGGAAATGGAGGAAAGAGCGAACGTGAAGGAGTTTGTCTTTTTCTCTTATCCCCAAGAACAAATAGAGCAGGTCATGCAACGAACAATGAATCAGCAAAGGGGCAGATGGAAGCGGCTGGCAGCTGGAGAAGAATGAAAAAAGACTAAGACGAAGGAAAGACAAGAAATAAGAAGAGATTTAAGTAGAAGAGCTGCAGAAGGCAGTATTAAAGGTGATCCTTGAAGGTGCTAATTGGGAAATTACTTGGTTTTGTAGCAGAAAGTCTAATTCAATGGCTATGTGCTCTCAAAACAGCCATTAGGAAACAGCTAATTCCAATCATTTACAATAACAGCTGAATTTCTGAAGAAAGAGGCAGGAAGCAAACTGTTTTCCTTTATAAGGAAAGACAATACTAATGCTGAATCATCATCATAAAACTACCCTCCAGAGCCAACAACTGATTCAACCTAATGTATACAACACTCAACCAGTCCGAGACAACAGATCTGTAAACTAAGCCCAGCATTTAGCATTCTAACTCTGCTTCACGGTTGCTATTGAGCAGTCTTAACTGTCTTCTCCTGTAGACCCATCTTCTCCCCATTTTCTCGTTAGTATTGCAACCAGTAATTATCAAATTGTATCCACAAGAGCACAGTAAAGTGGTGCACAAGTATGCCTACGTTCAGGACCCTGTTGGGTACTGTTTCCCTCATTACCAAAACCAGTTGTTTGTTGTCTTCTACACCATATACTTGAAGTCGTCACACTCTCTGGACTGGCACTCGCGACATGCCATGGTGCTACGTAATGGTCTGGGCAACAAGAGACTTTGAAACCAACACTTTAGATTACCAGAGAGAATGTCTTTTTGAACAGGCAGTGGAAGGTTTTACTGTCACACCTGTATAACCTGCCGCATACACAGACCTTTGCGCTGCACTATTGTCTGTTTTCTGTTGGAGAGCCGGAAGAAAAGGAGCATGTTTTAACTGAGGCCTATTTTAAGAAAAAATAAAAAAGCTAAAAACCCAATTTCAAGGACACTAGAAACACCAGTGTGGTTTTAATCACCTTTTAAACACCAGGCCTCTGTTCTGAAGCAGAAGGAGGAGGATTACACAGCTAAGGACTTAGAGCAACTACCAAGTCTGCAAATCCAGAATTCACTTCTTGGGATATAAAGGAGCATTTGGGGAATGAAGACATATATCAGCTGAGGTAATTACTGGTTGTAGTTCATTCTTTGCTTCCCCATGAAACTTCGGGGTGTATTCTCCAGTGCCATCCCTTTCTCCAGCGCCAACAGTCTTGCCTCTTTGCTGGCCCATAACCAGAAAACATCAGGCAAACACTGCACCACTGGCAATATCATAACCTGACTGGCTGCATTTTGACTTTTTATTTCCTGCAGCTGTAAACAACCTACCTAAGAGGATCCTGCATAAGGCTGCCATATGTCTCAGTTTTCCCGAACATGTTTCCCAGATTTTAACTTGCCCTCAGTTTCCAGAAGAACAGCAGCTCTGTCAGAGCTACTACAGCGTAGCTCCAAACAAGCCGCTGTACACCGGGATATCCCAGGCACGTGCACTATACGCACATCAATCAACTGCAACAAGTACACACAGCAAGTCCGAAGCATTTTTGTAAGCACAGGCTATTACAGGTGCAGTGTACAATCAATGAATCTCTCTGTCTGGGTCTGACACTTTTGGAAGGCATTTAAAGGGTATGCTGCACATCCACCTACAACTCATGTATTTTGTGTAGGATCAGTCATATGCTTCCTGTAAGCACCGGACTTACTGGGTACACATGAACTATTTATATTCAACAACTTACTGCACAAGCACTACATTGCACATGCCTGCAGAGCTCTGCCTTGGCAATTCCAGATAAAAATATGGCAGCTGTCATCTCACAGGTTGGAGAATCACAGCTCTGGCGACAAAGCACTACCAATGTACCACTGCATATTGCAAACACCCTCACCTTCTATACAGCAGAATTCCTGACAAGTCATGGAAGAAAGCCACTCTTTCTCTCCATCTGGGCCACTTTCTGGAGAATTTTCTGGAGAAAATTCTGCTTTTTGCTGAGCCTTCTCTTGTCAGCCTTCTGCTGAGACATTTACTTCAATCTTCCTATTATCATTCCTGCCTCTAGTGAGTCTTCCATGTTCCTATGCCACATACAGATCAGGACAGAAAATTTTCAATGATTAAATAAAAAAAATTCAGGAAAAAACTATCCGGGGTGATTTTTAATATGAAAATGAACAAATTTTTTTTCTGATATGGTTAAAAAAGCAACACATGACTTCACATTGCGATATTTGAAAACATTAATTAGCTTCAGGGGGAAAGTACACAGGAATAATATGAATTAGACTTCAAGTTTCTTGGAAGACTTCCTGGATTTCATTTCAAACATCACATTATCCATTACTATGTCTGATACTAATATCCCCACCCTTCTCACCTAAAGCATTTTTCTTTCTATTGCATGCTGGTTTTATATAGCAATCAAGACAAGACTTGGAAACACTGAAGAGGCCTGTACAAGAAGACAGGTCAAACATATGACACAAAAAAAGGTGGGGGATGGGGAGGGTAATTCTCAATTTGCTTAGAGCAATCTTGGGTACAACTATTCTATCAGCAAGAAAAATACAATTGTGATTTTTAGACAGAGGCCATCAACACATTTAAACCTTTAACATTTCTGGCTTGAAGCCATTCTTAGGCCAATCCCACTGACTCTGTTTAGAGACAAGCTCAACCCAGTGTTCACTAGAACCTGTACATTTATTTACCAAAAGGTAACCAAAGACACATCAGCATTAAGATTTGGAACGATTCCTCTTGGAAGTCATGTTATTTCTCTAAATGATTTTTACCTTAAGGACTCAGCCCAACATCTATTTACTGGTTGAAATATTGACAGAATTATGCAGCATAGCAGAATTTGTTTTACAGTAGAGTGCATTTTGACTATGAACACAATGATCGCTACCAAATACCTTAGGTAGGTTGGGTTTTTTTAATCAGCCATTGAAAGAACAAAACCAAACCAAACCCTTTAAAACAGTTGAGCTACTGAGCAAGGATTTTTTTTTCCTATGTTTATTGTCATCTTTACAGTAATAACAGGGAGCTTCTTATTCTTTCGGTTCATGTATCCATGCAACCTGATTAAGAGGTAGAAAAGCACAGCCAACTGCAAATTCCAGAGGAGAAAAGGGCACTAAATCAACCAAGATTAGGATATAACTACACTGCAAACCTTCATATAGTACAGACATAACCAAGCTAGCTTTAAATAAGCTACCCAACTACAGGAAGCTAGGCAGGCACCACAACACCGAATTCAAGGCACACTCATTGACTGTTTCTGAACTGCCTTTGCAAGGTAGCAGCTCATTTAAAGTTACCTCTGCCAACTCTCCATCAGCAATTTCCAGCCTTAAGGCTGACATTCTTCTTCAGGCTCCCCTTCACCTTCGCGTACTGCTGCTTTACGCAAGCTGGCATTTGACCCTAAATACACCTATCAGCAGGTATGCAAAAACTGCCCCACTGTAGAGTTACTGAGAACTCCAATTCATGTCCAGCTTCCACAAAACTACCCCTCTCCATCCACTCTGCTCATCATTTAGACCCACTGTGATAAATTTCCAAAGATACCTATTCTACAGGAGAAAAAAAAAAAAAAAGACAGCTAGAATTGAGACTGTGGGGATGGACTGGCTGTCTCTTTGCATGTCATTATACCCTGAATTGTAATGGGCAAAAACCTAGGAAACAGTGTCAAGCAGTGCATTGTATTTAAAAATATTCTGAGCTTTTTTTTTTTAATAGAATTTAAAAGGGTCCTTTGGAATGTAAAACTGTCTAGGGCTTAATCTGAGATCTTGTAGTTTTGCTTAATGAGAACTGGTTTTTAACCAAACCACCTTGAAGGTATGCAGAACAGAAGACAAAAAAGCTCAAGCATGGCATTTAGCTTAAGAAAAATATCAGGTTATCAGTGATATATATATTTAATACAATACAGACAACCATACACTTTATCCAGAAATACAAGTATGTTGAGGAATACAACTGTTAAAACATTTGATGTTAAAATGAAACAGTGGCTTCTTTTTAGCATGCTGAACCCTATTCTTCTAGGCGTGGTACAAGCCCACAGAGAGAGACTCTGGCCTGAAAAACTCAGTTCAAAATGCTAAGCAGCATACATGACTAGTCAGTTTTTCAGAAGAGCTGAATATGCATTTTCAGATTCAAAACCAAGGGAAGCACCTACATGCAGCACCTTGGTATCAGCCACGTTGGCTTTCTCCTTCATCTAAAGCCTGATCTCATGCAGAGACTCCTGGGTCCCACATGACAGAGCCCTTCCTTTGAGGAAGGGACTGCATTTTGCAACTCTTCACATTTACAGAGGCATACAAGTGATTTTTGAGAGTAGCGAAGGGAAAACAGGCTAGAGAAATTCAAAATGGACCATCCTTTCAGTATGTTGAACACCAGCTCGGAAAGACTGCCTATAGGAGTCTGAAGTTTTACTTTCAGAAAGTTACAAGAGCTCAGCATTTGTGCCTCAACAATAACCAGACATCTGCCACAGACGCAGGTACTTATGGTGATCTATAGGCAATTGAAAATGTCAGCTTCTTGGTGAAGGGAATCTGTGAAAAGACCTTCTAGAAGACAGTATCTGCAGAGTGCCGTTTATACCAAAAGAAATCCATATGCGTTGCAGTTGGATCCAAGCAGCAGGTTCTGGCCTATTTTAGGCACAGCAAAGAACAGTGAACCAAGAATGAAATACGGCACTTATGTCCTACGGTCTGACACGAGAGAGGACAAAAAATAGTTTCATCCAGGTCCACTGCTCCCCGCCCCCCACCCACAACACACCGAAGGTGAAAGGAAACAGCACAGTGGGGGACGGGACAACACCACTCTTCAGGACCACAATTTTTCACAAATTACAGCGACCTTGAGTATCCAAAGCTGCCAAGGGCCCAGTTCTGAGTATCAGCAAAAATGTCCCTCCCAGAAAGGAGCAAATCAGTATAAAAACCCACTGAGAAAACAGAGCAGCATTTCTTTCCTGTCAATGGAATTTAATGAGTTTTCCTCAAACAGAAAGAGCCCCATCGGTGGATACCCACCATTGCCAGAGAGATGCTGCTGCCTACCGTACAGTTCAGAGAAATAATTTCCCTTCAAACATCACAAACACATGCCCAACCACTGCTCACGTATGGCAGCTTCACTATGTCATGGTCCTTGCTTTTGACTCTATAACCAGACCACTTGATATACCTGGGCCTCTTTGGGACTGACAACAAACAACGCGAAGCAGGAAGGGGCGACCATTCTTCTTGAATAAGTCAGGACTACTATTCTGATAGCAATCTGTGGCCTTGACCTCTTGGAGAAAAAAAAATGCAGCACAGGCCACTGACTTTATAATAAGAGAACGTTACTAGTATGTGGCTAGAAATAGATGTTTCTGAATTTGGCTGAAGAAATGTGTCCACACCAGCATCCAGTTCACACCACAGAAAACCTCAGACTACTCTGTTTCGTCCGAGACACTTATACAAGTATAAATAGTATGAGAGAAGAAGTTTTCATGAAAGCAACACAAAATTATTAATAAGAGATCAATTTACAATTAGAAGGCTCATATAAAAGTGGTAACTGGAGATCTCAAGAACAGTTACTACCTTCCCTCTGTTCATCATTCAGCAGCCTGTAACAGGCATAGAAGAAATGTAAATTGTGTATTTAAACACAAACTGATTATATTACATATAATTTACACACGAGTGACGTGTACCTATAAAGGCAGATTTCACGAACGCAAATTCATCTTAGTAAGAGGAACAACAACAGGCTTGAGACACGATGCTGGGCATCTGTGTTATTTCCACATTCAGAAGATACAGTAATTCAGTCTAAGATGATAAACACACGCAACACTGTAGTTAAGTCTCTACAAAAGAGAAAGCAAGACAGTGAAAGAAGGTAGCTGGCAGTGACAGTACTTGATTTACTAGCCTAAATGAAGGCATTATTAAAAGATTAACAGGAGACAGAATCCCTCAGCAGAACATTCCCTCTTCTTACACATTGGAGTGAAATTAAAAAAAAAAAAAACAACACCAGGGTTCAGCTCCTCCGCTGCTAAAAGCCATCTTTACCCCCTCTCCATTACCGGTTCAAAACCTCCCCACTAGGCCAGAACTCGGCTGCCTTGGCCCCCTTTCCACCCATGACCCACGAGCACAACTGTTATCCAACAGCTGTACCAGTTTCCAAGGGGCACAACACCCAAAGATGAAACAGCGTTGGCTCAAAGGAATTTCAAAGGATGTCAAATTACTTCAGAGGAAGCATTTTCAGGGCATGTTGTTAAGACATACTCTTTTTGATGCAGAAAGAGGGAAAACACAAATGACCAGAATAATGCCCTTTCTCAAGGAAAAAAGAAACACAAATGATAAATCCACTGGGGAAATCCCTGTATTGATACAATCTACTTGAAAAGTTCACTTCAATTCCCTATATGCAGTGAAGAAAAACGTTTGTCACTCCCATCCTTCCCTCAGCCCAGAGTAAGCATGCGCCTGCATACCTGTAGCTACCACCACTGAATTCAATGAGGACGGGTCAACTTTATGGCTATGCCAAACTGGGCCACAGCAGGCAAGCGCTCTTTGGAAGCAGGCTCCTGAAGTGCACAGCTTTGGGGAGCTAAACCAGCAAAAAAAATAATGCAACTGCTTTTCCTCCATTAAAAGACAACCCTAAAAAAAACCCCAGAAGTGGCTCATCAAGGAATCAGGGCCAGCTTAATGGAAGGGGTAGAAACATGCATCCTTCGAGGGAGGGAATAGGACCATGTCAGCTATAACACAGGCTGTGCTGTGACATGGAATAACATCCCAGGTCCACTCACTAGCTTATCTAACGGTTATTTATGCACAATGGAAAGAAAACCACCAAAGAGAGAACTTTGGAAACGTTTCACAAATGCTAACCAGTCATGTACTGTCAGCCGAAACTTGCTGGAAGTTCAGAGAAAATTTCCTGGCTTTTATAAGACTCCTTCGCCTGTCATGTGCTTATTTCACCAGACAGCCAGGTTGTCAGCAGCACGTCACCTACTCTTCTGACAGTGCTCGGAAGACACTATCAGAGCACTGCAGTCAGTCTCCTCCATCGCACACACCAGATGATGGGGAGAGCTGGAACCTCAAGGCAGAGACCCGTGCTGGGCCCCACAGAACTTACTAAGGGGGCTGAAGGTCCTTGCTACAGGCTGAACACAAGGACCCTTCTCTCGGTGCATGACACTTTTTGCACATCTTGAAAACAAGCTGCTGTTAGTTTTCTTCTCTCTTCTGTGACGTGCATCGCCCCAAAACCTTCAAAGCACCTTTCATACAGGGAATAACTATGCTTACCTAGGACAGTGAGGAGGAACAACACACCCAAAGTCACTCAGAGTAAGACGAGTGGGATTCCCAGTTCAGTATTTTATTTTCTAGGCAGGACAGCTTTACAAGCATGTAGTCAATTATCCAGCAGCCCATTTTAACAAGCTAATAAATATTTCAGGTAATTCCCCTTTTACCTAACAACAGTAGCAGATATTTCAAAAGAACGAAACCTAATATATAGATAACAAGAATCTCTGCATCCTATATAAAATTAGCTAAGCTGGGGATGGGACAGAGGGGAGTGAAGATGTTACCAGGGCTTCTCACACAGACTTGTTTGGTGTGTTAACAAATGGTTTTGTCATCACCAACTAATATTTGTATATGCTGAAGATGCATTTATGATGAGTTTTACATCAGACATGTCAAAACAGGTAGTAAAATGCAGAGCAAATCCTACAAACCAGCTATAAGCACCACATGGAAACTAGAGATAGAGAATCATCAGAACAATTTTGAGTTGCAGTGGATGTAATTTAGCATTGACTCCCAGCATCTGGCACCAGAGACTTCAGAGGAAAGTACCAGAAACCAGGCAGTGAGTGCGTTACGTGCACCTGGGAAGTTTTCCCCTAGTACTATGCAAACCGTAAGTATCAGTTTACATGCTGACTCACAAGAAAATTTGTCTAATTAGCAAGGTAATCCATCTGATGTGATTGAATGATTTTAACCTCAATGATTTTACCCTGAATTATAATTCTGATAACGAGTTCACCATTAATTTCTGAATCAAACGTGTACTTCCTCACTGTTGTTGACAGACATTACACATACAAAAAGTCCAAAGTATTAGGCTTATGTATTTTACTGTGCATTTTCAAGTTATTAAAAAAAGCTAAACCAAAAAAAACACTCAACAGCCATCAAACAATCCTTTTAAATTAAGAACCAAACTGTGTTACCACTGTGGTAATAAGTGAGGATAGCTGAGGCCTACAGAGTATGTTTAACAAGAGTTGGCGGTCGTGCGACAACTGGCCTAACCTGTATCTCCCTGTTTGGTCCTCTTAAAGTAAAATAGCACAGAATGGTACATCAAAGAATGGAATAGAACAGAATGGCCCATACAATACCCGAAGGTATTTTAAAAAAAAAATAAAAAAGTAGAGCACCAAATCCCAAATCATTTTCCCCCAAAAGCTTTTATTTAGTTCAAGGAAACAGAAAAATCTGTTTTCAGAGCAACAAGTCTCCCGGTGTTTAATCGAAGCCCAGCAACTCCAGAGCCAGAGCTGATGCACAGACAGAAACGCACGGGCTGGAATGTGATGAGCGCGTCTCATTTTGTCCCACTAAGCCCTTAATTTTAGGGAAGGGGGGGCGGGGGGGGGGGGGGGAACACGACCACCCAAACCTTCAGACAGCAGAAAACCCATGTGTGTCGTCGTCCCCCCCCCGAACTCCACGGCTACTCTTCAGCAATGAAACCCCGCATTACCCCTAGCCATGAAGAGCAGAAGGGCTCCAGCCAGGAGCTAAACCCGGGCACGAAGGGCCGGGCCCGGGCGGCCGGAGGTAGGCGAGGGGAGCCCGGCTCCCTCCTTCCCTCCGCCCGCAGCCCGCCACACGGCTGCCCGGCAGCGCGGTTGGGGCCTCACCTGAGAGCAGAAGTAGGAGCCCTGGATGCCCAGCTTGAGGCAGGTCGGACACTGCAGCTTGGCCTCGCTACTGCAGCCGGCCGTCTCGCAAACGCGGGTCTCCACCGCCGCCATGCTGCCGGGCTGCCACAGGCGCGGCGCGGCGAGGGAGGAGCCGCCGCCCGGAGGTGCCGCCGGCTGAGGCGGGCGGGGAGAGGAGGGGAGGGGAGGGGAGGAGCGGCGCGGAGCGGAGCTCCGCGCCGCTCCTCCCCTCCCCTCCCCTCCCCTCCTCTCCCCGCCCGCCCTTCACTTCTTCACAGACGCGGGGCGAGGCGGGAAAGCGGCGCTTGGGGCGGCCGGTGCCCTTCAGGGACCGTTAAACAGCCCGGGGAGGGCGGGGAGGAGAGCTGAGGGGCTGGCGGGGACAGGGTGACCCGGGTGGCTGAGGTAAGGGGAGTAAGCCAGGCTGCCGCTCACCCCGTCGCCTTGAAACGCGCCCTTAAACGTGCCCGTTTCCATCTGTCAGGGAGAAGGAAGGTCGTTCCCTCCTCGTGTTTTATTTTGTTTCGGGTTTTTTTTGGGTTCTTTTTTTCATCAGTGAGGCGGTATCCCACCGTTTTCAAGTGTATCGTCTTTATTACGGAGCGCGCTGTTGATCTGTAAGTCTGCGTATGTAGTTTATAATAAGCCTTTCGCTCTATTTTTAGCTCTCGTTTGGAAGGTGGGGGCGGGGGGGGAAATAATCACAAATTCAATATTCACTAAGGCCGTAACTAAAATTAAAAAAAGCAGGGTGCAGACTCACGGTGGTATTATCACGGGAAGGATGCTAGTTTTCTTCCTGGAAAGAGGAAGAGTCGAAAGCAGTGATCTGTCATAAAAATAAGCGTGACTAATCACAGAATCACAGAATGGTTTGGGTTGGAAGGGACCTTGGAGATCATCGAGTTCCAACCCCCCTGCCATGGGCAGGGACACCCCCACCAGACCAGGTTGCTCAAAGCCCCATCCAGCCTGGCCTTGAACACCTCCAGGGATGGGGCATACATACATAATACATACATTACATTTCTTCCATTTACATGGATTGATCTCAAAAAAATATTGCCTGTGCCTATAAAGCTAATTGCGCTTATGTTCTCCGAGTATTGAGGTCAAGGCTATTGATGGTACTAAAACATCTCTAACTTAATATCAATGCAAGACAGTTTTTACTGGCTCATAAGTCAAGAGGAACTTGTTTTTCAAAAGAACGTGGAGGGATGCCTATTGAGTAGGAGAACAGCTGCAAAAGACTCTAGAGCACAGATCCGGCCATAGTGCTGGGATTCCACTCCTTGTTTAAATCTCTGTTGTCTTCCCACTAGCTGGCAGGCACAGCCTATGATTTCAGTCAAAACTTTGCAGGATCGGATTCTTTTCCTGCTTCAGCATCATTGACTTCAATGAAACTACACCAATCCTTATTCTGCTCTTAGTACACAAAATATTCTCCTCATTTCCTGGCATCCAGCTGACTCCTCAGGCAGTGCGATTCAAAAACGAAACTATAATCTCAACATTTTCCGCAATTGTGTTATATTCCCTGTGGTCTTCTGGCTGCATCTTTAATAAATTATGTATCTCCTAGGTTTAGAGGTTAAGTGAGAATTTCCACTTACTAACTCCAGAACAGAAAAGCGTACATCCTATTCTTTTGTCATACTAAGTGTATTCATATAAGCATACTTGCTATCTTATGACAATATAATCGGTTAAAAGTGGCTAAGTAGCCCAGCTAATCATGGGACCAAGGCGACAGATAACAAAGTATCTGATCCTGGTTTCTTGTGTGGTGAACGCTTTCACTAGCATGGTCAAACAACCGAAGGAATTTGATGCCATGCTTTAGTAATAACTAAAGTGTAATTGCAGGTGGACACCTGTCTTTCTGACAGTTCTCACCTTTATTTCTCTAGTATTGATAATACTTGTATCTGCCTATTGTTCGTAGAAAGATAATACCGTGAGAGTGAATCAGGAAACATTTCTAGGATGCTTGTAACATACAAAGATTACAACTATTATTTTCTTCAAGTGAAAATAACTACGTATTGATTCATGCAGCTCATGCTGTGACAGCATTTAGGTCCACATTCTGAAGACAGGCAACCAATTGCAAACCAACATAATGAAATATCTTTAAAGGACACATTCACAGCCTGTGATTCTACATATTCCAAATCCAAGTCATTATTAGAGGCTTGGTTTAACCTTCTTAAAGCAAAATGTTCCTGAACAGGCAGAATCACGTAAATGATCCATGTTGCTAGCAGGTATTGTATTGTGTGCAGCCTAGAAAAATCAGCGCTCCTTTCCTAAGTAACCAACAAATCAAGCTATAAAGCAATGCAAGACAGGTACCTTCATACAGTAGTTGTCACTTTGTGCCATTTAAAGAACCCTAAGGAGCTGTAGACATCATTTACCTGGCTAAGCAGGGTTTATCAGTACTTGGTGTCACTGACATGGTATAAAAAACCCGAAGCATACTGGTTGATCTAGTCCAGTGTCTTCTGCTCAAATGTCATCTGCTTCTTGATGCAATTTCAGTATAATCATCATTACTATTTTAGGATACTTTACTAAATTTTATGAGTATTAATTTCACATTTAATTTCATGTGTGAGTATAACCTTACAATTTATTCCTGTTTGTGTCTTTCAGTACCCTTACTGGGACAATGTCAGTATATGTTTGTGCTCATTTTGTAGTGGTTAATAATGATTTACATTAGAAAAAAAGAGGATCTCTAACTAGTAGACAGGTTTCCTTCTGTTACTCAGTTTCATTTATTTACTGCATTTTCAAATGCAAAATAAAAGCATGCTGTTTCCCTGCTTACTTGGAGAAGCCAAGGATGCATATACTAATTAAACAATTTAAAAATATATGTAATTTAAAGAACAGTGAACCCCCTAATTGAAGAATTAACAAACTTGCTTATTTGTCCTCTTCAGTGTTTGGAAAGAACACAGACTGCATTTGCGGATCAACCTAGAGTAACTAACCCTGAAAGTTTTGACCTAAGATTTCTTTTTATTGTTGTTGTGCTGGTTTTTAGTTTTAAACAGCCCTATATTATCATCCCCATAGTAAAAAATTATGCGGATTCTCTGGTATTTCAATGCTTTTGTTTTCCAATTTGGCCTTGATTTCCTGATTTGATAAGTGAACCGATTCACGCCTCCCGGAGGTCCATCCACTGCCATTTCCCATTATCTGGTGGCACACTCATTCTCACTAGGGTGGTTCACTGACCTTTGCTGTGACCTTCCTTGAGTAGAGCTCTTTTTTCTCTGTCAGGCTTTGCATGTCACTTTCTAGCTGCCTGTCCCCCTGTGTCACAGACAAACGCACACAGAGGCGCACGAGTCAGAAATTTTATAGCCCATTCATGGTGCTTGATTTATGTCAGTGCTGTATTCCTGCTGTCCTCCCAACTTCTCCAAAGTGATGCAAGGCTGGGAGCGCGTGAGGTTGGCAAACGAGGGCAGAAGGAGAGGTCAGCAATGTCTCATGGGTCAGATGGCTGCTGCAAAAAACCTAGAGCAGCTGGCAGCTAAGGCAGCTGCTAGTTAGGAAGAAAATGGCCACTGAATTTGACATTACTTAATTAAGAGAGTGCCTTAGCTCATGTTCCCCCTCCTCACTTTGCTTCTGTACATTGCAGTAGTGGGGGTTGGGCAATCGCACTTTCCCAGTGAAGCTCTTGGGTATAGTAGCTGTCTCCTGTTCAGGCTCATTGAAGACACAATTAAATGCCTCTTTGTTTAGCGATAGCTGAAACAATGCAAAAATACCACCCAGGAGCTAGACCACATGCAAATGTGCACTATTATGGCTTAGCCAGATGGTACAGGCACTTACTGAGATTCTCATACCAAATGCAACAGTTATGTAGGTTGTGTGTGTCTGCATGTGAGTGTAAAAAAGGGAAAATGCAAAACCATCACAAATGCACACAAAGAAAAACATCTCAAAGATAGCCACAAAATATACGTAGCATGATCTTAAAAAATAAGAGTGAAAGAGAGCCCTTGTAGGAAACAGTACCCAGAAGAAAAGACAAACCTGTAGTCAAAGCAAAATAGTCTTACTATGACCAGAGAAAAAAACCCCAACTTTATAAACATCCTTCGTAAATGAGCAGAGTTGCATTAAAGAAATACCTGTCTCCATTTTTCCTCTTTAAAGAAAAATGATATGGGATTTCAAAGTCTGTCTAATTCTGTAAGTCAAAAGAGGTTGCAATGTCTTGTAAGCCCCTGCAGCACTTATTCCTTCCATTGGTGGAGATAAACTAAACTACTGAAAGGCCCACTACATCCACAGTTCAGACTGGAGCAGGCTTACTCAAAGCTAATTCCAAGCGTGCTTTCTCTAGTTGTGGTGGAAAGCAAGATCCTGCGCATTCTTTTGTTTTGTTTTGTTTGTTCAGGCCATGCTGCCTCTTGCAGCATATGTATTAATATAGTGGATCAAAATTTCTGCTATGATTTAAGAATGATTGTCTCTGAATTCAAGAACACTCTTCCTGTATCCAAGAATCTTAGCATTTTCCAGCATACAAATATGAAGTTGGTTGCTTATCATGGGACAAGAACAAAGGAAAACAAGCTGCATCTTTTTAAACAAAATGGTATTTTATAAACAGCATTCCTATTTAACCAATAAGTTGCAAGCTTTAAAAAGAGAAACTCCACCACTTGTAATATTTGAAGAATCCTTGAATGTGTCTTGAGGTGATAAAAATTTTTATTTTTTTTACTATGGAAACACAATAAAAGTCACGGAGTGAAGTTCTTGCCCATTGAATTCGATGGGAATGTTACTGATATCAACAGGGATTTCACCCAGTTTTTGTCATAAAAGTCAAGGCCATAAAAAAAAATAGACTAATAGTAGTAAAATGCTAACAGTGTTTTGTTTCCACTTTAGATGTCATGGACAATACTATGAGACATTACAAATTCTTTTTTATTTTCAGGTTTCAAAATCAAACCAAGATGGTCAGATTATTAATCACATAAAACACAATGATTCTAAAAGTGTTCTATTGCTGATGTGAGTGATCTGCTCCATTTCCACTCAAATCCGTGAGATACAGGTGTGCAGATCAATTAGACCTTATACTTGCACACCTCTCACTTTGATGCCGCACGTTGCAGAGTGAAACAGATGTTCCTAACAACTACTTAGGTTCACACTGAAAACTGAGAGAGCTCTAAAGTGTGCAAGGGTTACTGAAGAAGAGATACCGAACGTTTCTTTACTTCAGACCCTTCTCTTTTTTCACTATAACTTCAAAACCTGTGATTTTTGTGGAAGTATCTATGATATCTTTTTGCCTTGTATCTTGATTTTCCTTTTAGTTAGTTGAAGATGATGTCACTTGCAAGGCAGCCACATCACTTCTAAGGATCTTGCTTATGTGTGTCAGTGACTTAAAGAAAAGATTACTGTAGCTCATAATCCTCTCATTGCTATTATAAGTTGTTGGATAACTTCTGATGTCATCTTTAGAGGCCTTGTGCCTGTGCCTCTGTATCTCAACAAATCAAAGAACATGTACGAAACAACACCACATGCTTACTTCCTATTTGTGTGGTAATAAGGTAGGCCACGTTCAGGACTCAGATGTAATATATTCGTCTATTTTATTAAACACTGTTAGTAATCATACCTGTCTTATAGGGGACTTTATGCTGTTGTCTCTGTAATGCATAAGAAAAACAAGAATCCAGCCAAATGCTGTATGACATTTAGTGTCATTTGGTGGTTAACACTCATTCACAGTTCTCAGTAAAATGACGTTTAAAGCTCTAAAATTTAGGTCTGTACACTTCGTTCATTGAGAATAAAAATATAAAGTTAAACGCAGAAGCAGCTCAAGATGAAATGATCACATAGGAAGAGGATTCTGGATGGATTATCTTTATTTATGTTAAGAGACTTAAAGGGCAGGATTAAAACAGGCAGCCAAAGAATGTGCATGGTTGCCAAACAAGTAAAATGGAATGTCAGATCCATCTGGTGGCATATTAGGCAAATAAATAGGAAGGTTTATTAATTACTGTATTCACATTAAACAGTCTGTAAAGAATTACTAGGAACCGGGTTTTATAAAATAGATAAAATGGAAGAGTATGTCACTGGACAAAAAATAATGCTTCTGAATGTATTGAGGTACTTTCTGAACGTACAAATTTAATAATTATGTTCTTATATTGCCAGCATAACATGGTTTAACATTATACAGCATAGGGAGAAATATTTTCTATCTTAGTTTCTGTTTTATCCCTTGGAAGATATGTCCCAGTTCTTTTATTTTGAAAACTTATTTTTTTAATTTATTTTAGAAAACAATATTATGAAAGATTAAGAACTTAAATATATTTTTGTAGTGTTTTCCTTTAGAGATGTCAGGTGGCAGATAAAACATTATTTTGTTCAACCCTCAGCCTTTGTTAAAATCAAATCATAACACTAAAATGAATTCCATGGCAGAAAAAATACAGCAGAAAATTTACTGTTCTCATACATTTTCATTATAACCAATGGCCATTCAGTGACCTACAAACAAATATAGTAGAAGGCAGCTTTATCCTCTCTCCTAGTTGTAAAGAAACAACAAATGCGATACCCTGCACCACCCTGTTGACTAGGAGACTATGGCCTCTCTTCGGGATTGCGTACTGATACTGCCAGGAATAGGTACTTTTTATTAAAACATTCACATATCCATCCCGTCTGGAATCCTATAAAAATCCTGAAATCCTGAAGCAAAGCCCTTTACCTGAGTACCATAAGTCCTTCCCAGTACTTTTTCTGCTGGCGCAGTGCATCTGTGGGCGTGGATATACTTGCACCTCTACAAACATTCTTCCAGTAAACGCTCTCACAGTACCACAGCCCCTGTAGGAGTTATTGAGCCAGGCAACATTTTGGTCTGTGTTGGCCAGATTTCAGTGCGACAGGAAGTTCACCTCCCCTTAAAACCATTCTGTTTTTGGAAAAGCCGCTATTTAAATCAAATCCAGTTAACAAACTTATTAGAAATCAAATCATATGTGCATAGGTTAACATGTGAAGCCTAAAGAGGGAGATTTTAGAGGAGTACAAATAATTACAGAGTTGTTCCATAGTTAACCAACCCAATATCGGGTCTGGTTTACTGATAGTGAAATGCCAAGGAGGATCAAGTTGATCAGCAAGGGCAGAAAATACAGCAGGAGCAGGAGATTTTGTTGCTTGTATGTAGATTGTACAAATGTTACACTTAGATGTAACACAGAGACTGACTTTTTAGATGTTTTCAGTGTCTCTTCCAGGGAACAGCTTGTTAGAAAGCCCACAAGAAGAAAGACAGCTTTTGACTTCACCCTGAGTAGTGTTCAGGATCATTTGAAGAGGCATTCTTATGACAACCGCTTTAACATACTTTGATGCAGTATCAGTACAGGAGCAGCAGCAGCCAAAAAATTCACCAAATTAGTCCTCAGTTTCAAAAAGAGGAACTATGTAAAAATAAGAGAGTTTATTAAAAAGTAACTTTAAAAGTGCAGCTAAATTAAATTTTCAGAGGCAGCAAGGAAGCTATTTTAAGATGCACATTTTAGAAACTTAAGGTCTGTACACACTTGGATTATTAATGAAGGCTTGAAAATGGGCAAAAGGGAGACAGCACAGGTAAACAACAGGCTAAGGGAGGCTATTAGAAACAAGAAGCTTTCTTTAAAAGACGATGAAGTAATACTGAAATTAAAAAAATAGAACACCCCTCCGCACTCACATATTCCTGCAGATTAAATGTAAGAAAACAGTTAGATTGGGTCCCCCCTGAAGGAATCAAAGCTTATAATAAATCTTTCTTCACTCCTTAGGAGCAGGAAGCCTTCCAGAAGTCTGCTGGACTAAACAATAACCATGGTATTAACAGGAGTACTAAAAGAAAACAAGGCTGTTGCAGAGAAGTTCATAAACTATTTGAGTCAGTGTTCACCAGTGGATATCCTGGAAATTGAAGGGATTTTCAAGAGAGAATGGATCAAACTGATAAAATGAAGAGTTAGAAACCACTAGGACCAGATGGAAATTGCTAACAGGTGTGTGTAACTACAGTTTTAAAAGTGTACTGATACCCGGTGTCTGCTGGATGGCAAATGGGATGTCAGTTTTTAAAAAGGGTTCTGTGGAAGTCAGGGTGCCTGATGGGCTGGGGCAGGAATTATGCTCTCTCTCCCTACTTGGAAGGGTCAACTTGACTTTTGTAGAAGGAAATTCTGCCTTATGAATGCACTGAATTCCCTGAAGAGTCAATCTACACATGGAGAAAAGTGGCTTATATAGTCTTAGTTGCATTTCCAACGGGTAACTCATCTGCCTGGGGGAGATAAGGGAATGCACACCTGTCTAAAGCATCTGGAATATTTATCTCCAGTCACAAGTTTCTCCACTAAACAGCTGTTTTTCTCACCTCTTCCCAACACCTTCCTTAGATACCTGGTTCCCTTAAAACATAGTGCTGAATAAGGTGCATCTCAATCCCGCTGTCACCTTCCTTACCTTCCTCTGTTCTCAGGAATGGAACTTGTAGCTTCCTTTCTGTCATGAGGTGAGCAATACTGTCCTGACTCTGGAAAGTGATTTCAAAGGAGAGAGCTTTAAAGGGTAGATTTCTAAGGGGAATTGAAAGCATTTTAACCACTATAATTACAAATCCTCTGTTCCTCATGCTGCGCCTCCATTTCTAGGTCACCCTGAAGAGGGTACACTGCATGAATGTGCAGGAATGAACCTGGTCTCAAAGCCTGAAAGCACTCTGCTTGCTAACGAACTCCTTAGCAGGTAAAGCAGAATGGATGTGTACAGATCCCCTACCAGACTCTCTGTGACAGGAACATTTCAGAAGGAAAATGAAGCGCCTCTCTGGAGGCTCACGGGAATTCTTCACTGCTACAGCCTTTTCTCATGGAACCAACCTGGAGCTCAAACATGCTGTTCTCCCTCGCATACTGCTGTATTTCTCCTGTTCATCTGATCAGGCGTTGGTTTTGCACATGATTAGCAGTCTAAAATATGGGCTCCACTATATTGCTTGAAGATCTTACTTCCTAAAATAGCTCCATTTAATTTATAGATAATTTTTTAAATTAGCAGTGCTGTGGCAATTCAGATATCCTTTACAGCCTTCTGATCTCCTCTGAAACCATAAAAAATTTCAGCTGTGGTAAGTCTCATTTTGTGCTTGATTTCTGCAGGGCTGCACCCTGCTATTTGCACACAGCAAAGCAATGGTTTTCTTCCGTAGTGGCTGGAATAAATTTCTCAGAACTTCTAATTCATTAATGGAGGGCCAAGGACTGGGGAAAATGTAACTGCTGCAACCCTTGTAGTTACTATGGTCAGAAGTATAATTCTAACTGACGATGGAAAGAGACTGAGGCAGTTGAAACAGCAGAGAAAAACATTGTCAGTGTCAAGCGTTAAGGCCTCTTGCTTTTAAAATAACAGCCCTTCTATCTTTGTCTTTTCCTCTTTTTCAGAGGGCTCTACCTCTCAGGATTTTGTATTTTGAGATACTAATCTTCTGAGCAAATACGAACAGACACAATTGCTCTCCCAAAACCAGCTTTTTAGTATACTGGCTTTAGCGTTGTTGACATGCAAATACTGAACATAAGCCTGCCTCTCCCCTTCCAGACACATCCCCACCAAGGGAAGAAGACACATGCACATGGCAGTTTGTGGGCAGGCATGACAGCAGATAAAACCCAGGATGTTCCGTGGCCCACCAAGCGGCAGACGTGGCTAGAGGACAGTGTGCCCAGGTGAGCCTCGAAGGGCCTCAAACCACCAGAGGGGCTTAGGAAGGCAGTGTCCCATGGGCTCAGGAGGGTGGGAGCCGACAGTGCCTGCAGCTTAAGCCATGCAGTGCCCCTGCAGCCCTTGTACAGACATGTCCTTAGAGCCGAATACAATTTTTGACCCTCTGAACTATTGGGGAGAGGCTGTTTTGTGCCAGACAGACAGACAGATGTGCCTGACAGTTGTGAATTTCTGTGCCCCACTTGCCAAAAACCGAAGCACTCAGCTGGCAGTGCTGTAGGCCCGTGCCGGCCCGGCCTGCGCAGCCTGGCTGCATTGCATTTCCCTGCGGAGAAGAGGTCCGGCTGAGTGTCACCACCTTCTGCTCCCCCCTGGGACAAGAGGGAGGTTGGAGCACGTGAGCTAAGAGGGATCTGCAGCACCCTGACTATGTCCCTGCTGTGGGTGGTTGGACCAGGTGTCGCGGGCTTGGCAATTTGCTCGCAACGTTCAAAGCTTCAGCACACTTCATCATCAAACCTGCCTAATCCTTCCCTGGCTGGAGAACACCTCTCCCTTCCCTTCTCCCACGTGCCTCTGACGAGCTTTACTGACAGGCCTGAAGTTGGACGTGGTGGCTGAGCGGGTTTCCATGTTTACATCCTTTTACAAAAAAAAAAAAAAGGTGGTCTCGGATGGCCCTGTCTACCTCCGCTGATGGGCGCAGAGCGGGATAGCGAGGGGGAGAGATGGGCAGCGCCTCCCGCTTTCCTCTTACCCTCCAACCCCCCGTTTCCCCAGGCAGAGAAGGCATCCCACCTCCTGCCTTCCTTCTCCGCCGTCCCACACCTCCCTGCCAGGAGCGTGGCCATACCCAGGCACAGGCAGCCGCACGCTTTGGCCACCCCGGTGCTCCCGACTCCGAACCACAGCCGTCTCCTGGCCATCGGGTTTGAGAAGCAGCTTGTTTCTCTGTTTCCCACCTTTTTTTTTTTTTTTTTTTGCCTGGCAAGTCTGGATCACCGGCCGTGCCTCGGGCCGGTCCAAGTACCAACTCAATTAACCGCGGAATCGGCAAAATACCAAGTTAAATGAAACAAATAAAGCACGTGAGCTTGAAACTCTGGGCTCCTCTGCGGCGAATGGCGCCTTTCAGTCAGTGCTCGAGCGCCGGGCGGGGTGTGTGTGGGGGGTGGGGTGCGGTGTCTGTGGGGGTGTCCCTGGGGAGACGCTCCCGAGCCGCTCTCTCACCCGTTCGGGGGAACGCGAGGGCCACAAACCGGTCCGTATGCATAGAGCTTGAGATAGAGGTAGATATATATACCACCGTGCGCGCCCCGCCGCGGCCGCCAGGGGGCCCGGCCCCCTCAGCGCTGCCCGCCCCTTCCGTCCTCCCCTGCCGGCCCCGCGCCCGGCGACTACATCTCCCGGCAGGCACCGCGCCGCGCCCGGCGCCCGGAGCCCGGCGCCACCCCCTCCCCCCTGCCCAACGGCCGCCGGGCTCACGTGACCGCCGGGCGGCCAACCGGGTTTGAACCTGGGTTTTTTATCCGCCCCCTTTCCCTCCCCGCCGCGCTTCTGCGATCAGATCGATCTAAGATGGCGGCGGTGGAACCGGTGAGTGTTTCATTCCCTTCTCCCGCCCGCTTTTCGCTCTCCTTCCTCGCCCTCCCGCCGCCGCCGCTTCCTCCTCCTCGAGCCGCGGCTCCCCCCCGGGGGCGGCGGGCGGGCGGGAGGCGAAGCCTGCCGGCGCGGCGAGGCCGGCGAGGAGCGCACGCATGCAGGGGGACGGCGCGGGGGGAGGGGGAGCGGGAGGCGCCGGCCGGCGCGGGGAGGGGGGGAGGGGAGGGGGAGGCGGGGGCCTGAGGGTTGGGCCGGCACCGCCGCAGGGCTGCGGGGGGGGGGGCGCCGGGCCGGACCGGCGGTCACCCCAGGCGGGCGGGAGCGAGGCCTGGCGGGCCGGCGGCGCCCATTGTGCCGCGCCCCGCCCGCGGCCCCCACCGCCCGCCCGGGCCCGGCCCGGCCGCCCCCCGCGGCGCTGCGGCGGGGGAGGGGAGGGGGGGGGGGGGAACGGCGGGGCCGAAAGGCGCGGCGAGAAGGCGCCGGAGCAGCCCCCGGCAGCGGGGAACCGGCCCGGCCGCCTGGCGGGCGGCCTTTCGCCGCGCTGGGCGCATGTGGCGCGGGTGGGGGTGGCCATGTTGCTTTCCGCCCAGAGAGGCCGGTGGGTTAGGCTGGCCGGTCACCGAGGGGGCGGCTCTTCCTGGCCGGCCGGCGAGCGCCCTCCTGGCAGGCGGGGAGCCGGGTGAAGGTCTGGTTTCGAGGCAGGCACGGAGGTTGGCGGTGAGAGAGAGGCCTTGCGGTGGGGAGGCACGGGGTGGCTGGGCCGGGGTGAGGATCGGTAAGTTGGCAGCTGCGCTGCTCGGGAGTTTGGCAGCTGAAACAAGAAAACAGTGTGAGTGGTAAGACTCGAGGCGTGTTGCAAACGAAATTGGCTTTTTCCGGTTATGTCATCTTTCTGGCTCAAATGATATTTTTATTCAAGCTTTTTTTTTCTCGTTTTCATGATAATTAAGTACTTTTTTTCTTCTTTTTCTAGGTATTAAGTTATGTTTATGATATTATGCTGTACTTTATAAGCCTTATCCCAGCCTGCACTTCCATAAAGAACTAAAGCAGCTGGAAGTGGTCCAAGTATAGTTTTTATTCTAATCCCACGTGCTTGTGTATCATGAGGAGTGGACTGTGTATTAGGGTTTCAAGAAGATGAGAAACTTAAGGAAGGCTAGTTTCTTGCTGCTGCTTACCAACTGGGAATAAACAGCCAGTGTGTACAAAAAGAGATTAAGTTTGAAAATCACTTCACTGTTTTTAAATAAAGATTAAATTTACACTTTTGTGTAAGGGACATTGATCCTCCTCTTATGATTTTCCTCCATGAAAAAAAAAACACCTTTACTTACAAGGAAGAGATTGAAGTTGGTCTGTACTTATAAATTACGTGACTAGCAGTTCTGAGCAGGAAGAATGTCAGTTCAGACAGGGAGCTGGACCACCAGCAGCACCCTTCGCATGTTCTCCAGCTGCAGAATTAAGCACTTGTTTTCCTATTCCAAAGCTGATCTTACTGAGCTATAGCCTACATATCTGAAGATGAGGGCTTCCTGTGTTTTGTGATCACCGTGGAGCTTAGCAGGGGTTTTGATAAAATATTTTGTAATGCTTATGGCTATTGGAAACTGAAATTACTCTAAAGGCATGGGTTTGTGAGTTTCTTGGCTGTGGCGCTTGCCTAATTCTCTGCACTCTCTGCACCATTCTCTCCATTGTTCTTGCATAAGCGTGAGGTTGCATGTTGAGCTAGATCTAATTTAGCCAAAAATAAAGAATTGATTTTGCTGTACCATTTCCCAGGTCCAGTTCACCATACAGTGACAAACAGTTGCGCAGAGTTAGTAAAAGTGGAAGATAGGGCAGTGTTCACATCACTTTAAGTAATGCTGCTGTTGAATGTTCTGCCATAGTTGAAGCATGTTTGACTTTAGGAAACAAATATCAGCTGTGCTTGCTTATTTTCAAATTTATTTAAATAATAAAATTTTTGTTTATTGTCCTTTTAGGTGGCTCACACTTCTCCAACCTAAGCTTAAAGTCAGGCTTGCGTAGTGACTGAGGTCATAGATGCTAATGTTGCGGAAATACTACATGCTTTTCAGTTGAACAATTTAATTGTATGTGTGGTTAGGGATTGGATTACCTCTTGATCATAGGGAAGTCTTTCTGTTGCTGACCTTCAAAATCTGGACCTGAGTTTGTAAAGATATCATCTGTGATGCTTCCCTAGTGTGAAAATGTGTCACAGGAAATACAAAACACTAGTGAATGTCTTTTTTTTTATGTAGGCCTCTACTAAAATTGGTGATGTTTCTAGTACTTCCATGCTCTCAAATGTCACATACATTTTAAGTCTTGTTAAGAGGCTGGAAAAAATGTTTGCAACTCTGTAGGAATATTGAAACTTGAATTCAGAGTACTGTAAAGAGTCCCATGGAATTTGCTAAGAAAAGATTATTCTAAGTAAATGCAGACCTGTTGCACAGTGGGTTACTTCTTCATTGCAGGGAAAAATTAAGCCTCTGCAACATTGACAGGTTGAAATTCAGTTGTTCTTGTGCTGTCCAGATTGTTTCCCTTTTAAAACTATTCTAGATTAATTTGTGAGAATATGCACAAGTGTGTCCTATTAGAGTGTGCTCATATTGTAGCCTTTGAGGATTAAATGTGATCAGATAACACTGTACAAAAGTCCACAAAGTCAGCAACAAAACCAACAGTAATGCTTTAGTAAACAGTAGTTTACCAAAGGTGACTTTAAAATGTAGTGATGTGAAGCCTGTAACTTCTAGGTGCATATAAATCATATGGAGGTAACTTACATGTGCATCAGATCCCTCATAATTCAAATTGGAAATGGACATCATGGTTCTTGGGTTTTTTTTTTGCTTCATGACAGTTATTGGTACACTTGCACAAATGCAATTCTTGTGGATTTAACTGCATTTTAAGATATATGGGTGAAGCTTCAGTTACATGTAATTTGAAAAATGCTTGTTTAAACAGCTAATCATAAATAGGTAAGACTCAAAACTTAACTTTAAATGAAACAGTATTATCTCAAGGAGTTGCAAACATAGTGGTGTAGGGCCTTGAAATCCTGGAAAGTTCAAAATAGCTCCTAAAATTCAAGGTAGGCTGAAAGGTATTTCTTTTGTATTATTGGCAGACAGTTAGCATGTAAGTTTAGTGCAGCCCATGTTCAACTTTAGACTTGCTCTTATTACTAGATGTTTCTGCTATAATATAGTTAGTGACCTGCTATGGTTGAAATCAGTATAGTATTCAGCTGTAGTATTGTGAACATGTTTGCTTGCTCATTGCATTTTTCTGAAATGATGCAGGATAAATGTCTTGCATGCTGTTTAATAATTGAAAGTGTCTATCATAAGCTTCCTATTTGTAAATTACATATCTGACTGAATACAGAGCATCCTCTAAGAGGAGGAAGATGTCAGACAACTTGTAAATTTTTTTGAGATAAACACTTTTCTGAAAGGAATTTTAAAAAATACATTTCACATAGCATATAAAATGTCAAGCTTATTTCAAGGTAACGCATAAAAATAGCATATGAGACTGAGTTGTGTTTCATTTACTGATACTACTTGCAGGTGTAGAGGTACATGGGAAATTTTGATGAATGTGACCCTTTTGGCAGCTCTATAAAGATCAGTGTGAATTTTGAGGGGGGTAGAGAGGAGAGAATCAAATGAGGGGTGTTGATAGAGAGCCTGCATTGTGAAACAGAAAAATGGATTTTAAAAGTGAATTAATGTGACTTTTTCCTCAAACAATTGTCTTTCACTTTTGAAATTTTCTAAATTCAGGGTTAAACATAAGTTTGGAGACTATTTTTAGCTGAGAAACTCACAACAGTCACTCATTTCTTAAAGTCCTAAAACCTATTCCTCTTTAAAATGTTCATGTTACGAAGGTACTAAATGTGTGATCTACAGATTTAAGTGTGCTATGTAATACAAGTGTTCTGTTAGCTGTCTGAAAGTGGCAGGTGTCCTTGATTCTTACATAGTGGATGTAAGGCAGAAAAATTGTAATTGTGTAAAAGTTTTTTTCCTAAATGTGTGGAACAGTTGTTTAAATGGATAATCTTACAAGTAGTGGTCAGTTTCTTGTATGTTCAGTGCTGTTTTTCAAAGTAGCTTGTGTATATTACATGCTTTACAATAAGCAGGCATACCAATGGTATGTCCAGGACTTTATTTTTTTGGTTGAAGACTGATGTCTTGAGCATCCATATGTTATATGATTTTGTTTCAAATTCTTTTATGAAGATTGAATGTGTCTTAATTTTTCAGCTGATGTAAAATTCTATGCTTGGTTGTATGAGTGGCTCAATATACTTAGTGATTTGGAGTGCTTTTGTGTCTATTGTGTAGAAGTGTGGGGAGAGTTTAGAGGTATTACAGATGGGTTTTGTCCCTTGAGTCATCTGAACTGTTCTCAGTAGTTTTGGGAGAAGTTTTTTTTCTTGTCCGAGTGCCTTAGAACTAACAATGTTAGATGTGGAAAGTCATCCTGTTGGTAATTTAACGTTCCAGTTGCAAAGGCAGCAGCAGGGTGCGGACTGGGGTGAGAAGTGGCAGCCTGCTTAGGCAGCAAGAAAAAACATAAGTATTTTGACATACCTTGTAACTTGTTTTGCTAATTCTAGTCATAAGGTTGTGAGTTAAATCTTAAAAACCTGATAGGTACTTTCAAGCATATGTAACCCCTTTTTTCTGTTTTAAGAAGTCAAAAGGGCAGTAAATATTCTTTGCATCTTTTAAAACCTGAGATTGTATTTCCTAAGTAAACCAAACCAGTGTGCCCCTCTAACCCTGGAGGAAGCTTGTAACTTTTCTACTTCAGTCTTTTGTTCCTGTCCTCCTGTACACGTGTTGCACTTCTGTTATAATTTGGTTAAATTATAATCAGTTAAAATCGGGTCCCATGTTTGTGTTCTAATAGTGAATGTCTTTTTAAAAATCTATGGTTGTCTAAGTAATAATGTATATGGTTAGGATAGTTGCTCCATATTAGGCCTTGTTATGTCATGCCTAAGAATTTTTTCTCTGTCCTGGTGTCTGGAAAGCTATGTAATGCTGGTTAACTGGTAACAGGTGGCTATTGGTACCTCTCTTCCAGGTGGTATTACACATACTACGTATGATTTTTACCTCTATAGTCATTCCTCAGAATTGTGTATCAGATTGTAATTTTGTTTTCTTACAGCATATAATACTTGCTTGTGAGTGGGCTTAAATCCCTTTTTTGTCCAGAATATTTTGACATAAATAGCCCTCGATTTTTTGCCTTGTGACTTGTTATCCTAGCGGTAGTGTAGTAGCAGAAGCATAAGGACCAGCAGGTAGTTGATACGCTTTTTCTCTAGGCATCTGATAAACTGGGATGTGCAGTTTTCTCATTCTGTTGGAAATCCTAAGCAAGAAGGTGGAAACTCTCAAATATAACTTATTTTGGTTTAATGCGAGAAGACTTTGGGAAGCCTCTTCCAGTAATTGATTTTTTTAACTTTCACCAAGAATGCATGATAGTACTAGGTTATGTCCTTTTGGGACACAAATGTTGCGCTCTCTTGACTGGACTTCCTAAACAGCTTCTGTAGACAATTAGATGACTTGAATGTGGTCTGGGCAGCACCTGAAAGCACTTGGTGAAACCTGGTCAAGCTAGTTGTTCTCTTCAATAGACAAACCTGATTAAGCAGTTTTTACTGTAAGTGCTATTTCCTGTCGCAGTGACGTACGCACCTTCCTTTGATATGTTGGTCATTATGTGCTGTGGAGAAAGAATAAATAACACCAATTAAATCTGCAAGTGTCGGAATCCAGGTAACGTGCAGATACACACAGTCATTAAACGCTGAGTAGGCAAATGTTTAATGGACTTCTGCAAGCTGATTCCTACATCAAAAAAACATGTGGGTCATGAATAAATGTCACTTTTAATTATGTGCTGTCTTGTGTATGAGGAGTAGGATTGCCATATGAAGCTTTCCAGTTTATCTGGTAATGCTACCTATTTTATTACATCTATTTTAAAAGCAGCAAACCCAGCGGTGGCTTAGTTTAATAGTAGATGCAAAGTCAGGTTTAGGTTAAAGAATACATTAGATATGAGCAATAGTAAAGTATTATGAAGGATTTTAAATTTAGTAGTCCAGAAACTTCTCATGCAGACAGCCTGACTTTAGTAAGTTAATAGTGTAGCAATTGCAAGATTTCATGTGAATTGGTAAAATGTGTACCATATCACTTTAATTCATATCGTGCTTCTAGAATCTTTTAAAACCTGCATGCTTGTGGTTTGGGGTAGAATTTCAGTAGCTGGAAAGAGGTTGGATACAAGGAATGGACTTAATTGCAAATTAGTGGACATACATACTTTGTATTTGACTAATAATCAAAAGTGCTTTGCTATACAAATACTTTAGCTTTAGAATAGTGAGATAAAGGTGAGGTGAAAGGAAATGGGAGCTGGTGTGATTAACCAGTCAAAAATGAAAATGGTCCTTTTTCTGTTCCCCTTGATGGCACTGGGAAATAAAAAGTGAAAACGAGCTGCTTTAGGCTTCTTTCTGAGACCAGCCAGAAAACTTTTGTGGTTGACAGCTCTGCTTCCAACTTCACACCTTTTCCCAGGTTTATTCTGGTGTGTACAGCTGTACCTGTGCTTGAAGAGCAGCCTGGTGCTGAAGAAAAAAAAAATAAATCTTGCTGGGTTAGTTTTAGAGGGGAGTGGCATAATCCTGGGTCAAGATCAGAGATAGCCGGGCCTTGGAGCTGAGCTGTCATGTACTGTTTTGGACAGGAGCTTAAAATAATGGTTAGTCTGAATTTCATTAATGCTAAGTAGCTTTCAAAATATCTTAAGGGACTTGTCGTTGAGGTGACTTAACTAAATTTGTGCTGAGTCAGATGTCTTCCATTTGTCCAGAAATGGACTTTCACATAGTTATGTGAAGGGTGACTGTTGGTATACAGGGCAGGTACTGAGGCTCATGGCACTTTTTTTTAATTGTCTGGAAGTGCTACCTTAATCCTTTCTGATGTTGTCTTCTATTAGAAGTTATGATATGGCATAGCCCTGCAAGTGTTTAGTAGTTTTGTATTGATTCTTCCAGTTTATATAGTTATACTTCTGGAGGATTGACCAGGGAGACTTTAGGATTAGTTCTCTGTATATTAAAAGCTATTTGCTGAGCAAACATGAATTAAATTATTTTTGGAAGATACTTTGTATTTGTCAAGAGTGAGTCTATTTGATATAAAAATCTTTAGTGTAATAGCATTTGTAAATGAGTTGTAAATATTAGATGTCACAACTGTGTAGTATTGTGAATGAAAAGCAAGCTTTATCACAAAACCTAGTGCTTAGTTTACTTCCAAAGTATCAACAAGATTTTTCTTGTATGCTCCTTGTGTTTGCACATATAATATCTCTAACTCTTCTAGTTAGTAGCCCTTAAAGGGGCAGCACTTAAATTGTAGTTGTCTGTACTTGGCTTTTTGTAGAATAATACAAACAATAACTTGGAGGAGCAAATATTGACATGCTGCTTTGGTGTATTTTACAGCCTTTGTGCATTGACCATCTTAATTTGTTCTGTGGGGTTCTTAGGTGTGATTAAAGGGAAAGAGGTATATTTGATCCCATCAACTTAAAAATAAATGGAGAATTTGAAGCATTAACTAAGCTTTTTGAAGATCTGTTTAGCTTTTTATAGTATTACACCGAAGGAGATTTGACAGATTGTTCAACACTGTTTCTGTGGATTTGTCAGTGATGTTCCAGGAAGCATTTAGTTTTACTAAGATGCAGGAAACTGTACTACCTACCCCTTGTATTGTGTAAATCAAAGCACTGTTGTAGTTGTCACTGTCCCTGTCAGGCCTTCGCATTTCAGTCTTTCACTGTGAATGTTGGAGCATATGAAAACATTCTTAAACGTGATGTAAGTCAGCTTTTGTACTGAGATTTTTTCCTAGGTGAGCTGTTAAACTAAAGCATACTTAATTATTTTCAAGCATCAAGGTGTAACTTCTCTGAAGTAAAACATAATACCATACTTAATAATGCTAAATATATTGATAATGAAAAGAACATCCCTGTTAAGATAGACCTTTAGGTGTTGTCAGAAGAGCTTGCCAGCTGGGACTACGAAGGTTAAACAGTGCTTGTTTATGTTGCTGCTTCAAATCCATTCCACTTTTCAGCAGCTTTGGTGATGATAAACAGAGTAATGTGGAAGTATGGAGTAAACTGTCCTATTAATTAGATTATTTGCCATTACTTAATCCACCCCCATATTGCTTTGTTCTCTTAAGACCACAAAGTTTAAATTAATTTTTAAGAAAAACTTTTATATTGCTGCATGTAGGAGTGTCTAGAGTCTTTGGATCTGCTGTAGCTAGTGTTTGTTTATATTACTGAAGTGCTTTTTCTTTCACGGGGTCAGTTGTATGGGCATTCTTGTGTTAGCTGTAGGGAATGAGCTCTAGTCTTTATTCCTAGTCTGCATAATATTCTAGTATGGATTGCAGATTAGGGAGAGATGGTGGTAACTGGCAGGGACGCTCAGCCTCACAATAAAGCTTTGTGTTCCCTGGTTTGAAGGAATGGCATTAGAATTTCAAACCTGACACAGTGGCTTCTTGAGCTGAAAGACAAGCTTGAGGGGGTTTGCATGCGAAGGAAATATATTATTTCACTGTGTGTTAAAGTATATTTGACAACTGTAGTGTTGTCTCTAGGGATTTGGAAAAATAATACTTGGAATCAGTCTAATCTGTGGTCAGTGTGTAATTACTTTTTTCAGTTTGAAATTTGAGAACTGATGTGTATAAATTTTGCTGTTTGGTGCCTGAAGCTTTGTTAGTAGTGATGTTGCAAATACAAAGATAACTGCTTACTGGTTTGGTTTCAAGCTGCTTGTAATAGCTGATTTCAGACCTGAGAATTGTAGGCATGTCTCCTACTTGTAATAACAAATTTTTCTAAATAGACAGAGCCTGTATATCTTTTCTAATGATGCTTTGTCAGAAACTGATTAAAAATAATTTTCCTTCTGAAATTATTACTATGGAAATTAATTTAGATGTGCATATTCTGGATAACATAGCATATTGTGTATTTCTGAAATAACTCTCCAAACTATTTCAAAATAAGTATGTTAAGTGAACCATTCTGGAAAGAAATTACTTAGGAAGCAATTCACTGAACAGCAGAATGTAAATTCCTGCAGTTAGTATTTATTGTTGGACTTGTTCAGATGTTGAAGAATAAAGGGATGCAGATTGTGCTTCTGTTATGTGATTTGGGCCCCTAATTCAAGATGAATTAGAGGAGTTCTAAGTGTCAGCCTTCTTAAACTTCAAAGAACTAAATTATTTCTATAAAAATTGAGAAGGAATGGATTAATAACTCCTTTCTTCAAACAGGAAACCACTCCCAACCCTCAGCCTTCAGAAGAGGAGAAAACCGAGCCAGCACCTAGTCAGGAGGTTGCCAGCCCTGAACAGTATATTAAACATCCACTACAAAACAGGTAAATAGTACAGAAGTGTGATTGCAATTTTGCCAAAAATAGAAGAATGCCTGTGGCTTTACAGCTCTCTTGTTTACCTTATGTTTTCTCGCAGCATTTTGAGAGGTCTTATTTTTTGAAGATTTTTGCAGTGATGTTGCAGGGGAAATATAATCTGATTCTGTTGTAATTTAAAGCCTTTTCATGTAGTGATGTTACAGAAGCTGAAAATATTTGCAAGTTTTCATAGTGCAGCCAGGTAGTTGGAAAGAGCATGGCTTTGCTTTTAGTTGGAGGCAAGCAGAGCTTCTGTTGGTTTTGCCTGGTGTGTTTTAAGAGACTGACACTGGGATGAAGTTGCTGCCAAGCAGAACTGGAAAACCTTCCATTCTGCCTTGTACTTTGGGCAATTAAGGTGCCAGTGATAAAGACTTCTCATTCTTATTTCTTATCAGAGTCTTATTCCTTCATATCTTACCATTTTTTTCCGGTTTGGAAGTGAAAGTAGTAGAAGCTGTGTTAATCAGCCAAAGAGCTCATGAGGATCATATGAGTAGTTGGTGTCTACAGTATATTGTTTTCATTATCTGTAGGAAGCAGAGCAGAAGGAACCCTGTAAGTGCAAATGCACACATCTGTACCAATGTGTCAGTAAGAGAAAACTGTAGGGTACTTTTTCTTGTTAAACAAGAAAAACATGGAGCAATAGTTAAAAGTATAGTTAGGAAAAGGTATTGAAAAATCAAAGCCCTCTTACTAAATTCTGTGTCCAGAGTGCAAAACCAGGTATGTATTAAAAGCTTTTAAAAGCTACTAGTTAGCTTTTTACTGAGCTGTAGAGACAATGAGGGCTTTAACAAGAAGTTTGGTACTTGAAAACCTTGACTTGAACTACCTTTTTGCAGTAAAGATATTATAAGCTTACAGGTTGAATTCCTTTAAATGTGTGCAAAAGTTACTCCAGCAGCATGCATATACTTCAAAGGGAGCAGCTAGGAAGTCATTTTCTCCAAGAAAGCTGAAGAGCTGATGTGGAGTGCTCAGTGCTTAATCTTGTACTGTAGGTGCTGCCCCAAAGTGAACCTTTTGCCAAGTGGCACCTTACTCTTTTTCTAACTTTTAAGCAAGTGTGCAAGACCACTCTGCACTGTAGTGCTATGCTGTGGGCATCCCATTTTCCCTTGTTGTCTTTGTCTCAATTTCCATCCTTCCTCATTTTCCTCTAAACACTTTGATTAAATTGGTGCTGACACTCCTTTACAAGTGGTAGTGGGGCTATTACTGGAAAACAGTAAACTTTTAAAACAAGGTTTGAAATGCCAGGAAAGGTCTCGAAACAATAGATCAATGCCTAGTGACTCAAAGTACTCTGCTGTGAGAAGATAAATCTACTCTAGTGCTAACCTGAGTGATTTCAACACTACTGAAACTATCAGAATGAAAAATAAGCCTGTTTTGTTAAATGCTTCATCAGGTATCCTGTTCCAGCATTTTAAACAATGCTTTTTAGATCCAGAAAGAGAATTTTTGTGTGAAAGGTTCAATTTATAATGTGTTGAGATTTGTACTCAGCAGAGAAAATGAAGAAAATTGGATGAAAAATTTTTCGTTTAGTCTTGTCTTTATATATGCAGATTTAAAAACTTGAGAAACAGTTAAAGTTGGTTTAAGATTGTTGCCAAGCTTAACGCAGCTTCCCTTTTAACATTTATGCTCTCCGAGTATGTGAGTGCTTGGGAAACTTTCATGTCATGTATAGCTTTGGAGTGATATAATTAGCTTTTGTAACCTTTAGAAGGAAATTACTGGAAAGGGAGCTGTGCGTCTAGTTTGAATAGCTAGTGTTGTTTTAGCCCATAATCAGTTGTTTGTGGTGGGGCATTGCAGTTTAGCAGTGGCAGCAAGGAGAAGCATGAGGCTTAGAGGTTTAGAGTCTTAGAAATGTTCCAAAACTATTTAAAATATTTACCTAAACAGATTGATCAAGTCTGCCCTGATTCTTGTGATGGGAACACAAAAAATGTTGATCTGCAAAGAGTTGGATTTGAGAACTGAGTTGCTCGTGTAGCCTACTGATGAAAACTGACTTCCACGCTGATAATATATTGTGATTTTCAATTAGTTTGGATAAAACAATGCAAATAATGAATTAAATTTTTAATATACTTTATTTCTAGATGCTATTATTTTATTTTGTTTTCCTTTAGATGGGCACTCTGGTTTTTTAAAAATGACAAGAGCAAAACTTGGCAAGCAAATCTTCGTCTTATCTCAAAGTTTGATACTGTTGAAGATTTTTGGGCGTAAGTAAAGATTTTTCAATCTGCATAATTATCCTGGCATATGTTGGCAAAGCTTATGCCAAAGTTAAAAACATGAAGTACTCTTTTAACTGCAACATTTTGTGTATAATCTGAAATGTTCACAAAATTGAAGGTGAGGTCTGCCCCATTCTTCAGAATGTGGTGGAATGTAACCTTTGGATAAAATGTGATTGGAGAAGTTTTTCATACTTTAAATGCACATTGTCTTGCTGTTAACACCACAACACTGCTTATATTCATATGTACATGACAGACATGTAGAAAATTGTATTTGTGCAGTAGCTATCTTGTAGTAACATGAATTTGTAAATTCTTGTAACTAACTGATTGTCATTTCCCTGGCCCAAAATTTTGCTAGTTGATTAAATTCTCGGACAGCTGGCTTACTTCAGGTGTTCAAGAGTGCCTGAATCTGGAGCATGGTACTTGGGAGATTGATGCAGATTAAAGGCATCATTGAAAGTTTGTTAAAGGTTACAGAAGAAACTGTCTGCATTCTAAATTGAAGGTCTGCGAAAGCAGTTAGGCTCAAACAGCAAGAACAAAGCCTTTGAAGGTAGGCCTGTGGCTTCCAAACACTTGCTTCAGTCAGATTCAGGTGACTTACTTGGAAGATTTTGCCTGCCATAATGATGGAATACAGATAAATTGTAAGTGGCATGAAATTGAGGATGAAAAAACGCATTATATATTTGATCTTCCTTGGTGTTTCATGTTACATTGAGTGGTAGGGTTCTTCCTTTGGGTGTGATCAGTAAGGGAGGGATGCTGTCTTTTAGTAGAATGAGACCCATCAGTGACCTGTTAGCACCAACAGGAAAGGAAAAAAAAAAGATACTAAAAACATTGAACAAGTATTTATCAGTGCAGTTGTCAGAGAGAGGGGAATGGGGTTCTGTGCTGGTAACCAGCTTTCCCACTCCTACTATGGGGGTCACTGACGGTTGAGTGAACAGTAGTTTGCAGTCTTGGGGTATGTGATGAGAGGCTAAGTTGTTTGAAGCTCACTATTGAAGTTGGTTAAGGGTAAGGTTGTTTTGAGCTTCTATAACCAAGATAGTCTGGGTAATTAAAAGAAGTGCTTAATCTGGATGTCGGCAGTCAAGGTACAAAATTAGAAGTGTTTGAGAAGTTACGCTTCCACTGTGGTCGGAGTGGGAAATAGGCGTGTTATTCTGAGGAGAAAATATTAAGGCTAAGGTAAACTGAAAGAGGGGAGCTGGTAAATCTGTAACTGGCTTCGTAAATTCTTTTTTCGCTATGAGGGTGGTGAGGCACTGGAACAAATTGCCCAGGGAAGCTGAGGATGCCCTGTCCGTGGAAGTGTTCAAGGCCAGGCTGGATGGGGCTTTGAGCAACCTGGTCTAGTGGAAGGTGTCCCTGCCCATGGCAGGGGGGTTGGAACTCGATGATCTTTAAGGTCCCATCCAACCTAAACCATTCTATGATTCTATGCTTGAATTCTAATTGTTAGACCATTGCAGTAATTAATTGGAGGAGGGGACAGTATGTGTACTCCTTTAACTTATTTTTATTCTCTGAATTGCATAGTTG
This sequence comes from Pluvialis apricaria, assembly GCA_017639485.1. Lineage (NCBI taxonomy): Eukaryota > Metazoa > Chordata > Aves > Charadriiformes > Charadriidae > Pluvialis > Pluvialis apricaria. The sequence continues at coordinate 55,808,195 of CM030010.1, read as the reverse complement.
TAAATTCAGTTTGGAGTATATATTTTATATTTTGTTGTTTCAGTCATCTGTTCTTGCCTTTTGAGTCCTTATTTCAATTTATCAGGCCTACAGTCTTTATCCCTAGAGTATTGTATTAAATAACAAAGTTGAATATTCTCCTAACCTCTCCACGGAGAGAGTAGCCTTAGAATTATAAACAATTATCCTTATTCCATGTATGTATATGTACAGAATACACATGCACACAGAACTTGTGGCCATGAAAGTTCAGTGAGTTATGTTTCTAATAACTTTGTTAGAACTAGATTTAAAAGAGGCATTGGTATGTCTGGAAAACACTGTTGTATAGGAACCCAGCAAGTGTTCATAAACCAGTTACCATTCTGCTTCTTTAAGCCCAGAATGTCTTAAAGCTAATGCTTTTATACTGCTGAAAAATACTTAGGAAATAGGGTTGCTTCTGAAATAGCTTCAATGCTTTTTAATTTTTGTATGTTATTCAGTCATATGTCTTAAATTCTTTAAGAATTTTGTACCTTAAAATAGTGCTTAATTTTTAATCCTGCTTTTTTCCCTCCAATAGTTTATACAACCATATCCAGCTCTCTAGTAATTTAATGCCTGGTTGTGACTACTCGCTCTTTAAGGTATGCTTGCTAACCTTTTTTCTTCAGTTATGGATGTTGATGGATGGTTTCCTAACTCAGCAAGACACTGTCCAAATATTTTACTTCTGATATTTAGGAACATGGTTGGGAATGTCATAAAGGTGTTAATTTTCTTAGGAAGTCTGAAGCACACGCTCTCTGAAAAATCAGGCTGTCACTAGTTCTGAAAATGCAAGTACTTCCTTTAACACACTTCACAGTAAATCTTAATCTGTTGCTATGTTTGTCTTAATTCTGTTTGAAAGGCTTGTGGGAATAATTAAGTCTCGATTTTTATAATATGAGAGATTTTCCAGCTCTGTCATTTACTTGGTGTGACACGAAATAAGATAAAATGTCAGTTCTGTGGGAGGCTGCAGTGTTTTTCTGTATTCTTTATGAGCACTACTAACCAGATGCACAGTGCTCCTATAATTAATTTTTACACCACTAGTAATGTGCCATATTACTTACGTATGAAATAAAATTGTACACAACACTGACACTTAAAGCATGCTGAGGAAATGTTCAGATTAGTGAATAGGAAATGCTGCTGAGAAAGTGTACATGAAGCAGGGGCTGTTCAGCCTGGAGAAGAGAAGGCTCCAGGGAGACATTATTGCGGCCTTCCAGTACTTAAAGGGGGCCTACAGGAAAGGTGGGGAGTGTAGCGATAGGACAAGGGGTAATGGTTTTAAACTGAAGGAGGGTAGATTTAGATTAGATAGTAGGAAGAAATTCCTTACTCTGAGGGTGGTGAAGACACTGGAACAGGTTGCCAGAGAAGTTGTGGCTTCCCCATCCCTGGAAGTGTTGGGTTGGATGGGGCTTTGAGCAACCTGGGGTAGTGGGAGGTGTCCCTGGGCATGGCAGGGGGGTTGGAACTCGATGATCTCTAAGGTCCCCTCCAAGCCAAACCATTCTATGAAATCCTGCTTCGGATGGAGTGGAGATCTGAACTGGAGCTCTAAATTAAATCCTAATCTCTCTGAAGTGCTTCTACCATACAGCTCCCTTTCTGGATTCAAATAGCTAAATAATGCCCTAAGTACTGGTGCTTTGCTTATAAAACCTAGCTACTGTCTGGGACTCCTCTGCAGACTGTGTACATAGTTTATAAACATTGCGTTTGGGAAGTTAATATTTTAGGTGACTGGGAAACATTGCTAGTAAATTTTAAGAAGCTGTAGGCCCTTCAGAGGCTAGGATATCTATGAATCATGCTTTATTTTTTTTGCATGAATCCTAAATTTGTGGTTTAAGTATTGTGTCTTTATTCTGTGTTTGCATATCATCAACCAGCAATAATTTAATTATTTAAATGCATGGAACACATACAGAATTGGCAACTGTTGCAGGCTTTTGAGCAATCTCTTGCTGTTGTCCTTCAATTGTGACCTCGTAAGAGCTCCTCTTAAAGGTGATGAAGTAGTTTGAGCTGTGCAGCTGCCAGTGAGGGTGTTAAATTTAAAGTGAGCTGACACCACTCCGTCCTGCATGTTGATCACTTAATTAGTTTTCAGCCAAAGTTCTGTAGTGCAGCTCTCAATAGACATTTCTTGCCCAAATTTCTTTGTCTAGACAGTTACCTGCCTTTTTAATGACTGACTTTCCTGAAGTGCAGTGTAGCTGGTGGATATGGGAGTAACAGCTGGCTGCCTTGCTCCATGGATCAGTGCATCCAGAGTCATTTAATTCAGTGCAGGGCCATTGGTAAAGCATGAATCAGAATGCAACTTGCTTCTAAATGGTGTGTTGATTTTTGTGGCCCTGGCAATTAAAACCCTCTTATTCTCACCTTGTGTGCGCAGGAAGTCATTGAGGTAGGCTGCCAAGGGTGTCTGTTTCGGTGGAGTAATCTTTATGCATGAGCGAAGCACTTGGCCAATGTTGCAATGAGTCCAAGACTTAAAATAAAGACTTCAGAATGTAGCTGCTACTTTTATCTGGTTTCATATGGGACAAAGTGGATGTTTGACTTTGCCTGTTCCCACAGTTTTTTATGTAACGTTGTGTAGCCAGGACTTTTACCAGGGCTGTGATTCTTCTGTAGAAATAAAAAAATCACTAGAGAAAGTGCACTTTTTAAGCTCTTCTGGAACTTTGGTATTGGTATGAGACACTATTTCTGGACAGATATGTTATCTTAAACTGCACGCTTCTTTCTTAAGTCACTTCTTCAGTTATCACTGGCCTTTTGGTTATTCTTTAGGAAAAATGCAGATCAAGTCTGATTTAACTTCTGTCTCTTCTTTGCAGGATGGGATTGAACCCATGTGGGAAGATGAAAAAAACAAGCGAGGAGGACGATGGCTAATTACACTAAACAAACAGCAGAGACGAAGTGACCTTGATCGCTTCTGGCTAGAGACAGTAAGCGCTATGGTCTTACAAGTTTCAACTGAAGAATCTTTCATTTGTATTTAATATTTTAACTGGTTTGTTCTTTCTGTGTGCCATATTAGACTTCTAACTTCTGGCAGCACAGTGTCCTGTAAGTTTTTATTGACAGGCTGTATTTGAAACATGATTTTTCAGTAGTGATGCCCAATGTGGTTGTATTGTTGAATACTTCCTTTTAATGGGCAGCAATAGAGATAATTCTACAGGGCGGATTAACTTTTTCCTGTGGAATGTACAGAATAGCTGTCGAACTATTGGGAAAATAATACTTTGTCTTGAATGTGACTCCCAAATTTAACTGCTTAACTGTAACAATTTGTTTTACAAATACTCGTATAGGTGAATGGCTTTTATGTTTTGGTCATGCTGAAATAAGGGTTTCAGATTTATTTTTGTTCTTTCTGTGCTTATCTTAAGACTAGGGTAGGCAAGTAATAGCACAGTCTTCCTGTGCACTATAAAAATACTTTTTTTCCATTGCTGTTGTCTTTTTGGAATAGAATTTGAATGATAAATGTACTTCTAGAGGTTGTGGGTTGCAGTAAATATGTTGTAGAAGAGGATACAACTACTGTCTATGAACTGACTCAGACTAGCCTAAAAGAGTCCAGTGTGATCTGGGTTTTAGGGGCATGGTTTGCAGGCAGTATAATGCAAAGCAATCTTATCAAATCTCTGATCTATTTTCCCTGCTTGTATGAGAGGCAATAAATATTGTACCCCTTTGAAAGGTGTACCCTGGCCTTCAGGATCAAAGCAGAGATGTCCAAAATGCCCTAGCTATTAGGATCTTCCTAGTCACTGTAGTAATGATTTGAAGAAAGGATGATGACCATTATACTGCTAGGCAATAGCACTGTGCATGAGTAAATAAACGTCTTGCTGTGTGCATTTGGCCTGTGCCACTAGATGCTGATATGAGTCCTTCTGACTCTTAATAAGCATTACATATGGATTGGAAACATGTAGATAGTCTATGTAGACTTAAGGGTAGAGGGCTCTGCTTCTTGTTTAGCAGCAAGCAATGGCACAGAGCCCAAATACTCAGGTGACTGGAATATGTACTCTAAAACAACACCTGTCACTTCCAATTCCAGTAATTATTTGTAACCAGCTTTCTCCAATAAAAATCAAAACATCTTCCTTTATCACTCCCCTTTGGAACAAATTTTTGTAATCTAATGATCTTTACCATTTGTAACTGTAAACTAAATTTCATTTGAGAAGGCTTTTCCCCCCCTGTTGTGCAGTCTTCATGAATAATGTACTTGACTGCAGTATTTAAGCATGGTAGTCATCTTTGCATGTAGATGTACTAAGGCTGTTGATCGATATTTTGAATGTGTGTGCTTTAAACTTCAACGTGTATGGCTTTCATTACTCAGTGAATGCGTGCAGCCTGCAATTGGGTGTAACGTTAAAAGTGTGCGTAGTTATACCTGATTTATTGAATAGCACACTTTGTCCTTTTTGTTTCCTTGATGAAGTCAGCCCTTGCAGCTCTGAAAGTACTGAAAGACCTGCTTTGTTCAAGAAGTTGCAAGTGTGTTGAATTTCCAAATGTTATAAGTGATTCTGAAAAGTTAATATAATGGCAGTGTATTTAACATAATGTGCAAATGAAGTAAACAAGTGTCCATTTGGAGATTAATACTTCAGTGTGCAGAAGGGTTTTTAATTCAGCATGGACTAGATGAATCTGTCTTAACCACAAGGAGTTCTCAGTTTTGAATATCTGAAAATTGCTTGTTTTACAAGTTGCAAGTTGAAGATTTTAAATATCACTTCCACAGTTAGCATGTTGTTCAGGGATGTGACCTAACTCAGTCTGCTGTTCCTGAAGTATACCATCTTTGCCAATTCCAAGCTTCACCATTAGAAATCTGTGGGGAAGAATGTTGTGTTACTTGTAAACTTGTATTGTTGTACTTGCATTACACGCTGTTCAGGAGGACTGATTCCCACTTTAGAGTCTGTGGGAATTCTGAAGCTTCCTGAATGCGTTGATAGGAAGTAACACTTCATTAGGTAGCCCTTTTCAGCTAAGTTGCAGTCTGACTTGCAACTGATTTGCAGTTGATATACTTCAGAATTGAAGTTGGACCTTACATAGCTGACAATATTGCCCAAATAGTTCTTCGCAAGTTCTTCCTAGATAATGAATGTAAACACTTAAAATTTGAGATTTGTCTACCTGTGTTAAACATACTTTAGAAAGAAGAATAAATTCCTTTAGTTCTTACCTGGTTTTGGATTGGGAGGATGGGGTGGGAGGCAACACTACGTAAATGATCAACTGTGGCAGAACTTGTAGCTGCTGGGACAGGAGGAGAGATAGAAGACTCAAAATAGGAGGAGGATACCCTACTACAACTGAGTTTGCATTCCCATGTAACGTTTGGAACTTCAAGAAGATACTGCAATAAAAAAAAAGGATTGTTGTATGGCAAGTGGCTATAAGTTGTAAAATGTAATATTCCTCAGTCCTTTGTGTACACTGAGTATTTGCCTATGTAGCATGATTCTGACTTTGAACTGCTACTTTTAATGGTTAATCTTTGTTTTGTAGCTGCTGTGCCTTATTGGGGAGTCGTTTGATGACTACAGTGATGATGTATGTGGTGCTGTTGTTAACGTTAGAACTAAGGGTGATAAAATAGCAATATGGACAACTGAATGTGAAAACAGGGATGCTGTTACGCATATAGGGTAAGTAATGTCATTGGTGTCTTGAATATATGAAGTGTAACAATGCATTAAAGCCAGCAAACTTGATAGAGAATGCGCTTCAGGCAAATGTAGCCTGTGGAGGGCTGTATCCCAAGTTTAAAAAACTTGGTGCCAAATTATTTGTGTTATTGTGTAGGGGTTTTTTTATACAGGCTTGTGTTCGTAACTTTTTTGTACTGCTGCACTACCTTCACTGTAGTTTAGAAATAATGAAGAGTTGGACACAAATATTGGCGAATTTTTTCATTTCACAGTGAGGCATTGTAATTAATACCTGTAGATAGCGTAAATTCTGTTGCAGCATGCCAGTTTGTGATGGTGGGTAGCCAGTAATAGTAGAGCATTGGTAAGATTTTTCTCAGGAAGGTGATGCTTACAAATAAGAGAGGAAAGGCGCTATACATCCTAAGCTCACAAGGATGTCCTTATATTTTAAAAAAGTTGGACAGTGATGTGCTGTGAAACTCTACAGAGGTTTTCCTATCTCTTTGAGTACAAATCAAACAAAATAATGCCGAGTTTCATGGATTATTTGACATGTGTAATAGCATGTTGTAGTCTTCATTCCAGTAAGCAATAGTAGTCATGTCAGATTATCGTGAGTCTGTACTATAGAAAATGTATGTTGTTGATCTGCTATTTAGCAAGCATTGCTAAAGATGATGGACGACTCATGCTGTATTATTGATGCTTCAGAATTACTTGCTGTTAAATTCAGTCATGGTAGGCCTTTTTAAGTATTTTCATTGGTTTGCATAGGTTATCTTCCCAGCTTAGCACATTTGTTGTAGGCCAAACTTTAACTGTCAGGCATAGTAGTTTGCTAACATTTTTCACTTCTTGGGTCGCTCTCGACACATTCCTCATTTGGACCTTTAAGAATCTGGTGGGGTCTGCCTTATACTAGCAATTTTATTATACAATCATGTTCAGAATTGAAAGGTAAGTGTTTAACAATAAACAAACAGAACTGTGGTACACATCTTCTGCTAGTGGAGAATAACCTTCTGTCAAACCTAGTAGGTATAGAATCGCAGAATGGTTTGGGTTGGAAAGGACCATAAAGATCATCCAGTTCCAACCCCCCTGCCATGGGTGGGAACACTTCCCACCAGACCAGGTTGCTCAAAGGCCCATCCAGCCTGGCCTTGAACACCTCCAGGGATGGGGCACCCACAACTTCTCTGGGCAACCTGTGCCAGTGCCTCACCACCATCACAGTAAAGAATTTCTTCCAAATAGCTAATTAAAATCTACCCTCCTTCTGTTTAAAACCATTACCCCTTGTCCTATCACTACACTCCCTGATAAAGAGCCCCTCCCCACCTTTCCTGTAGGCCCCCTGCAGGTACCGGAAGGCCGCTATAAGGTCACCCCGGTGCCTTCTCTTCTCCAGGCTGAACAGCCCCAACTCTCTCAGCCTGTCTTCGTAGGAGAGGTGCTCCAGTCCTCTGATCATCTTTGTGGCCTTCCTCTGGACCCGCTCCAACAGGTCCATGTCATTCTTGTTGGGGGGCCCAGAGCTAGACACCATACTCCAGGTGGGGTGTCATGAGAGCAGAGTAGAGGGGCAGAATCATTTCCCTCAAAGATGCATCAGAGAATGGTATTAACCATTAGCTAAGGAGCCAAGATGACTTCACTAGAGAACTGTAAAAAAAAAAAGTTAAGAGTTTGCAAACTGACACAATGAGTAAGGTAAGTTGTGTTGACTACCTGCTGTCATGTTGCTGTAACTCCAAAGACAACACATCAAGCTTTAATTTAACAGTTAAAATTGGGGTAAGCTATGGTCCTGTGAACTGCTCCATTACGATTAGGGTAAGCTTAAAAACCCCAAATTTGTGTAGTTTTGTTAACAATATGCAGTTGGACAGGCTTGTTCTGTGCTTTAGTCAGGGCTTCCAGTGTAGAGGCTTTAGTGGCTTGCCTCTCACTCTATGCTAAGAAACACAGCATGTGTAAGTTGGGTACTGCTGCTTCTTGCTCAAGGCGTAAGATCCAAGCTGATTTTTCTTAAAGCTCTTGTTGGGTAGCTGCCCATGACCAGTACCATAATGAATTGGAGGAGGTGGGGGTCTGCTTTCTATCACAAGTTGAAGAAAAGACAGCAAGTCTGTGCAACTGAGATGTGCATGGTGATAAAAAATGGCCGTTCCAGTTAATTGCTGTTTTATTTGATTCAGGTGACTTTATCATCTCAGTAGTTCTGGAATTGTGGACCAGGACTACTTTGTAGCTGTTTTGTTTCTGTATGTGGGAATATAGCTTGCTGATATTAATGATATTTACATAAATGCAGTGGAATCCCTGTGTTCTACATTTATGTAGGCCTGTTAATTATTTTTTTGGCAAGAGCTTTTCCTATTTTATATGGTAAATCATTGTTCATACAGAGCTATAAGCTGATTTTAGATGCAACAAGATGGAAAAATCCCGTTTCAACTCCTTTCTTCATACCTGAGAAATTGTTTCTAAATAGGCAGCTATTTTTCATGCAGGTGTCAGTAGATCTTAAAAGCAGCTGTCCTCTTATAATTCCTTCTGAACGGCTTTGCTTAAACTGTTGTTCTATTTCTTTTCTCCAGGAGAGTATACAAGGAAAGATTAGGACTTCCTCCAAAGATAGTGATTGGTTATCAGTCCCATGCAGACACAGCTACTAAGAGCGGCTCCACCACTAAAAATAGGTTTGTTGTTTAAGAAGACACCTTCTGAGTATTCTTTCATAGGAGACTGCGTCAAGCAATCGAGATTTGGGAGCTGAACCAAAGCCTCTTCAAAAGCAGAGTGGACTACGTTTAAATTTGATTTCCATCTAAGTGTTGCTAAGATTTGTGAGAAGTCTCATTCGCCTTTGTCTTGTACTTCTGTGTTCAATTTTTTCTATTTTGGCTGAAGTAACCATTACCAATCAGAATTTTAGTACACTTCACCCCCTGAATCCATAAATGTTTTCCTGGCCCACTCTGTAATAGCTTGGTAGAAACATTACTATTACAAGAAAAAAAAAATATTTGTTTATCCACAGTATTCAGAAGAGAAGTTGCATTTCTGTACCTGCAGGAAATTACTCTGTTTTACATTTGCATTGTATGCAGTAACATTTTGCTGGTTTGGAAAAGAGTATGGTGCATACAGTTTTCTAGCAATTTTTTTATACAGCATCATCTTTGCTGTAACCTATGCTGATGGCTGCTAGATTAATTTATTTGTTTTCCCTATTTGATAACATTAGTGATATTTTGATTTCAGTTGTTTTTGCTCATGTAACATTTGGTGAAGAATCTGGGAATATGACAAAGGTGGAATAAACATTAATTTTGTGCATTCTTTGGTAATTTTTTGGTTTTTTGTAACATCAAAGCTTTGCTACAAATTTATGCATTTCAGTCAAATCAGTGATCTGTTTGTGTGATTTCCTAAACATAATTGTGGATTTTTTTAATGTAACACCATAATTTACATTCCTTACTAGAAATAGTATGTCTGTTTTTGTATCTTATGCTGTATTTTAACACTTTGTATTACTTAGGTTATTTTGCTTTGGTTAAAATGGCTCAAGTAGAAAAGCGGTCCCATTCATATTAAGACAGTGTACAAAACTGTAAATAAAATGTGTACAGTGAATTGTCTTTTAGACGACTAGATTTGTCCTTTTATTTCTCCATCTATACAGCAAGTATTTGTACCTCTTGTGACGAGGCAGTCTCTACTGTGGCTTCTATTGTAGTGTCTTCCAAGAAAGATTAAGTCTGGAGCTATAGTCTGTTGCAACTTTTAATAAATCTATTAGATAGCACCCTAAATCAAAGTGAAATTATATTGATGTGGCTACTGTTTTTTCTTAGTGGTTGGGCTAATTGATCATAGTTTGCGTTGTTTCTCTTTTGACTTTTGTTTATGCCAAGCAAGAAATTCAAGAGCATGGAGAAAGACATCGAGTTTCAGGCAGGAACTACACTAAAAGCGCTTGAGTGATCGATTTAAGTATCTAATTCTTATATGAAGTACAAATAAAGCGCACTAGAGACATGTCTTCGGAGTAAAAGTATATGAGGATCTAGATAGTCTATTATGTATGTCTAAAATTAAATGAAGCTTTAATTGGCTGTGCAGTTGCTGTGGTAGCTGTAAGTTTCCTTGATTGGCAGGATTGGGTGAAAACTTTGAAGGCCATGAAGTTAACTTCTTGTGTCAAGCACAGTGTGAGAGGCTTTTTCTTTCCACTCTTTAAAAGAAACAGCATGCAGCAAAATCAGTACTTTATAGCTAATTTCTTGGATTTTAGTGTGATATATTTTAAGATCTTGTGAGGGCTATATAGCCTTTCTTCAGTTAAACTTAGAGGCAGATGTTTATTGGGGTTTTGATCTTTGTGCTGACTCCTTAAAGCAAGATTAATCACTGTGGCAGTGAAGCTTCAGTTGAATCAGGCTTTTAAATCTGTCTGATTAAGGCACTGAAGTGTTTCTATGTACTTAGACTTGAGCACTTGCCCATTTTCTAAGAAATGTATGTGGTAAACAGTGTATCAGACTATACCAAAAAGGTACTGCATTAACTTCTGGATCATTATTATGTCTATTTAATAGAAACACTTACACTAGGCATCTATGTCTAATGATACTATGCCTCAGTATTGGTCATTAACCAGGATGGATGTTGGATGTGGAGAGCTGTTAGGCTGTTTGTACACCGGTTTCTGTGGATGCTGGTGTAACTGGTTGCCTGCCCTGATTCTGGGTGTGCAAAGCAAGTCAGGTTTGTTTAATAGGACCATTCATAGCAGAATACAGCAGTCCCTGCCTGTTTCCCAGCTTACTGTGTCAGCTAATCATCATTGCAATTAAAGTAAGCATTTTGAACTAAATTTCTTTAAACTATTTCTGTTCTATATCATCAGCCTCAAGCTGAGTAGTGTTTATAAAGGCTTTGATATTTCTGAATAAACCAGTAATGCTTGTATGCATGGGAAGGTAAAGATGAATCAGTTTCCTGAGTGGTAACCTGAGATTGTCTACGTGTATGTAGTTTGGGAGCTCTGGGGCAAGGTTCACTAAAACGAGTGTAATTCAGAAATGTAGGCAGTGCTGCCCTTTTGTATAGAGTGTCGAGATTAAACTGAGTGTTGTGAGAAGTATATAGTATTGGATTTGTTTAATTTCCCTGCAAGACTGTCTGGAATATTATTCAGGGTAGTAGCATCTTGTTCATCTGGAAAGGTGATTGACAGGTTTTTTTGGTATGATCTCAGGTTTTTGAGCCTGAGCCTACTTAAGCAGCCAACTGACTTGCACTGTAATATAAAAACTTCACGTAGGTTGATTTGAGGCTCTTCACTGCTCAAATAAGAATTGCTATGTTTCTGGAAGACTTGAGTGAAAATTAAATGACATACTTGCTTTATCAAATATGACCTATGCTCTTAATTCATTGCTAGAAGCAGCAAGTGACCCTGAACCTAGTGTTCTCCAACTTGTAAATCACTTTGTGCTGCGTACTAATATGCTTCTGATTATAATGGTTTAGTTTATATTCTTATACTATGGGAGAAAGCTGAGAGCTCTCCATTCTGTTTATTAATAAAACAGCCACAGGCTCAGAAGAGGAAAAAAGCAGTAAAAGTTTAAGTAACTATCCAGTTTCGGTACAAAACATTCAGTGTCATTAAACTTCCAGCTAAATGGGTAGTCATTGTCAATGCATGGGTTTAGTAAGCCTGAGAAGACTAAAGAGTAAATGTCTGAAGCATCTTATTCAGAAGTGGTTTTGTATGGTACAAAACCAGCAGAGCAAGGAAAGAAAGCAGAAACTTGCTGTGTTCAGAGAGGTGTAAAAATGTGCCAAAATATAGCCTGGGAAGAAGGGGAAAAAATGAGAAATATTTGTGCATTAACAGCTTCTGGGTGTCCTGTAAGTCTTGGGCTGTGCAATGCTTTTCATTGTCACTTTCTGTTTGTCCTGCTGCACTCTTGCTGTCTTGTGTTTCAGGCTGTCTCTAGCTCAGGAAACTTAATTTTTAATGTTACCCAAATTCTGGGAACTTGAAATAGTAGCTTTTAGCAAAGCTTGGACTGAGCTCAAAGCTTCCATCCTATTCTGGACTCCATGGGACCCTTACTAAGAGCAAAAAGACCATTGCATTTCAGCCTAGTAAAGCAACATGGATCTTCCCTTTAATATGTGACCTCCCTTGTTTCCAAGAAGCTTTTGAGTCTGGGCTTGATGGTTTTAAAACTATATTTTAAGAACACGCTGCACTGAAGTACTAAACCAAATAGTTGAGCTTAGTAGTTAAAACCCATAGAGCTTTCAGACTGCCTAGCACTTAACTTTTTGATGACTTTGCCCTCTTAAGAACAGTCAGTGGTTTCTGCAAACTTTTTTTTTCTGAGTAGGCTTTAGTTAGGTCTTACAAGAGTTTTTTTTTATGCAGAATTTGTGCCTTTTCATATTTGGCAATAAACAGACAAGTGAAAATGGCATCACTGGTAAGGAAAGTTTGTACTTCACCTTGAGACATTTCATACCTGTCAATCCAAACTAGACTTGGAGAGCAGGAGTGCAGAGCGTATTAGCAAGCAGTGTGAAACCAGTCCCAGCCTTGGCTATCGAATGCACCTGCTGGACCTCTCCGTCATTTCAAAGCTCCAGAGGCTGTTAAATCTCGAAGACTTTCCATTTTGATCTCTTTGCAGGACACTTGCTGCTATAGCTGCTTGAACAGACTTTCTGCCTTTTAGCTCTTAAAGTTTTGTATTCCACCAGAACTTGTTTTCGGGTGTCCAGCTCTGGCACTGCAGCAAAGCTTTTAATAAGCATTTAAATTCCTTCCCCTGTGATAAAAACCATGGTCACTTCTGCTCTTGCCTGGTGGCTGCCTGGTGCTTTCCCAAAAGGCTATGGGATGCCCTACTAGCCTTCCTATTTTGAAATAAAGCAGGTTCCAATGTCCAGAGCTAAATGTGAATTGTGGCTGAGCACATGATGATTGTTATGCTTCCTAGCATTCACTTGTTATTTTGTGTGATGCCTTAAATGTAAAAACATCCTAGCTGAAGTCTGTCTGTTGGTATCGGTTTGCCTGCTAACCAAACATAACTCAGATTTTTTTTTTTTAATTCCCTACTAGTACTGAGCGTGTGACAAGCTTAGCTGTGAATTTGCGGGGTTTATGACTGCCTGTGTGTTTCCCACTTCCATTTTTCTAAATCCTGATACTTTTCAAGCCTTACTAAAACATGTTTAATAAAGGGGAAAATTACACTTAGACACTGCTTTTTTGGTCACTATGATACCATGGAGAATTCCAGGTGTTGCTAAACCCAGATAAAAGACTGTGTGACTTCTATGGCATAATAATCTGTTTATGAGATTTTCACTTTTTTTATCTCTAGCCATGTAAGTATGATAATAGTGAAAACGATACTTGAAAGTATGTGTGTGAATATATCATATATAAAGCAAAAATGACTCATCTATTTTTTCTATTGTTTTCAAAGTAGAAAACTTTTGTTACTTTGAAAAGGTTTCTTTGGATGACTTTCTGTAATGAATTATTGGATTTTGCTTACAATAGGTAGTCTAGATAAATCTTTTTTTTCCTTATGCTGTGCCTGTTAATGTTATTGAGGAAGTGGAGCCAGCCTCATTGGTAAGGTTTGGCATTCTTTGAAGTAAAGCTAGTTTTTGAGCCTTATCTTCCTCCATATGTACAGGGTAGTTATCCTAGTGCATCTTGCCCTGAGCCGTACAAATACGCAGAAAGTATAATGGGAAATTGGAAGGTACTATATTTCTGTAGCTTGAATGAAAATAAAGCTTCTGAGGAACTGAATGTCTCAGCTTCTTGACTCTGTATGGGATGTAGAGAAATGCAAATCGAAGATAAATGAGTGAGGTACTGCTTTGAAATGCGTGTTCGCTCTTCAGTTTGGAGTTTGTGTGTCACTACAGCTGCTGCCGCTCACCCACAGATCAGCCTTGTTCTAAACAAAACCTATGCAACATGACGGCAGAGGTACTGCTGACTGCTCTTCCCTTTTACTGTAGTCTCTCCAGCAGAAAGAGTAGTCTAAATACGTTTGTATAGTGGTACCAGCTAGCAGATAATTGCAGTTGATCTCCTAATGGGAGCTCCTGTGTTCCAGTTGTGCCACCCCATGTGTGTTAAACATCTGGAGGCAGTACCTTGAACTTGCGGGAGGGGTTTTAGTCTGTATGCCATCCGTTATGGGCTTTAAGGGCAGAAAGAAACTGTCTTTGTAGGCATATAATTGCACAGCTGTACACTCAATACTGGAGATGTTTTGGATACAAGAGTAGATGTTTGACTCTGCAGTAAACTGATTCCACTATGTGGTTTCAGTTCATCTCATGCGTTTGAAATGGGAGTGCTCCTGTGTGGTGAGGAAATGAGGACTACTGACTTCCAGAGGCAGAGATGCTGCTTCAAAGTTTCCCAGGACCTGCAAAATTCATCCTTGAGTTGATTTCCTAGGGGCACGGGAGAAATATCTGCAGGCTGCCATCTGGGACAGATGTGTTCCAGATTGGTTGGGTAAAAATAAAAAAGCTTAAAAGGTCTCTTAAATCTTTCTGAATTCATGAATAGAGGTGTATTTTCCCTGTACACACAAAGTCAGGGGTAGAGGTGAGGGGGGGATGAAGGGCAGAACTGACACTTGATTTTTCTCAGGCCTTGAGGGTTGTTCAAAGGTATTTTTGGGAGAAATAAAAATTGAAGGTGAGATTACAGCACCAACAGGTGTAGCTGAAATAAATCAATGTAGTTTTAAGGTGAATTCCCTTTATCACAAGGAACTGATATTCCTTTAACTACTGTGAAAGTAGCCCTAAATCCTCAAATTAAGGTTCTCTAAAGTTTGTGAACGTGTCTTTCGATCATATGGATTTGTTTCATTTTACCTTCATTAAACTGGGCATTTACCCGTGTTTTGGAGGTTTGTGGTAGTGGTGCAGACTAGTCGTAAGCTGCCACAGCAGTGAACTGTTTTAGGAATGTACTGCAAAAAAAAAAAATCCTGTTTGGATATAGATGGCTTCCTGAGCAGCAGATGGTTCTTTCACAGTTGTGTGAAATGTGAAAATGATGGAAAAAAGGAAGAATTGGATTTTTCTAACATTTTTGATACTCTTCCTTGGCCATTGTTTCCTTGTAGATGCGGTGCGGTTCAGACATCCCTCAGCAGTGGTGCAGCAGTGCGTGCGGTGGGTCTCTCCCTGCAGCGGGAGCGATGGCCCTGCTGAGGGGATACGCTGACTGAGACGCAGCTCTCAGCAGCTGGAAGCTGCTTGTATTTTGTCCACTTTTGCTATGAGTGCTACCGGTTATCTTCATTAGGCCCCAGGACTGAGAGATGAGGTTTTCCCTTTTATGCTCTGAGGTCATTTCCTCCAACTATACTTTTATTACAGTGTAAAAACACGCCCTGGTTCTGGTGCACCTGATGTTATTGCACTAACCCTGTCACTTGCGTGGCTTTTCATATTGTGATACAATCCAGGATGAGTATTCATGTGAAATCCTCGGTGTTCTGCCAGAACATGATTAATTCTGAATTGAACACAACCCCCAACAACCTTTCCTCATTTATGCTCTTGAGGCTATGTCTTAATTGCACTGAAGCGTATGGTTTAGGGTCATCTCTAGTAAAATTACCTTGAGGCAACTCAGTTCTTCTTGTCTTTTTTTATAGTTTCTCTAGGTTTGAACAACAGAGACTTGGCTTTTCTGAAATGCTGTAGTGCATATACCTTCATTGTAATGCAATAGCTAAGTCAGTTTCAGCTATAGCCTAGGTCTGCCCTCCTGCCCCCCAAAGGAAGCAGTGACTGGAATTTGCAGCAGAATTTGGCCTATGTGGGGAAGGGAATAAAACGCTTGGGCAGTGTGAGCTGTTTGTAGTGAGATCATTTGCTGGCTGTCCCGTTCCTGGCTGCTGCGCCTTGCAGTGCTGGGCTTAGAGTTTGTGAGGAGGTTTGTACAGACACTTAACTATGCTGGAGTATACTTGTAGCTTAAAAAGCGTGATTTCTTCCCCATGTTGTCAGTTTTGAGAGGCTTTATTTTTGCCTGCTTTATAACAGCTTCTAAGGATTTCTCCAGCATTGTTGACCTGTGCTCAAGGGTAATTGTATTGGCAACACCAGAACACTAAAATATTTGAGCAGTTCTTGAACAGCATGTCGGTTAACGCACCTGCATGCAGGCCGGGCTGGCTGCAGCTGGACTTGGTTCCCTTGGAAAGGAGGAGAAGAGATTCCTGCCTGCCTGGTGCATCTATTTAAGGTTCGGGATGGTTTTTTTGCTTTTTTGTTTGTTTGTTTTTTCAAAATTGAGCTGTGACATTAAAATGGAGAATGCACTTAGTTATGATAGCCTTTCAGTTGTGCCCATGAATATCTTCTCTGGGAGGCGGCCAGCAGCAGGTAGAGCAGCCTCCCAGGAGTGTGCCAAAGGGCAGGGGAAACTCTTACTCAGTGGTGACTGAGCAGCTGGGGCAGTGGAACAGCTCCTGCTGGATCTAAGAGGTCAGCCCAAAATACTATTACAATCTGTAGGGCTTGTCCTAAACACTGTAATTCCTCTTTTCCATAGATTTGGGCCTAAATACCTCAGAACATTAACCGTTCAAGTAGACATTTCATACCTTGCTCTGCACGGTTCAGAGGCTGGGATAAGCTGTGCTCTTATAATCGGCACAATTTTGCTAAAGTAGCAGAACAGTTTGTGTGAGAAGAGCAGCAGCACAGCCCTGTCTTGCACGAGGGGAGCTGTGCGGAGAGCGTGTTCGTGCCAGCCAGAGTGCCTCCAGCAGTGGGCTCTTCCCAGCGGCCTTGGCTGTGCGCTTTTTCTCTTCAGGTAGTCTTTTGCTTAGTTAAAATACAGCTCCTGGGCTGTACGCAATAAAAAGTCCTTCACTGGACGTAAAGTTTCAAAACAGCTCAGAGGGACAGCATGTGTGAGCTGTTCTGTGCCTTGTGATGGCATTGGGGGATGGATGACTCACTGTAGCTTTTGTGCCAGAGGATTCAGCACGTATCATCCCTATGTTCATTCCAGGGAGGAAACAAGTATTAATGATGGTGATGAAGACAAATTGAAGGCAGCTGAGCCAAAGCATTTCCCTGGGCCTTGGGCAGATACTGAACCTGAAATCAGACATGATAGAGATTGAACAAGTTTTACAATTCGTCCTCAATTGGCATCAAATCCTTTTGACAGAGCAGCTGCTCTGTGAGGTCACTATGGTGCATGAAACTCTTTCATCAGTTGCTTACCTCAATGTGATGTTTCAGGTTTTTCTGATTTGCCCCATGCTGCTCCTTTACTAAAGCCAACAGCCATCAGAGTTTGTGAAATGGTTTTGTTGGACATGGCAGTTCATATTTTCCAAGTTGCAGTCTGAGCTCTCCCTTGAGCTTGAGACAATTGAGTGTAAAGGCCTTTTAAATGCAGAAGACTAAGTGTGGGGTGAGGGGGAATGAGCTTGCAGTTCTGTGCAGTAAAGTCCCAACTAGAAATGAAAAGGTTTTTGCTTGCCCCAGCATTAGTCCTATGTGCTCCACAGGTGTCAGCAGATGGCTCTGGGGTGATGTGAAAGTAGGAAAGTCAGAGAAAAACAAGTTTCTGTGACTTCCTAACAGTCTGCCCAAGTCCATTGAGGTCTTCAAGGCTGTGTGGGGAGTGCTGGGGTAGAAAATGCAATCCATGGGCTTCCCTACCTGTCTTCTATCTGTGTCCTTGTGATATTTTACAGAGGGATAATTCAATTGAATTTGAGATCCCACAGAAGGGGAAACAATTCAGGCAAGTTGCTACTTAAACATTTTGTTACAGTCCTTTGTGAGACCTACTGATTTTAATTTTTTTTTGGCAAATATCAATGAACACTGTCAACTGAGTTCTTGTTTTCCAGTAATTTCAGCCCTGTGGCTCCATGTTCATTTAGTCTGTTCTGTTCTTGCCACGTTGTTACCCATGCAGAAGATGGTCATTGACAGCTTAAAAAAACTTAGCCTGTTGGGTTTTTTTTCCCTTTCAGCAAAGTTTTTTGTGCTTTGTCATTAAGCAACATGGGGACAGTCTATTGTGGTCTACATTTTGCTGCAGCGGCTATAAAAAGGGGCAGGGATAGGAATGTGCGGGTTAAGAATTTTGCCCAGGATAAAGGAACTCCTCAGTGGCACAAAACTGGCAGATATTAGGAAGATCTAGCAGGATGATGTGCTCCCTCAGGGAGATGGTTTGCCAGATGGTTAGAACAGCTCCAGTCCAGCTGGGCTGCAAACTCCCTTTCGGAGTCCAGTACCATCCCTGGATTTTGGGCATCCTCCCTTCCCTGCGCACAGCAGAGCTGAGCTGCTGAGGGAATGTGGCCATGTTATTGCCCTGCAGCAGGCTGTGGATCGCACACCAAGGAGTGTTTGAGAGCTTCACCAGGTGTGTGTATCATTTCCAGATACGCTCTGGAAAGGCTTAACAGCTGGGCCTGTTCCCACCTCCTGCCCGGCTGAAATGATTGGATGCTAATTCAAATACTTGCACGAGCACATTTTCCAGGTGCTGGCCTCCAGCCATCATCTGCCCTCAATCAGTAATAAAATAGCAACATATAAAATTTCAAGTGGTAAACACACGTGGAGGTAGACATTCTCCACTATGACAGTAGGCAGCACGTCCCAAATGGAACTCCACTAAAAAGCACAGGCGAAGCAAGGTAGAAACCAACAGTGCCTTGCCTTTTCCCAACAGTTGGTATTGTGTTTATCTGTCTTGTGTTTAGGATCACATAAAACCTTCACTGTGTTTTCCTGTACGGCTGTTCATATCTGCCCCAGCAAGAAGGACACATTTGGAAAAATCAATAGACTTCAGCTGCAGGGGGATGTGGCATGAGGTGGCTTGTGCACCGAGCCCTTTAGAGAGCTTGGTTTTTTTTATCTAGTGGCATGAGATGTGCAAGAGGAAAATAGCTGAAAATGTTCTTGTGCCTTGCTACAGTCCAAAGCAGGAAATGCCATAGTTAACAGCAGTTATCTGTAGCTGTCCTGATCAGAAAAGTAACTCTTAAACCATGGTAGACGTTATTGAAAACATTAAAAGCAGTTTTCAGTATTGTTTGATGTGACTATTGCTCTTCCTTCAGTTCAGGAAGACAAAAGTGTGATATTTTTGTTCATATGGGTAATTGTTATCTATTACTGTGGGTTGTGGTATAAGTAGAAAAAATGAACTATGTGTAACTGTAACACTGGACTGGGCTGAAAGGAGTTTTCTCTCATTAAACTCATTAAGTCCTGTTTCATAAACTAAAATGTCACTAAAAAGGGGATATGCTTTGCTTTTCTTCATGTGGTGAAATCCAGGGCCTGTTTATCCTTTGGAGACAGTTTTAAGAAACAAAAAATCGCCCAAACACAGGGGTTTCACTACTGCTAGTAGAGCTACAAAAAACCATACTTTATTACTTAGAGCACTCCATGCAGAAAATTGCTTTTCTGGCTCACTTGGGAGCCAGGAGCTCTGCTGTTTGCCTGCCTTTGGCATATACTGTGTACTTGACCATGCCTATTTTAAACTTGGGGCTGACAGCAAAGGTGTGCTATCTACTGACTTGGTTAAAATATTGACTTAACTTTGTGTCCTGTTTCCAACAGTGGTTAATAACAGATGGTTAGAAAACAGCTTAAGAAATGAAAGATCTATAGTGTGATCTTTCCTCTGGGACACCTTGTCAACTTTTGGCAAAAAAACCTGCACCTAGACTATCGTGTTTAATAGCTACTGATTGATCTGTCTCCATTAATTTGGTGAGTCCATTTCTGAATGAATTTATAGTGTTTGTCTTAGGTGTTCTCATGGCAATTGAACTTCCAGTGTAGAGATGCATTGTGAGAAGGCAATTCCATCTGTATCATCCTCCGTAGTAGCTTCCCACAAACAAACCTGTCTCAGATGGAGCCTCCCCTTCCAATTCAGTCTGGTGGCTGACATGGCAGAACTACCACTTCACAAAAGAAGGTGAAGATACTAATCTTTGCTTTGGATTTTTTTTTTAAAAAAAAAATAGTTTAAACTATGCTTTCTACCAATCCTGTTTACAGCTTAGTTTGCATCTCCCCTTCTCTTGGGTTGTTCCGTTGCTGAGTACTGGAAATCTGGTTAACAGCTTAATTTCTTCCATCTAGGGCAATGCAAACCATACAGTATGTAAATAGTAATCTTGCAATTTAGCAGACTGTGCCTTAAAATGAATGAAATTACAGAAGCAGAATATCAGATTTTGAATTAGAAGAAGCAACTCTTTCTGATAACTCGCAGCACTTTTCCAAAATAGTACCAGCTGCCCCGCTTCAAGTCCACCTCACCTCATAAAGAGGACCAGGTTTGTTTCAAACACAAGCCTTATTTTTTTGACCCTGGTAATAGTTGGATCATTAAGCCTGGATTTCACTCAGTAGAGCTGCCCATAGTTACTGTGTGCTTTTCGCTTTCCTGCCGCTGTAAGTCCTCTTTCAGTTAAAAATAAGCAAATTCAAATGGTGTGTACTTGCAACGGAACCTTCTCTCATGTGTTGTGCCTGTTGTGTTCACTATTTTCAAACAGCCCCATGGGTTCTTGATTACTTCAGGAACCTTGTGACCCAATAACTTAAACAGCCATAAACAAAGCCAGCTTAATTTCTTCACATCAGGCATTTTGCCATGGAAAGTCAGCGTTAGCTGGCTCCACTCTGTTATCAAACAGAAGAGGTACTGGGAGAGAGATGATTCATCATGTAAACTCATCTTTTTCTGTCACAGCAAAGGAGCTTTAGATGTTTCCCTTTCTCTCTGTGCTCTGCAGACCGGGAACTGCACCAACCTGACTGGCAAGGCCCGGGTGCAGGGCAGGTTCGCTTTGAAGCATATTTGAGGCATATTTGCATGGGGGCGACTCCCCGGGTAAGAACATGCCTGTGTCTTCACAGCTGCCTTCTTCCAGAGTTCAGGCTGCCTCCTCCATAAAAAATGCTTCACGGGCTTTTGAGGTAGCTACAGTAGCTCTTTCTATTAAAGCTGACCTTCAAAGGAATAAATGCTGTCAGCTGGGTCCTGTTTTGTCTACTTTGTGCTATATGAAGCACATATGCACTATAAGAAGCTATATGCTGAAGTGAGAGAGATGTTTGAGGATGTCCTGATTATTTTTTTTTCTCTTCTGCTTGCTCTTTACATCACCAATTAAGATCTTATCTACCCTAGATGACAGAATGGCAGACCTGGAAATGTAGGAAAATGGTGAATTCACAAGAGTAAAAACTGTATCTGCTTCAGGGGAAGGATCTTTTTCTTTTCTTTGATTGTTCTATAATAAATTAATTCTTGGTGAAGCTTGCAAAAAGGAAGGAACTACTGCTAATATAAATACTAATATGTACAAATCCCCCACTTTCTCATAGATATCGATTTTTACTTTTTAGGGAATCCGCCCTGTTACTGGAGCCTGAACTTCAGGTGCATAGAGTTTCCATGTTTGAGAGTCTGTGTCTGCAAAGGAGCAAAAGCCTCACCCTGGTGTAATTGTTATAACTCTCCTATGTAGAACTATTCATTTTTCTCTGCCAAAGAAATGTCTTATCAGACTTTGATGTATCATGTTGCCTCCTGAAATAAAACTTAACTCCTTCCTAGACAAATTTAGTTGAAGACTGAAATACTTCCAAAACCAATTGTGCTTTATTTGTGTACAAGTTTATCAAGAAGGGATGTTTAATTAATATCTCATCTTGCCTCCATAAAATTAACTTTCACACATCTTTACTGTAATCTATTAATAAAGCCTTTCTTAAGCTTACAAAAATACCAGCCATTCCACATAATCACTTTTTTAATATAAATGTTTTACATTCCAAGGGTAAGGGGATGCAAAAGAAGTGACAGAAGACGAGCCCAAATAACAGAAAATTCCAGCTGCAATCTACTTTCCTTTGAATAAAGTGTGTGTGAAGATTGTAAGATTTATAGATACACCAAGTTTGCATTTTCTTTCAGTTCTCAAATTTAATTGAAGTAACTGTGTTTGTGTTCTGGACCGCGATGTAATGCACAGGCTGTTTAGTGTCTTTATCTTGGATAAAGTTTCTTAAAAGAGACCTGTAATGGTCACGGTAAACTGTGAACACGAAATTCAAAAGCTAAATGTGAAAACTGGATGTGACTGCTGCTGAGTCATGCTGACAGCTCAGCCTGGTTAACTTCACCGAAGGTTCAAAGTGGAATGCGGCATCTTTTTGAGCAAGGAGGCAAAACTGAGGAAGTCCTGCAGGCACTACCAGTGCTCAGTCATGCTTGTCGCTGAACCTGCTGTGCTAGCCTCTGAGCCAACAAGAAGGGAAAGGATTTGGCTGCTGATCCTTAGTTTTCTGGTACTGGGCGTAGGGTTTTGGCTTTTTGACTCTGTGCATAACATTTTATTAAAACAATCTGAACAGTTCCTTTGCTGTCAGATATCACTGAGAGTGTAAACAAATTTTCATTGACTTCAGGGATTGTGGCCAAAGTGCATGGCTTGTTGTCGGTCTATAATTTTCCCTAAATGTGATTAGGCATCCTTGCACTGGAGCGCTGCCATTACTGCTAAGGGACTCTGGGAACACATGATATACTACTTAAATGTGAGTGTACTGTGAATGGATGAGCTTATTTTCTTCTTGTGACCAGTCAGATTAAAATTCAGTCATGCCAATGGAAAAGGGACATGAAATCACAAGACAAAAATGGGTTTTCCCCCCCCAAGCAATCATTTGTGGTATCTGTCACAGCACGGCCTTCTGCAAATGTACATTTGCAATAGGAAAGGGCTCCATGAAAAAGTTACATAGGGACGGATGTTCCGTGTCTTTCGGTGGATTTACCCAAGAGGGGAAGGATGCGCTTCCTGTTCTCTGACTTTATGGATGCACATTTGGTTGGGGGAAAAAAGATGTTATTCGTGTGTGATATTTCATATCCCATCAAGGATAGAGCTCTCTGCGCTTTTGGTATGAGTCACACTGGACTAAGCACTGCATGGTGCCAATCAGTTGTTTCATCCTGTTAGCTCTTGTTAAAACTACAGCTGCTTTCTCACCTACCTTGCATTAGTTACCTTGTCTTAGATGATATAAGCTAAGATCACACCTTTTCTCACAGCCAAAGGCAAGGCCCACCTTTACAGTGCACGTGCCTCCTGCCGGCCTGGAGCCATCCAGCAGATAACTGATCTGATCTGCAGCTGCTGTCAGTATTATTTTGTGGAAGTCCAGGTTTCAAACTCACCTGGCTGCCTGACGCCACCAGGCTTCCCTTTGGATATATTAATTGAATCTGACTTTAGCTTTATTTACTAGTAGGCTTGTTTTACTGTTCCAAGTAAGGGATAGCCCCTTGCTAGAGTAGAACATGTAGTATTTGTCAGAAAGAGACAGCTTTAAGGCTGCCAGATAACCCGACCAGCCTGCTGCTCTGCAAACAACTTTGTGGGCCCTTCTGATAACGATAAAGCAACTGCACTGAAGACGATTAGAAGATGCTCGTGTCTGTAGGGGAGCAAGGCTCTCGGTGGCAGACTAGGACTGTTCTGTCATATGACTACCCTTAAAGAAAAGCACTTACAAACTTATGAACATTTATAACATCTTGTTACTGATGATGGCACCCATCTGCATTTTTTTACTGTCACTGAATGTCATTAAGACCGAGGTGCTCATTATTTCATTGTCATCAGAATCACTGCTTTAGTTTGCAAGCCTGCAAGAAACTCTCCATGGCTCTGCAACAAAACAAACAATACCAAGCTCCTTCCAGACCAGTCTGGGTGTTGCTTATCAAAGGGTTACTCATATAGATCTTGCCTGTACTAGAAAAGGTGTCCACCTCTAGTATGAGGCATCAGGACTGAGTGCAGCTGGATCCATGGAGCTGCTGGTTCCATTAGCTCTGTGCAATCTGTTTCAGAACTGCTTTTAAGCCTTGCAGGATTAATTTGCTTTTCCATTTAGGGATTATATAGACCTATGAGGTCATGCTGGTGCCATTTAGCTGGTACTCAGGCTATTTAAAAATTGTATTGTAGATCAAATTTGAAGGGACCCAAGTATTTTAAGACTCTCATTCAACATTGTACAGGTGGGCCAAGTTTATCTGGTATGCATCTATAATGAAAACCCTGAGAAGAAGAGCAGAGATCTGTTTTCTCATTACAATGACAGTGATAGAGAAGCTATGACTTTAGGTTAAACCTGTCAGGTTTCACCATTGCAGGGAGGTAAGGAGAGAAACACCTTCATCCTCCCAGCAAACCATGCAAATTGAAAAGCAAAGACCACACAGCAGGTGAGGCTGAAGGGAGGATCTGGGTCTAAGGAAGAAACAGGTCAAACAGACAAGCGGTGTGTGTCCTGCAAATATTCGCTGCGATGAAGCATAGGAAGGCATAAAAGCAGTCTGAAAATCTGAGTATTTGCCATCTGCAGAAAGAGAGAAGGGGAATCAGAGTGCAGGTATTGCTCTTTTCTCTCTGGCTCTATTGCCAGAGGGCCAAGATAGGTTGCAAATGAAGCTGCTACCTTCCACTGTTTCCAGGGGATGTGGGAAACATAGCAGCATCCTTGCATTGCTTTCATCTCTGTACAGTTCCACTTGTCACCAAATTCTTTTAGAAGATCTGTGGACTGTTCTTGCCTGCCCTTGCCTTTCCCCGTGTAATTTTTGTGGGAGGAATGGATCAGTTTTGCTTGACATGAATCAGCCTGCTGCCTTTAAATCAGCTTCAACTGATGTGAGACTCAAGGGGTGACAGCTGGGAGACTGCTTAGCTTCAAGCACAGCTGGAATTGTTCTGTGACCTGAAGAAGGTGGTGAATGTATTTTGCTCTCTGGGTGGCAGAATGCCATGCATTAAAAGAGATAGAAAATAGGTATGTGGGAGGAAACCCTTACTCAAACAGTTAATACACCTAAACATGAAGAAAGAGGATTTGGTGTCAAAGTACATCTGTTGCCTGTGGTTTGGTGCAGTCAGCGTGGTGTGTATTGCTAAACCTTTGGTCCAGCTGTCATGGGCATCTAAGTTTCCAGGATTTTTTCATGGCTGCTGCTGCTTTTGAAACTTACTGCTTCTGACATGCAGGAATGCTTTTTTTTCAATGTGTGTACGAACCTGCAGGATGGGAGTGTTGATAGCACACAGCCGACCACGCTGTGCTGAGAGCTTTAGGGCAGCAGAATTTCAACCCCTGGCTGTAACGGTAGTTTCAAAGAAAAAGGATCACACAAGACAGCTCTAATCAAGTCCTCTGATTCATAATTCCTAAAGAGAGTCTTGTCCTAGTCTACTCTTCTTTGATATATAAAGAAAAACATACATACTTTTCTCTTTGTATTTAGAGAGCAGGCATGGATTAGACTTGCTAAGCAATAATCAGCTTTCACTGGTTTAAAATTAACTAAAACAGCACTGTTGTTTTTTCGCTCAGCTGGTGGCAGTAGGGGTCAGAAGGTGTCTGGAGGAGGTGGCTCGGGCTTTTGTGGCAGGGTGAAGAGAGAAATGACCTGCAGCAAGGTCTTTCCATTGCCAGAGGCATGGTGTCACATCCACCCTGGATAAGTTTTACTGGTCTAGTCTCTCGGCTGCCAGGATGGCTGTACGGAAGAGGTGAAGTCTGGGCTGTGGTGGGAGGGAGAGGTGTCGTCCTGATGGGGATGGGAAAGCATGTCCTAGAGTTGGTGGAGGGCCAGCAACAGCAGGTGTCCTGTGCTGCTGTCCTCAACCTATTCCTTTAAAGAGAATGTCCTGTTGGTGCTCTTCTCACCTCTCCCATACTGTGCTGACAGAGAGCTATTTATTTTGAGTTGTAGCTGAAACAGGTATGTTAGGGATTTTGAGCCCCTGCTCACTGCAGTGGATAAGGACACTGAAAGGCTTTCACTGCCTTAGTTTCCTTTGCTCCTCCGCTAAAGCGCTAAGAGCTTCAGTGTTTCTGACAGAGGATGCTGTACTGCAGATTGACTGAATGTTTCTCAGTCCTTCTGAAGGCTTACACTATGAGCTCACCCTTACCCCACAAGCCCATGAAGAGGAAACATGTTCTTGTTACATGACCTGACCCTGTGTCAGCACATCCTTTTAGCTCTGTGTAACCATGTTCCTACCACTGCCCATGGGCTCTGTGTGCCAGCAAAAGGAAGCTGAAGCCTGTTTGTGCCCTAACACAGCTGCTCTGTAGGGCTGAGCATGTTTGGTCTTATTTTGTCTCCTCTAATTAAATTGTTTTATTTTGGTTTTGTGTTTGGGTGTGGGGTAGGAGTGTTTTTTAACAATGTGCTATCTGGAACCCTGTAGTGTATCTTTAGTGTGTATCTCCAGGCTCATGTCACACTGGGTTTGGATTTGGTTCTTTTTTTCTGTGGGTTGTGGTTGTGGTGGGGTGGTTCGTTTTTTTGGCAGAGCAGCAGCTAAAGTTTTCCCTTTCCCAATATTGAGTAGTTGGGCCAATGACCTCGTCCTGAAATCACAACTGAGATCCATTTTCCATGTTAAAACAGCAACTGTGTAATAGTTTACAGCGTAGCACAAAGCTGTGCCTAGCAGGCAACGCTCACATTCTCAGTTTCTTCTGTTGGCCAAGACATGCTGGGAGATGTAACATAAGGCTAAAAATCTCCACAGGAAGGCCTGTCTGGGTGTGAAGCATCTCTGAATGTCCTCTTAAGACAGCACTGAATAGTAGAAGGCAATTTCCCTTTTCTAGCACTAGGGGGAGTACAGCTGTTAAGAGAAAGAAATAAAATGGTAAAAAAAAAAAAAAAGAAGATACAAACAGGAAAATAATTTCCTAACTTTATGAGTCCAATTTAAACCCTGTCCCTACATTATGGTCTGTTTATAATCCCTGTACCACCAGTAACAACGCTTCTACAGATGACCAAGGTTGTAGGACCTTGCTCTCGGAGACATCAGGCAGAGAGGAGGAGTACGTAATTTTTCAGTCACCCAGAAAGAGGCAGATGTAACTGAGTGGCACTAGCAATTGTTGAAAACTTGTTTGGCGTTCTAGACGCCTTGTCAACAACAGCGCTTACAACAGCCATTCAGAAATGGTATTACACCACAAGGATTGTCTCAGATGTTGCATTTTATAGGCCATACTCTCTTGTTTTAGCTTCCAGTGGTGTAATTGATGATTGTACATAGGGTCTTGGCTGCAGAGGAGAATATTATTCTCTTTTTCTAAGCCCTTGGCTCTGCAGATTGGTTTTGTACTTTGGTGGGAATGATGCCCAATAAGCTGTGTAGTAAAACGTCTCCACCCCCAGCCAAAATCGCAAAACTCCTATTGATCTGCTTTCAGCTGGGATTTCATGTGTGGGATTAAAGTTTGTAGGCCTATGTAATTCCTCTGCCTTTGCCTCCGCTGGCTTGTGCTTGGTTCCTCCGCTCATGAAAAGTACCTTATTGATCAGTCCTATTTAAACCCGTAAGGATATTTGCTGGCTACTCTGTGAGCAAGGCTAGCAGAATCAGGCCCAATATGCATGAAAGATACCAGATAATGACATTTAGGCCAAATATTCTATAAAGGATATTTTACTTCATATGGTTTTCTACAACTTTGCACATACTTTAATCACTGGAACGGACAGGCTCATTGCTTGGCTGATTCCCCTAGATTCAACACCTAAAAATAAATGTTTAAAAGTGACATAATCTTGGAGCTAAGACTGCTCTCTGCACATTCTGTGGAAGCCAGAAGTCCAAGTTGGGGCTTGCCGCTTTGTGGGAGAGCAGAGCGGATCCTCTGAGAGCTGGTAATGATGTGCCAGATTTGGTTTCTAATGAAAAACCAAGAGGGAGCATGGTAGTTTGGTTCAGCTCTTTCCAGTGATGTTATTCGTTGGTTCTTGTTGGTGTTACTGGTTTGGTTCTATGAGGCTCACAAGAACACATCAGCATCCATGCATCTCAAGCTAGCCCATTTGCTAGCTAGCACGTTCAATTCACTTCTTTAGGAATATACTGATGTTAGTATCGCCA
The DNA here is from genome assembly GCA_017639485.1 of Pluvialis apricaria. Lineage (NCBI taxonomy): Eukaryota > Metazoa > Chordata > Aves > Charadriiformes > Charadriidae > Pluvialis > Pluvialis apricaria. The sequence continues at coordinate 55,780,348 of CM030010.1, read as the reverse complement.
AAAGAAGTGAAGGACAAAGTGTTTAAGAAGAACGATTCCTTCCAAGGGAAGAGTCTTGGTAGGCATGCCTGGGTAGCAAGCAATGGTACTGCTAGGTGCAGGAAGACTATGCAAAGAGGACAAATTGTAACTGGTGTGGATCCTTCCTGGGAAGCATTTCTCAAGAGGTAGTTGTGGTGTTTGCAGTGCTTCCAGAAGTTGCAGGAGAAGTGGGAGAGAGTTGGAAAGGGACCAGAAAGGGAAGAATCCTGGGAAGGGCAAGGAAGAAGGCCAGAAAGAAAAAACCTTTGTAGCTCACCCTAAGAAGGGCACAAAGGCATCACATGCCCCAGAGCAACAGTGCCATGAAAGCTATGACAGAGATCACCAGTGGGAAGGGATACTTTTCTTTTGCCCTTCTTTTTTTTTTTTTTTTTTTTTAATTTAGTTCAAAAGAATGGCAGGAGCATGAGGCAAACTGTTATTTATGTAGCAGGGAAGAGACACGTATGAGGACATCTGTTTTAAGGAGCTGCTTCAAAAATAACCACAGGAGAGGAGTGTGTTTGCACAGCTCAGCAGGCAACCTGCAGAGTAGTAGAAAGTAAGACAGCAGTGGTGCTCTGAGTGCAGACAGCCCCAAATGGCTGCAGGATTGTGTACATTTGCACTCGTTGCCAGACCCCCTCACCCCGACCCTAGTGGGTGATTTACAAATTGAAAGAGGTGCTATTTCCATGTTTTCTGCCCAAGAACATTGATCCCTTCTCTGTTGCACTCCTTCCTGACTCCTTTTTCTTAAGTCAGCAGCTTTTAAATTCCAGTTTCAAGTCTTTAAAAAATAACCCTGTTTCAATGAATATCCAAAACGTATGGCGGAGGAATGCAGATTTGGATACTGCTCTATCCCAAAGTTGAGGGCCTGTTCACCTGGAAAAAAAAGGGAAAGCAGACTGAGAGATTTTGAAGCAGGATCTTTATGCCTACCATTCTGCCCTAGCCTCTTACTGACTGCTGAGTACAGGTACAGGCAGGAAACCTGGCCACTGATTTACTGAGATGCTGTAAGAAAGTCCGTTAAAGCCTACCCATTGCCTCAGCTTCCCAGTGGGTAAACCAGGGAAGTAAAAAGCACGGCGTTTCTGCTCATTTTCCTTCTGTGGTTTCAGACAGCTCTGGAAGCGTTGTGGTGTAGGATTCAACATAAATATCAGGTGTGATCCATCAGTGAAATGAGAGGGGCAGAGCCAGATGGAATGAGGCAGCTGTCCCACCAGGGAGCACAAGGTTGCAGGCACTGGGCAGTTAATTTCTCCTGTTAGCCAGGTGAGACAGCATGTTTGGTAAAGACCAGATGAAATATGAGCATAATTGCTCACTGGGAGATTCAACCTCTCCATGCCACGCCACTCCTTAGAACAGAACTCTGACAAAATATTAATGATGAATTTGTATCCCTATCTACTTTCCAGTTTTTGGTAGGAGAATCAATGGCCAATACCACTTCAAAGGAGCAACCAGATGTATCCCCCCTGCTTTTCTAGCTATCCACCACAGGTAACAGAAACATTACGCAAATAGAAGTGAGAGTTTGAGATATAGTAGCTGATATCACTCTAGTAGGAAACAGCTGTATTTCTTTTCTATGCTAGTGGCTGTCAGCACGTAACACTGACTGAGCTGACTTCGGATATCCCCTGCCTCAAGGGAAGCATTATCCTCTGTACTCCCTCCTGTGTTTTCTGCTAAAGAACAAATGTCTGCTAAAATCTAAAATCAGTTCCGGCTGCAGTAACTACTTGGAATGAAACTTTGTTTTCAATTACAAAAATTCTCACTTACAGCACGAAGTAACTATTTGGAGTTTCACAGAATTATTTCATATTTACCTGGCTATGCCTGGTATAAAATATGACTATACTTTGGCCAGTGTTTTGTAGCTGAGTACAACCTGCAATGCAGTTTCATGCATATGTAAGCCAAGAATGGGATGTGCTCTGGACAAAATTTGCTATTTCAAAATAGTTTAGTAGCAGTCAAAACAGCTTGGAGTAAAATGTAGCAATAGGGAATTTAATATGATGCTGTTACTCCATAGGTTAACAAACATAGATGGAAATCAATTGCTTGTCACTATGTAAGAGAGGCAGTATGTTTCATCTTAGTTGCTCTAAGTAAAGGACTTATATCTATAGTTGGGTAAACAGATAATTTGCTCTATGTTTTTACTGAGGTTCAATTCACGTTGGAACTAATGGTCATTTAATGTTCAGACTGCTTAGGCTATCCCACTGGATACCTTTTCTCTGTGCCTAAGCAAGTTGCATACTAGGCCCCGCAGGACTTGCATTTGACTGCTTTCAAGGAGACGTGGGCTTCTAAGCACTGAGATCACTTTTGGAATGGGAGCCCTGGCATATCGGCTGAATACCAAGAGGTATTCAGGCATACATATTCTATGTTTTTTATTCTTTCCTTGAAGTATTTCATGGTTTACTATTTTGATGTCTCTTCAGGTCTTGACAGGATTAAGCTTTTTCTATTAGTTTGTAACCACACAGAAAATATAAAACAGTTCACTCTCAATAAATTTGGTAGGTAAGTGTTTTATCCGAGCTTGAACTAAGCATATGGCTTTCTTTGTGTAGCTGTTTGATTGCATCATTCTTGTTTCTGTTCTGACAATTTGGCTTACACCTCTTATTTCCTTGTATGAAGTGGGACCTGAGTGTATTGCGCCATTCTGTTGTGCGTACCCTCTGAACATGCTGTTCTCTGCTATGGAACTGTGGAAAACTGCCCAAAATTGTCCCTGAAAACTGCTATAGAGGTGCAGACAGGGTGGCAAGTGCAATCTTGCAAGGACACAGATATATTCTGAAAAAAAGACTCAGAATAAGCACTGTAAGCAGGCAACTGTATACAGGTGTATTTCACAGAATCACCAAATGGTCAGGGCTGGAAGGGCCCTCTGGAGATGATCTAGTCCAATCCCCCTGCCACAGCAGGGACACTGACAGCACGTTGCACAGGACGGCGTACAGGCGGGTTTTGAATGTCTCCAGTGTGGGAGACACCACCACCTCTCTGGGCAGCCTGTGCCAGTGCTCTGCCACCCTCAAAGGAAAGAAGTTCCTCCTCATGTTAAGATGGAACTTCCTACCCTCAAGTCTGTGCCTGTTACCTCTAGTCCTATCACTGGGCACCACTGAAAAAAGACTCTTCTCATCTACCTGGCACCCTCCACTTAGGTATTTTTAAATATTGGTAAGATCCCCCCTGAGTCTTCTTTTTTCTAGACTAAAAAGACCCAATTCCCTGAGCCTTTCCTGATAAGAAAGGGGCGCTGTTTTTCCTGGCTGGCTCTCTTCAGAGCACAGACATCCACTTCTCCCTGCTCAAATGAGGCAGGTCCCAAAAACCGTGTTCAGAGTGTTCTCCCCTTGTGTGCAAACTGCTCTGGAGCTTTTCAGGCAGCTCGCCTGCACGGTTCCTGCTGAACCCACTTCTGGCTGCACACAGTGCTGAGCGAACCACTTCCCAAAGACAAACCGCTTCCGAACTGCACACACTCACTGCTTGCAGAGCACAACAGTGTTTAGGCGCTGTTTTTCCTGGCTGGCTCTCTTCAGAGCAGAGACATCCACCTCTCCTTGCTCTGTGGGAAGCTCGTTGGAAAGCAACGGAGACGTTGAAATGATGAGCTCAGGAACTGTGTCCAACAGAAGAGAAGGTCGACGTGACCGAGATACGGAACAAGTTAGTACAGTCTGAAGGACAACATGAAGGAGGAATTCACACGCTGATACTGAAACTGCTGCTACGCCTAAATAGATAAATAGTAACAAAGCATAGGTAATAAGCTACAGCTGTGTTTAACCAATAACAGTTTGTGCGTATATGTTTAGAAGCCAATGAGCACAGCACATGGGGCTAACCCACATTGTAGTAAAGGTATATAACGGCTTATGTATTGTTAATAAAGGGCTTCAGCACAATCACATTGGTCTGCGTCTGAGTCCCACCGCAAATGGTGCCCAACGCAGGGCAGGGGCACCACGCAATTTCTTACTGAAATTGACAGTTTGCGATTTAAGAAGAAAAAGAAGAAGAAGAAACCGGCTGAGAGATGAGAAGCTTTTGTTAATTGTGGCCACGAAAGAAGGTGAGCAGCCGAACGCGTTTTGGGTCATACGCTATCATGGGTAATAATTTAAGCTATGAAGAGCAAGCTATCTTGAAGCTTTTGCAACATTTCCTCTCTACGAGAGGACTTAAGTATGACCCTGATATCTTAAAGAAATTGCTTTTATGGGCAAGAGAAACAGGCATAGTAAAGGAAGCCCAAGATATTTTCCAGATGGCAATATGGGGTAGCCTTGGACAAGAATTATGGAAAGATATCTTGTCTGGGAAAAAGGATCTGTTGCCTCTAGCAACATTATGGAAACTGCTTAAAGATAGAGTAGCAAGTATGCGAGCGGAGAAAAATGTGACATTACAAGCATGTGCAGCTTTTTCGGATACCGGGCAAGACCAGGACGGGGCAAGGGATGTACAAAAAGTAACGCGCCGTAAGGTCCGCATGTTTGATGACCCCCTCCGCCCCCCGTGCCTGTGCCCGCGCCGCCACCACCGCCTCGGGCTCCTCCTGTACACGGGAAAGAGCCGCCTGTGCAGCTGCCCCATCCTCTGCCAGAACCACCGGCACCTCCGTTACAGGGTTCTCCTGACCCTACTCCGGGGGCATATCCTCCGCCGCCCTCCTCTATAGACCTTTTGGAAGAAAAGTTGCATACTCCGCTTACAAATGAGGACATAAATAGGCAGCTGATAAACTGACAGCGACGCTTAGAACGATTGGCGACGCCGCAACAAAAGGACGTTGGTCCCTGCAATGTGCCATTGCCCGAGGATTTACCTCTGCCACCAAAGGGAACACCGTCGGCAGATGGCGCTGCTGCCCGGCGCTGGGAAGGAGTTATAGAGGAAGCTATGCTAGATGGGGTTCTTCTACCTCTTGACTTGCCTCGGGCTTTTCCAGTGATAGTTAACGCTCAAGGGGAAGGGGCATGGCAGGCTTTAGACTGGAAGACTCTAAAGGAACTGAAAAGTGCTATTGCACAATATGGGTTGACATCTAATTATACACAGCAAATGCTTGGTGCGATGTTTTCTAGTACAGTTTTGCTGCCCAATGATTGTTATCGTTTAGCTAATATTTTGCTTACTCCTTCCCAAGCGTTAAATTTTAAAAGTGCCTTTGAAACTTTGGTGGATCACGCCGCAGATGACAATGCAAATCGCGGGGTAAACGATCCGTTATCTGGAGTTCCCTTTGACATGTTGGTGGGTTGGGGTCGGTTTAGTTCAGAAAATGCACAAATGCACATGGCTGTTGAAGTTTTGCAGCAATCTCAGCAGCTTGCTTTGGCAGCTTTTAAAGCAATTCCTGAAGCTGGAAAACCTACTCCATCTTATGTTTTGGTTAAGCAAGGACCAAATGAATTGTATATGCAATTTATTGATCGGCTTACTACGGCTATTGAGAGACATCTGGATCTGGCCCCCGGAGCAAGGGAGTCAGTGCTGATGTCACTTGCAGTAGGAAATGCTAACCCAATTTGTAAGCGTATTTTGCAGACTTTGCCGAAATCGGTGGGATTGCAAGACATGATGGACGCATGTGCAAAAGTAGGAACAGCTGAAGAGAAGGCTGGGTATCTTGCCAATGCATTTGCCGCTGCTGTTAAGCCGCTGCTTAATTCAGGGAGAGGAGTCAAAGGATCCTCCTCTAATGCACGCTGTTACAATTGTGGTAAGATGGGGCACCTGGAAGTGCCAGCGTGGACGTGGCAACAGCAGTAGATTTTACTCTTCCTGATACCTTAGTACATTGTATTCCATCTGTTCTCCAGGGTCCTTTAGGTCACAACCTCTGCGCGTTTTTACTTGGTCAATCATCCACATCTCGAAAAGGGATTTTTGTATTACTGGGAGTTATTAACGCAGATTATACAGGTACAATTGGCATTATGGTACAAACGTGTTCTCCGCCTGTAAATATTCCAAAAGGATCAAAAATTGCTCAACTAATACCCTTTGAGGCAAAAGTGCCTAAAAGTGATCTGAGAATTAGAGGAAATCAAGGATGGGGATCTACGGGAATGCCCCAAATAAATTTTGCTGTGGATATCTTGAAAAACAAACCAGAGGTTAAAGTCACCCTTCAAGGACCTGGAGACAAGACTATGTCTTTGTCTGTGTTAATTGATACTGGTGCTGATGTTACTATCATCCCGCATGAGAAGTGGCCTAAGACATGGCCTTTGACGACACCAAATAGCGGGGTTATGGGTATTGGAGGAGTTCAGATTACTCAAGTCAGTAGGCATCTGATTAAAGTAATTTTATCAGATGGCAATGTAGCCAGTGTAAGACCCTATATCCTTCGCACCACTATTGCTCTATTGGGCCGAGATGCTCTTAGTCAACTGGGGTTGAAATTAACAAATGAGCATTTTTAGTGGCGGCCATTGAGGCACAGCCAACCTGTAAGCTACAATGGCTAACGGATAAGCCAGTATGGGCTGATCAATGGCCGCTCACTGAAGAGAAGCTGTCCCATATCCATCAACTAATTGAAGAACAACTATTGGCTGGACACATCAGGCCATCTAATAGTCCCTGGAATACACCAATATCTACTATACCTAAAAAGTCGGGGAAGTGGAGGTTGTTGCATGACCTCAGAGCAGTAAATGCGGTAACGAAGGATATGGCAGCCTTGCAGCCAGGACTACCCAGTCCGGTCATGATACCAAAGGAATGGAATGTGTTGATAATTGATTTGAAAGATTGCTTTTTTACCATACCACTACATCCAGACAACTGTGAAAAATTTGCCTTTTCCGTACCAACTATTAACAAAGGTGAGCCATCAAAGAGATATGAGTGGGTAGTATTACCTCAAGGGTTGCAGAACTCTCCTACCATTTGTCAGCTATATGTTTCTTGGGCTCTGCAGCCACTACGGAAACGATTTAGTACCTTTGTGATTTATCATTATATGGATGACATTTTAATTGAGGGAAAAGAGTTAAATCCTAACATTGTTGTGCCTATTTTTCAGCAGGAGCTAGCAAAGGCTGGATTGGTTATTGCTCCAGAAAAGGTGCAGCAACAATCACCATGGAAGTATTTAGGTTGGATCATATCTGGAACTATGGTTACTCCACAAAAAGTAACTCTAAATGAGAAAATAGAAACACTATCTGATGTCCAAAAATTGATTGGTGATATCCAATGGGTGCACACAATATGTGGTATCGCAAATGATGACCTTGCACCACTTATGCCTTTGCTAAAGGGGTCTCCCGATGTGGGAGAACCTCGACAGTTGTCCCAAATGCAGAAGAAGGCATTACAAAATATTGTAGGTAAAACCTCTATGTCCAAAGCCAGCCAGTGGAACCCTGAGCTACCAATTCAAGCTTTTGTTTTTAATGGTGGTATTCAGCCATTTGTGTCTTGGCACAATGGGATGAAAAACAGGTTGATCCTTTATGTATCATGGAATGGATATTTTTGCCAGATCAATTATCAAAAACCATTGTGACTAAGGTGGAAGCTATTGCCCAAGTTATCATCCGTTTAAGAAAACGATGTCGAGAGATAGCTGGTTTTGACCCTGCTGTCATCTATGTCCCTATTATAGCGGAATACTTTAATTGGCTATTGCAAAATGACTTTGTGTTAGCCCTGGCCTTGAATGCCTTTATTGGGGATCTTACCATTAATTACCCAGCTCACCGACTAATAAAGTTTTTACTCCGTTATGGTTTTGAAATTATTCCCAAGTTTTCTAGGAGACTGGTTAATCGACTGACCGTTTTTACAGATGCTAGTAAGAATAGTCATCAGGCCGGATATGTGTGGCATCACAATGGGCAATGGCATTCACAACACTTGACGGGTGATGTTACTGATTCCCTTCAAACGCTGGAATCGTATGCCATTCTTGAAGTATTTAGGAATTGGTCAACAGAGCCTGTTAATGTTGTTTGTGACTCTTTGTATGTTGTTGGCATAGTGCAACGATTAGAACGCGCTATCTTGAAAGAGGTGAATAATCGTCAACTTAGTCAACTTTTAACTGAGTTATGGCAACTGCTAAATTGCCGTAAGCATGAGAATTTTATCGTCCACATTCATAGCCATTCTGGCCTTCCTGGTAGTTTTGTGGAAGGTAACGAGCATGCCGATCAATTGGTGGCCTCTGCATGGAATGGTTCACCTCCTAATGCATTCCAGCACACTTGAAACTCACATATGTTTTTCCATCAGGCTCCAAAAATGTTAATTCGACAGTTTGACATTCCATTATCAGACGCTAAAGGAATTGTTCAAGACTGTCAAGGACAAATGTTAGGGGTAGGCTTAGGAGTCAACCCCCGGGGCCTACGGCCATTACAGCTTTGGCAGATGGATGTTACCCATGTATCCAGTTTTGGTCGTTTGAAATATGTACATGTTACAGTGGATACCTTTTCTCACGCTGTTTGGGCTACCCCTTTGTCTGGGGAAATAGCTTGACATGTAATGCTACATTTACGCGGATGTTTTGCTGCGCTAGGAGTTCCTCTTGAAATTAAAACAGGTAATGGTCCTGCTTATACTTCGCAAGCCTTGCAGCAATTTATGAACCTCTGTGGTGTGAAACATGTTACAGGTATTCCTCATTCCCCCACAGGACAGGCGATTGTAGAACGTGTGCATCAAGTAATCAGTTACTGTTAAAACAAAGTTGGGGCAAGGAGGAGAATTTGTCTTCCGTAACACGAATACAGAAGGTAAGATATGTGATGAATTTTTTATGGTTAGTGGGAACCGACACTGAGCCCCCCGCAGTGATTCACAGTCAAGCTTTGTGCTCGGGACATAAAGAACAGAACTGAGGTATTTTGGTCCAGTATAGGGATCCTGAAACTGGAGTATGGAAAGGTCCCGCTGAACTGCGATATATTGGCTGAGGGTATGTTTGTATCGTTACAGAAAGAGGTCCTGGCTGGATTCCAGCCAGATGGGTCAGGCCATGGAAGGGTCTGGCTGAAGACCCGGTCGTCCAGGAGCAAGACAAGGAATAGCTAGCCAACCGTATTGTGGAGTATGAAGCAATTTAATCTTACCTCGGATATCATTAGCGCATTATTAGCAGACTTAGATAGTGTTAGGCATGCTGTATTGCAAAATTGGCCTGCTATAGATTTTTTGCTTTTAGCGCAAGATCATGGCTGTGAGGAATTCGATGGTATGTGTTGTATGAATCTTTCTGACCATTCGACTTCGATTCATAAGCAATTAGACCAGCTAAGAGCTAACATGCATAAGTTAACCACTGATCACTTGTGGCTTGATGAATTGTTTGAGAAATGGAGATTAACAGGATCGTTGAAAGGGATCTTAAAACAAGGACTATTGGTTATCCTTATAGTGTTGATAATTTTGATATGTGTGCCATGTATAATATCTTGTGTAAAGTGATCATTACAGAAATCTTTAGAGGAAGTTTGGGCTGCCGAGCTAAAACAAAAAGGGGGAATTGTGGGAAGCTTTTTGGAAAGCAATGGACACGTTGAACTGATGAGCTCAGGAACTGTGTCCAACAGAAGAGAAGGTTGATGTGACTGAGATACGGAACAAGTTAGTACAGTCTGAAGGTTGACATGAAGGAGGAATTCACTCACTGATACTGAAACTGCTGCTACGCCTAAATAGATAAATAGTAACAAAGCATAGGTAATAAGCTACAGCTGTGTTTAACCAATAACAGTTTGTGCGTATATGTTTAGAAGCCAATGAGCACAGCACATGGGGCTAGCCCACGTTGTAGTAAGGTATATAATGGCTTATGTATTTTTAGTAAAGGGCTTCAGCACGATCACATTGGTCTGCGTCTGAGTCCCACCACACTGCTCAAATGAGGCAGGCGCCAAAAACCCTGTTCAAAGTGTTTTCCCCCTGTGCACAAAATGCTCTGTAGCTTTTCAGGCAGCTCGCCTGCACAGTTCCTGCTGAACCCACTTCTGGCTGCACACAGTGCTCTCCGAACTGGTTCCCATAGAGAAACTGCTTGCAAACTGCACACACTCACTGCTTGCAGAGCACAACACTGTTTAGGCGCTGTTTTTCCTGGCTGGCTCTCTTCAGAGCACAGACATCCACATCTCCCTGCTCAAATGAGGCAAGTGCCAACTCCTAATCATCTTGGTAGCCCTTTGCCGGACTCTCCAGCAGTTCCCTGTCCTTCTTGAACCGGGGAGCCCAGAACTGGACACAGTACTCCAGATGCGGCCTCACCAGGGCAGAGTAGAGGGGGAGGATGACCTCCCTCGACCTGCTGGCCACACTCTTCTTGATACACCCCAGGATGCCATTGGCCTTCTTGGCCACCAGGGCACATTGCTGGCTCATGGTCATCCTGTTGTCCACCAGGACTCCCAGGTCCCTTTCCACACCACTACTCTGCAGGAGGTCAGCCCCCAACCTGTACTGATGGGTTATTCCTCCCCAGATGCAGTACCCTACACTTGCCCTTGTTGAATTTCATCAGGTTTTTTTCTGCCCAATTCTCCAGCCATTTCTGTAGTGTAGAACACCGACTGCGGCTCTTCCTTGTCAACCTAGCAAAAGCTGACCTTGTGTTTGACATGGTTACTTCTCCTGCCAACCTTTCTCCCGGTTTGGCTAATGGGTCCTATGCACTTTAGCTTGCTCCCTAGGTGTCTCACTGCTGCCGAGTCCTGCACTTATCAAGATTTGGGAAGAGTTAGGTGAAATGTGCCTTTCTCCCTCTACAAAGTACATGGAGGCCCTGTGAGCATCCACATGGAAGGAAGACTTCAGCAGGCTGCGCAGCAGCGTAATTTACCACTAGATGGCTGGACCTCCTCTTTGTCCAGCTCTCGGTTTTGTTGCCGGCCCAGAGTGACAGTGCTTAGAGCAGAACAATGGACTCGTTGTAAGCTCTCTACCCACCCCCTTTATAGCTTAACATTTTTAAACAGCTGATGCTTTTAGCAAATTCACCTTTATGATGTATAGTTCAAACTTTTCAAAGATACTGCAAGAGCAGTGCTAGTATCTAAGAAAATGATAGATGTTTTGCAAGACAAAAAGAAAAAGCTCCCTACTCCTGTTCTTTTTTCCATTCCATTGCACTTGTGATAAAACTTTCATTGACACTTTTATTTCATAGGTGTATGCATAAGTGTGATACATTTAACAGTTCATCACTCGGGCTGGAATATAGCATAATAAAGTCCTGAGAAGGTGTGATATAGCAGCCCCATATTTTCATCTGGTGAATTTGGTGATGTAAAATTTGTAAAACTTTTAGAAACTGACATTTATGTCACTGTGATTTGGGGCAGAAATGTCTATCCTGAGCAAAATTAGCTTTCCGTGTCCAAAGAAAAAATATTTTGCTCACAGCCAGTCTCTTCAATGAGATTAATACTTCAGGGTGAAATACGTCAACTTTCCTGATGACTGCAGACTGATACAGAGCAAGGAGGCCTACTTCAAAAGGCAGATGTTCTCCTGCCTGAAAGCAGACAAGAGGAATAGACAAAGCAGGCATCTGTTTCTTGAAGATACCGCTGTTTTTTTCCCCTTATCTCTTCCTACATTTTCAGATCCATTATTTGTATTTACTGGGTCCACATTGTGTGTTTATAGATCTACTTGTATCCTTGTGTTCAAAACAACAGAGAGGTACATTTTAAAATTAAAATTACTTTAGTTTTTTTGCTGTCACAACAGTAGCATTTTGTGCTTACCACTTGCAGGAACAAAGAGGAGACATAGTCCCTGCCTCCAAGGTAGTATAATCTAAAATATCAAACCTGGAAATCTCGGGGCACTTTAACAGCTTTGTGAGAGGCTGAAAATATGCTGAAGATGTGCCTAAAGATGGTGGTACGTGAAATGGTAAGACAGAGATGAATCTGGAAATAGGTCTGGGGTGGGAATTTCTTTTCCAAACATTGTCTCAGGTATGTATCAGTCACTTACAGTTCAATTTTCTTAAAGCACTATGACAGCAAAAAAGCTCATGGTATAATTAGTGCGCTAGAAGAAGAGCAGGAAATTAAAATTACTCCACCCATCCAAACTCACAGAGAAACATAGGTAGTGAAGCATACAGCAAATGACAAGCTTCTGAAAAAACAGACTTCAAAAGTAATTGTTCAACCTAACAAGAATATTCTCATCTGCAGGAAGGTTTCTGGTTTTGTTAATGTAATAGAAGACAGCAAAAAAGGCTTGGAAACTTCCACTTACCGGACTTGCAAACAAGTAAATTGTATACTTTTCTGAAGTGCCTTCATTTTAAACATGCCTGAAGGGTAATGTGTTCAGGTTACTCATGAAGTGTAACATTGCACTTGGAAATAGTCCAGAAACAAAGTCTGGACCCTGTTTACTTGCTCTTTGAACTCTTCAAAATACTGGAGGTCTCAAGTAAGTAGAGGAAACGTGTGGCTAGCTTAAGTCTTATCTTCTGCTACTTGGTCCTGTTACAAATGTTATGCTATCGCTGAGCATAGAGGACTATCTGCCAAAGATGTAGCACTGTGTATTCTTCCTGTGACGCTACGGGAAGTAAAAAGCCCTAACAACATAGTATGGTTTTGTGATGACTCTAGTACTGCTATCTTGTGCCTTTTGGGAATGTTTAAAAAATGTTCTTTATTTACCTTGTTCCTAAGCAGGTTCACTGATATAAACTATACAGAATATTGCTGTAAAATACCTGTTCACTGGTGCTATTAAAAGTGCTATATTTGCTGTGGCAGCCGTCTTTGTGTAACATCTGAGAAATCAAAAGTGTCAATACCAAAGGGAAAGGAAACTCTGGTATCTTTGACCCTGCTGTGTAGTAACTGTTGTCAGATGTGAATAGAGGAGATGTGTATGAAGAACTGGACCAAAAATTGTGAGGAAATCAGGTGAAACATATCAAACACCTTCCTTTGGGATTATCAGGTCACTTGCAGAACTCTTGTACAGTCCTAATAAACTGTTAGAGGCCCTGGATACACTCTGTCATGTAGTCTGACAGACAGGAGTCACCAATGTCACAGCAAAGATGGCAGCCCTTTTGCCACTGCTATTGCCAGAGCTTGGATGAGCAAGCATGTTCCTGCCAGAGGTTAGGAGATGGCTCCCTGCAGCTGGACTGCACTGCAGATCTGGGGCCTCCTCCAGCAGGTGCTACCTACCTTGAAGACCTTGTCATTCTCCCCAGTGGGTTTTGTATGAACTCTCTGCTGTGAAGGCAATGACACAGAGTCCCTTCAGATCACAGCATGTCTACAGCCATTTGAATAAAAAAAAAAAATGGAAAAAGTATTGCTTAGATTTAAAATGAGGGCTTGTTGCACACTCAGCTTTTCCCACTCTGTTCTCAGCAAGATGGTTTAAGGCCCTGCCTGCAGAGAGGTCTGAGGGCTGAACTCTTGACCAGGCTGGCCAAACATCTACTCCAACACCTTTTAGTTCAACTCTTGGCCAGGCCATGGCTGAAAGCTTTGCTAAAAGCTGGAGTCTGAGATAAATTGGTCTGCTAGCCTCCCCTCCCACCACTCTGACTGCAACTTGCATTTAAAGCCTACAACAACCAGATTTGTACTCTTGCACTCTCTCATCCTACCTCCTGCTTCCACTCCCTGACTTTCTGAGAGGTTTACAGATCTGCCTGGAAAGACATGCCAGACTGATTCCTGAAGGACTGTTCATGTGGACAACTCTGACCCAGGCTCCCAGGAAAAACAAAAATCTGCACAAGAGTAGGGATGGGGGAAGTTCAGGTGGCTTAGGGCTGAGTAAAGGAAACCCTTGAAGGGAAACATACTCAAGGATTACTTAAAATGGTGGATTTGCAGAAAATCTTATCACCGTTAAAAACACACTCAGAGGAAATCCTCATCCTCCTGAGTGCTATTACAGAGTAAACACCAAATGTTAAACCTCTGAGCTGTGAAGTGAGGGTGTCCTGTGTTATTTGATGAAGAATGGATGAGAGCAACTCAGAGGGCCTTGAAAAACCTAATGGACCTTAATTTATGAAAATCATATGGTGCTCCATCATCGGATAAACATCGGTTGCCCTTTTGGACAAGAATTACACCAGAACCTTCAGGTATACACAAGCAATAGTCTGTGTTTGGGAAGGGAACAGCTTCCAAATTTGCAGAGGTTGTCCAGTGCCTTTAGCAATACAAGTTAGAAGGCTAGATTTGGTACATACTGGAGTCTGAGTTTATATCCATATTGACCACCATGGTCCTGTAGCACCAGTAATGAAAGTGGAGGCGACTGCCCATATTCTGATTGTAGCCACCCCTAATTCAGGCCTACAAATCTGTGTCTCTTTTGTAGAATAATGCATATGTTTTATCTCATTAAGCCCCGCCACTGTCCTGTGCATAAAATGGTGGTAAGAAGTGCCTTATATTTAATGCACAGTTCACATGTGAGACCTTATATTTAATGCACGGTTTGGATGTGAGACCGTTTGGAACCACACCTGCAGTCACTGTGTGACAGTGAGCTATGGACCAGGTATGTCATACTATTCCTGTGTCACCGTTGTACAGATTTGTCAGGGGAATTAATAAGAGGCACTGCACTACAGAAACAGAGCTGCGTTTCTCAATGCTTGCCCCAAGCAGCCCCACGGTGCAGCTGCAGTCCCGGCTGCTCCCTCGCCTTTGACCGCACAGCATGAGGGAGGAAGTGTGCCACCACTCCCACCCCTTCCTCTCACAAGCAGCAGAGGTAGCAGGTCCTGGCTCGAGGGTGTATTATTCTTCCCTACGGTTTCAAAACAGCATTTCTGGCACTAACGGTCTGCATATCTCATTTTGCATATGTTTGCTCCAAAGCGACTTGTGAGGCTGCGTCTTCATGTCTACCTGCTTACACTGCTGAAGACTTGTCTGAGCTAATCTCGAACAAACCAGCTTGCAGACTGCAAGCAGTAGAGCTTGCCTGAGTAGACTTTGTGACCATTATTGCTGATACTTGATAGTTCTCTTTTAAGTAATTTGCATCCTGGTTTGTAGCACTCATCTGTGTTCCAAAACTTGCCAAAAGCTGGTGGGAACTGGAGTGAATACAACTTGCAGTTTCTTTATATAGTTACTCTTAAGAACATATGAAATAATGGATCCTTACACCAAAAGGGCAGCATTTGGAGACAGAAAATTAAGGCTCAGATACACATTCTCTTGAGAAAGTAAAATCAGACATAATGCAATTGGTTATCAGTTATTATTTTGTATGCCTTAGCTTCAGATTCTGGCCCCTAACTCTAGATGTATAGACACGCTTAGTGCTTTGTGAATCATCGTAACGACAATGTTGTTATCAGATTATAATGATGTTGGGTTGGTCCTGCAAGAGCATATTATTATCCAGGATTAGAGCTAAATTTCATACTGAAAAAGCAGCTCAATACTCACCAGAAAGCCACTAACCAGTGTTAGCCATAACAGTAATTAGTCAGTACTTGCACTTGTGAATTAATTGAGAATATTTGCGTTAGTCTTGTGGGAAGCTGAAGTCACGTTCACAGCTGGGACATGGCATGTAATTCCACCAAGGTCAATACAACCTGTATCACCACTTGAGTTTGGTCCTATGAAATTCTTATCTCAGAACTCCTTTTAAACCTAAAAATCGCCCTCTCATCAGTGGACACTCATTTAATAAGCAGAAAACAAAGTGTTTTCGTGGTTGCAAAACTATCAAATGAACACAAATGGCATTACAAGCTAGCATGACATTTAGATTGAAAAATATTCTGAGGTAGATAATACCTCTGACTCTATAAATCTTGTATGTCAGAAAGCTCTATGGCTTCCCTGTGGAAAAATATTGCTATCCTATGAATTTCAACTAAAATGAAGCATCTATGAAATAACTAGACTTATGGACATAGACATTGAACTTTTCTTAGACCACAACTCTTTATCTCACTAAACGTGGCACGTGGTGAGATTAGCAATGCAATAACTCATGGGACTACAGTCTTCAATGTGCTGCTTAGCCATTTCTCATCTCGATTCACTCAGACTTGCATTTCTTTTTCCCTGGAAAATGTCAAAGAATTCATAGATCAAAAAACAGGAGCTGACACAAAGACAGAGGTGCTGGATCTAAGAAACGATGGAATTGAGGAATTGGGATGAGAGCTCTTGACTTGGTGGGGAATAAGAATTTCAGAGTCTGCAACTATACCCCTTTTAAGATAGGAACTTCTCAAACTTACTGCACTTACTAGTGTTAGGCTTGGCCAGTCTTTGGTCAGAAGTCTGTTGATATCTACATCTTAGAGGCAGGAGGTAGATTTAATCATTCAGATGGGACTTTTTCTCTGACGTCAGTAGTAAATCAAAGCATTGCCTAGTGTTACAAAGCACTGTGCTACTAGACACATTGCTTTGTCATTGAAATACTGTCCATTAGTACTCCTGTGACTAGTCAGATGAATTATAAACTAACAGAATTTGAATAACTGTCTTGCCATACTGCAAGGAAAGGTAATATTACTCCTGCTTAGTATTGCCTCAGGCTTTTGTGCCAAAACATCACACAGTGAATTTAAAGTGCTGTCACAGTCAGCTTAGCTTCCAGACCTAGGTGGCCAAAGCATGTAAGAAGCGATCCACAAGAGATGGCACAAAGCCAAGGGATGGGTTTTTGTTTTTTTTATCCCTGTTTGTTTAGGACAGGAGACAAAACGTGTTTGTAAACCAGAAAGGCAGCTGCAGGTGCAGATGACTCTGTTCCAGCTGGCATTCTGAAAGATCAATTACCTACATCAAAGCTGTTCTGCTGCCTTTGCTGTCTGGTTGCTCATTTCTGAGGCTGCACAGGAATCATACAAAGTGAATTAGAAAGAGCAGAGCTCTATATTCAGTACCCTCTTCAGGTGAGCAGTCTAACTGTTAACACCAGATGTCCTAAGTTCTCCTTAAGCTGATCAGATGATGGGACAATGTGAAATGACACTTGGCAATGATAATACTGTTCTCGATCGAGAAAGCAAGTGAAGTCATGTAATATGATGGTATAATTGATGTAGGTTGCATTTCTTTTTCAGTTGATTGGGAATGAATGGATTAATAGATAAACCATCTGCGAATGTTACTGAATTTATCGTAATAAATATTTCTCTGCAATATTTTCTTGTTGCCTCTGCAGCATTAAAATGCTAAAGGATGCCAACACGTGGTGTTAGTAGGGTGTTATGACAGTAATATTATAAATGTTTGTACAGGTTGTCACCAATATTTGAAGCCACTTATAAAAAAAGCACCTTAATATAACACATTATTAGCATACCCTACTGTAAGTGGTGATGTGCTTTTACTCATTTGTACAGAACCTATGCATTACTAATTACTCACCCTTTTCTACCCTCTTCCCATGGACGGTCTCGCAAAGACACAGTGTTAACAATGCTCTTAACAATAGACACAGGGCTAACGTTCATGTGGTGATCTATACAGTCATAGTTAAATTGTATAGACATGTTGTATTAATTTCTCATTTACCAATATCATTGCTTATTTTCACAGATCCATTTCAGCAGATGCTTTTTCTTCTAAACATCTACCAAACCTGACAAATATTTCCCTTCTCTCAAAAAAGACACATGACCAAGGCCCCATAACCAACATGAAGTGATCTTAAACCAAAGACTATCTTTTGTAGTTCTAACAATATCATACTTTCAAAATGTGTTGCAACCTTATAGAGATGGGAAATGTAATTTATTACAAAGAAGTCTTCCATATCTTGAGTTAACAGTATTGCACTTATAGCTGGACCAGGAAACTCTGAAAACTCGAAACATTGAAATGATACTCTTCAGCAAAGAAATGCTATTAATTATGCTGTTAATGCCAGACCATGTTGACTCCAAATCCCAAACCGTGTATGAACACAACTAAGCCACGTAACTTTACAGTTGGCAGGTTCAACATAAATTCACAGTATGTTAAAATATAAACCCTAGAAAACATTGTAAAATAGCTCTTCACGTGCTCCTGTGCGTGTAGTGCACACGAGTTCACGTGGGAGGTGATCTGAAGGCGCCCATTCACAACAACCTCCACAGTACAATTATGGTCTCGCTCCTTCTCATCACCGCAGCCAAACCTACCACCCTTCTGCCCTCCTGCCTCTCCTCCCCCTGCATGCCACTAAGCGCTGCCCTCCGTCCCCACACACCAGCCAGGCCGTGTCATTCCTCGCCGCCTCGGCACTGGCCGGCCCGTGCCAGCCCCGGCTGTCAGAGGGAGGGAGGGGGCCGCCCCCCGGCCCGGCACCTCTGGGTTTCGTGCAAGGCCGCGGGCTGGGGCAGCGCGCCGGGGACTCTGCCGAGGGAGGCGGCGCGGGAAGAAAGAATGGAAGAGACCTCGACTTTTGACTTACAAACCCGTTAAGGAGGAGGCGGGCTCCTCGAATACCCTTTACGCCACACGGGCACCCAACGCAAAACGAACTGCCTCCCCCTCCGCGCTGCCGGGCGCTGCAGCCCCTCACACCCACCCCGCCGGGGCTGCCCCCAACGGCCACCCTGAGGCCCGCCGGCCCCCTTTTACGTAACCCAGGCGGCGGCGGCGGCAGCCACCGCCCGGACGCCCCCCGCCCTCGCAGACAAAGGCCGGCGAGCACAGCCCCGCGGCCATCAGCCCCCCAAAGCGGACACCCCTTGGCAGGGCCGCGCACCCCGCCGCTGGGTCGGCGCCGCAGAGCCGCCCCCGCCCCGCCCCCAGGGGCGCCTCGGGCTGGCGGCCGCGCAGCCGGATTGGCGGGGCGCGACGCCAATCACCCCTCCAGGGCGACCAGTGGCGCGCCTTTCCCCGCCCCTCCCGCGGGGCGGGGCGCGCGCGGCGGCCGTTGCCGTTGTGGGGGCGGTGTGTGTGTGGAACGGAGCGTTGGGCGAGAGGGCCGGGGGCGGCTGGCGGCTCCGCCAGGGCAGCGCTGCTCCGCGCCGGGCTGTGGCGGCGGCCAGCCCCGCGCCTCTGCCCGGGCACCTCCGGCGGCTCCTTGCCCGGCGGCCGACCCCCCCCCCCCCCCCCCCCCCCCGCTTCCCGCTGCGACTAGCCGGGGCCTCCTCCATGCGGGAGAAGAGGAGGAGGTGGGAGCTGCTCGCCGGCCATCCCCGGCGCCCGGCAAGTCGGAGCCGACCCGCCGCCGCGCCGCTCCTGCCGCATCTCCCCACGGCGCGCAGCCGGCGCTGAGCCCTGCCCGCCGCGCCGCCCACAGCCCCCCTTCCTTCTATTCCCCCATCCCCCTCAATTTTCTTTTCTTTTTTTTTTTTTTTTTAATTTCCCCCCCCCCCCCATCGGTTCTCACCCTGGCTGCGAGCAAAGTGTCTTCATGAGCGCAGAGGATGTCTGGGAAGCACTACAAGGGGCCTGAAGTCAGTTGTTGCATCAAATATTTCATCTTCGGCTTCAATGTCATTTTCTGGGTAAGTGGGCCGGTCGCACGGCGCTTCGTGTCTTCCTTTGCCACCTTCTCCTCCTCCTCCTCCCCTGCCGCCGCTGCCGGCCTGGGCACGGCCAGAAATGAAAGCTGAGGGGCGTGTGAAAGCGGAGCCCGGGGCCGTGCGTGACAGTTGGGCGCGAGGCCGGCGGTTGGGGGTTGGAATGGGGGGGCGCCGGGCGCTGGGGCCGTCTCAGTGTCCCCCCGCTCCCTTCCCTCTTTGCGGCCGCCTGCTGCCCCCCGCCCGGCGCCCGGCTCCGGGGAGCCTTTCCCCGGGTAAGTTGGCGTGCTGCATTCCTGCACCTTCGGAGGCTGCCTCTTTCCCGTCCCTTCTGGCCCTCCGAACTGCTTTTGTTGTAGGTGCAAAGACGGTTTCTTGCCTCCTTTTTTTTTTTTTTTTTTTCCCCTTTTTTACCTCCTCCCTCCTTCCTTCCCCCCTGTCTGCTTTGTGGTGGGGGAGGGAGCAGCTAGACACTCAGGCCTGGAGAAGGAATTGATCTGCATGTGTTCGTGCTGGTATCCCTGTTAAATAGAAATAATAATAAAAAAGAATCACAGTTCAAGTTCTCTGAACAGTGCTGTTCAAGGCAATGATTACACAATGACGAGGTTGTGTATGGCACGGGTTTATTATGATTAGCTATTACCGCGTAGTAGTAGGAGCAATAATAGGATGGAGAAGGGAGGAAACAGTATTCCCACCCATCCCTAAAGTGCAAGCCCATGGGAGGATTGGTTGGCTATTTGCAGGGATTCCTGGCTGTGCTGCCTGATCTCCTGACTGCACCGTATCTTGTTGCACCACTCTAGCACTGGCTATAGAGTAGGCAGAACTGTATAGTGAAATGTAACCTGCATATAATAGTATTTCTAGCATCTTCTCAATGTGTTGGCTTTGAAGGAGAAGCAGCTGGTTTTGGATGTATATGCCAAATTTTGTAACCACACAGGGAGGGCATGAGCATACTCACACACACATAAATGATGAGGTTTTATCACTGCATAGAATGTTAAAGTTGGATGAAGGCTCTTACGTGTACAATCCTGCTCTTTTCATGAGATATTCTGTTTAGCAATGAGAAACATGCACAAACCCAGGTAGGGTGAATGTGTTTTTGACGGGCTTTGAAGGCAAGTTGAGTACATACCTGGTATAGTGGCTTCTTTGGACTAGAAAGGTGAACTGAGGGGGGAAAAAAACCCTGGAAATCTTATGGATGAAGGTGGGGAAGAATAGAGGAGAGAAACCTTCTAATCAATACTGAGCATGTGATTATCACCTTCATGAGAATAGAGGAGAGTGGTTACGTGGGTAGCAGGTATTCATAGCTAGCCTTGTGTCTGTGTTCCTGGAATGTAAAGATGCCTGAAGAGGATGTTTTGGAAGCATGGGAGTTTTGATTAATGTCACTTTTTATAGTGAAATACCTTTCCTTAATCAAGAAAATATGCTGCTAGAGCGAAGTTGAATGCAGTTTTATGTGAATGTTTACTTGGCCGAAGACCAACCTGTGGAGATGAGCAGTTGCAGGCTTTGTAGTATTCTGACCCTACAGTAGCTGTTTTCATTGTACTATTTGCTCAGTTTTTAGTGGTTGAGTTTGCCATGTTTCTTTTCACTTATCTGTTTTTTCATTTTGATTCCCCTGGGCGTATGTTGCTGTGAACACAGATGCTTTTTAGCAAGTAACAGAGTAGTGTAAGGAACATTTGTGTGCTGCGTTCTTGGACTAAAAGAGGGAGATTGTGGTGAAATATACATAAACGTGTTATCTTGCTTCTTCAGGCACTGTCAGTCTATATACCCTGTAACTTCTTTCGTCTTATTCTCTGAAGGTTAATGTACAGATGGTGCAAGTGGGGAAGCATTATCTTTTAGGTATTTTGTGGTGAGTCGTTTTCTTATTCCTGTGTAGTTGAGGCAGATGCAGCGTAGTTTTGCATGACGGCAGATGTTCCTCAGTTGTAACTGAATGGCTTAAGGGATATCTCACTGGGCCATGTGGCTTTATTCTGCTGGAATGTTAATCTGAAGACCTGAGTGGATCGCCCACTCTGCCATTTGCTTGATGTGTGGCCCTTGCTTACAGATTTCCCCTTTTGCAAAATGCTAATCGTCTCATTTGTGTCCTTGGCTAAACTTCTTGAAATCCGCAGAGACAAAGCACTTTATAAGAGTTTAGTCATTTCTTCAGAATATTGTAATCTCTTTATGAAGAACCCTGCATTTATTACCATGTCTCTCATGATTTGGAGTGAAAACACAGGCAGTTAGTCTTGCAGAATACATTTTAATGTTTTTTTTACTGAATTAATAGCAAGCCCTTCAATAGTCTGTTGTGAAACTGGGCCAGAAAAGCTGTAAATGAAAATTGCAAGTTTGGTTGGCTGTTCACAGAAAGTGATAATCAAAAATAGCCACTAATGTAGTCATTGTAAATAGATTGAAATGATGAAGATGTTATCGTATTAACCCCATGATGCTCTCCAGGGATCTTGCGAACATGGAGATATATGAAACACTTTTGTTAAAACTTCTACCTGAGCAATACAATGTAGTGGTTTTAACACAACCTTTTCAAAATGTAATATAAACAAATGGGAAAATACTCTCCATTCTGCATTGTAAGACAATGGACTAAAAATAAAGAGAACTGAGTTGGAAGAGTAATGGTTTTGACAAGAAAATTGTCAGTGCCTTGAACAGAGGAATCTTGCAGATTTGCTGAAATTATATGGGGAGTGATTGTACCTGTTACTTAAACTGAAGATATTAGAAAAAATCGGAGGTTTTATATGCCAAAGAATATGGGCAAAACAAATTATCAGACCTTTTTGTCAATTTTTTGATTTTGTGCTGGTTTGTTATTTCTTTCCTTAAAAAACTCAACTGATTTATTAGAATAATGAATACGGGAAAGATGCATTTTAGTGTTGTATATGTAATTGTAACTAAAGGTGGTAGTATGCTCTTTAGGAGAGTTCTTAGTCTTGCCCCACCCCAGGTAGTGTGTTCTTGTACATGTGTTTCATACTTTTGTAGCAGACAGTATTATCTGCTAAGTCTATGCATAATTATTGTTCTAGGTATATTTGCAAGCTTAAGCTTTTGGAAATTCAGTATTAAAGCTGGTAAAATGCTGGAAGTGTTTGCTCAGAAAAACTTATTTTATGAGATTACTATGCTCTCGTGGAAAAGGAAAGCTTGTTTGGCAGTCGCCAAAGTAAGCTTTGGGAAATTGGACCAAATAGGCACAAATACATCTAAATAAAAAATTAGAACTCAATATTATGCTTCGCTTTCCATTGCTTAGCTGTCATTCTTCTGCTGGTTGTTCATTAGGGCACACCTGTGCTTTAACTCGACTAGCTTGTGAAAGCACCACATTGTTTGCTACCTTTTTAGGCTGGTGGAATAGACAGTGCTTTTTTATGAGCTTTTATGTCTTTGCCTAGGTAAACCATAATGTAATCTGATTTAGATGAGAGCTGCAGTCATAATATAAGCTAACAGAAAACATTTTTCTGTAGTTAAAGAAAACAAACAAACAATGGCTCCTCCTCCCCTTCCTCCTTAGACTTCCATGTAGAAAGATGTCAAAGGTACAATGCAAAAAGTAAAAGTAGGCCACCCTGCTTCCCAAAAGGCAAGAACCATTTCCTCTTCTTTCACCTTCTACTTTTGCAAGACAGTTTTAAGCTGACTTTTGGTTCCAAGAACTGCTTTAAATTGCTCTTTGCTTTGTTACGCTTGATGGAAACTGTGGATATATACTATTGTTTAACTCTGAACTTCAATCCATGCTTTATTCCACTGACCCTAGACTAATCAGACAGATGTATAGAAAGCATTGACCCCTCAGAAATCTTTGCATTACCCGATAATTCACTGTAAGTTGAGATATGCTGCAATTATGATACATCAGCATATTACAAGTCATAATTTGTGTTTTAATTTGCTTGGCATCTGCTGGTTTTGATGGCAACCATATGGGAGCCTAAATAGTCTTCTGAATTACAGGAAGATATCAGAAAGAAAACTGAATAAGGTTATGTAAGTGTGTTACGGGAAAAGTGTTGGAAAAGTGTACTGACCTTTAAGGGACAACAAATAGACTGTTTATTAAATTTTGTACATTGTTGATAGTTTGTTTTCAAAGGGGCAGAAGATCTTTTTCTGATGTCAGCTGGTTTTCAGACATCCACAAAGGAGGTTTTGGTTATGTAACTTTTGCTTGCCACAGTGGTTAAAAAAAAAAAATCAATCTGAAGCTTGTTCCATGCAATTTTCAAATGCATTCTGTAGCATTTGATCTTTAAAAAATTCATTGGAAAGGTGCCCCTGCAGTGGAAGTGGAAGCATTCTGTTCACACCCCTCCCCCTGCTTTATGATCAAATGATTTTATATTTTTTTAAAATTTCTTAATAGCACAGATAACTTTGAGAGCATTTCACAAGTGGTCTTGCCAGAAACAGAACAATGCTTGTCTTAGGAAAATACACAACTGTGGTGTAACAGTGAAAGGTGGTGATGTACATATTGATGAAATAGATGTGGTGTTGTGAGTTTGGGATCCCTGAATTCCGCAGTGTCTCTTTCAGCAGATGTAGCCCCAGTCTTTTAAATGCATATAAAAATACAGTAATTTAGCTGGCTTCAGGGGACTTCAGATTTGTAGAGGTCATTCTTGGAATAAAAATTTTCCTTGCCCTGCCTTTCGTCGTAACTTTGTGGCAGCCTGTATCATTGGTTATACAAAAAGAAATAGATGAGGAACGTGGATGAAGCTGTTTCCTTTCTCCTAAGTATTTGTTTTGCTGAAACTAGGTGTTTGTAATCATGTTATTGTTTTAAACTGTTTGCTGTTTCTAGTTTATAAAAAAATGAAGAAACATAAGGGCACAAGAACTAGAAATATCTAATTGTGATTAATTGTGTGAGTTCTCATCTTTTATGTCAGCATACTTTAAGTGAATATTATTGGAACTATCAAATGCAGTTTACATACTTTTCTTTTATGTTAAAGATGAATTTGGGAAATATATTTACCCATCTCGCACCTTGATTGAATTGTCATAGTCAGTTTTACATGGTGGCACATCTATCTCAAAGTAGGAAGAGTTAATTTTGAACCTGGAGTGTCCCAATCGGAGTAAAGCTGATGCATGTGAATGGTACCCAGAGTACAGGGAGCCACAGCAGAATACTTCTGCAAGTGAAACATTTTATCAATATTTCTATGTACGAAAACAAGTTGTCTTTGGTCCTAGTCCCACCCCCCTTGTTGCATGTTGATAATGTTTTCTTAATAAAGGCAACAGATCCATGATCTGTAACATTGAATTTGAAGGTAGACTTGTTACCTTAATTCAGTAAGACAGTCTTTTCATGAGAAACTCTTTAGTGTATTTATTATGTATGTACATATTCAGCTACAGTGTATTATATAATAGGCACACAGGAAAAGCAAGCATGGCCTACACTGGGGAAGAAAGGCTTTTTTTTTTTTCCAAATGGGAACCCAGTAAACAGTTTTTTTTTTTAAAAAAAAAATTATGTAGTGCGGTAGATGTTGGGTAATTGTCAAATGGAAAACATGGGGGAGAAGTTTGGTTTTTTGTTTTTTTCTTTTTGTGGGGGGGGGAGCGAAAAGACAAAGTGTAAGGAAGTTCTCTGTCCTCTCCAGTGGACAGGAGTTTGAAAGTATGTATGTAATCCGTTCTTAAAGAACACTTTCTAAGACCTAGTTCCATAGATTATTGTAATCCTGAAGTACTTCTTAGCAAGCTTTAATTTATTCTTTATTCCTTAAACTCTGTAAGACACAGTAGTTAATGATCAGTAGAGGATAAGAAACTTGGGCTTACACTTAGTGAAACAACACTTGCTGTTATTTTGAGCCCCATTCCTATGAATAGTTCTCTTGTTAAAAATGCATTATAGACTGGTTTTGGTACCAGGGCTACTACAAGTTATAAATTTGGAGCAAGAAGTTGTGTTGTTAAATGCTCAGTCTAGGCACTTCAACAGTTTATACTCCATTAACCAAGGGCAGTAACCTGTGAAGATTTGCTGTAAGCATTTAGAATATAATGTTTTGCTTCCAGTTAAAACTGGAGATGAGAGAGAATATTTTTGATCCAAAGAAATCTCTTGACCTAATTCTGCCAGTTAGGGAAGTCCAGTCTTAAACTATAGTGCTGTAGGATAGAACCAGCCTTCGTACTTTGTTTTGTCCAAAATACACAGCACGTTTCTCAAATGCATGGCTAGTAGGCTGTCAACAGGACTGTAATTGTTTTATTGATGTAGGCAGGAGCAAGGAGCTGAACAGCTCATGAAGTAACCCAGCTCTGTTATTCATGACCCAGAAGTCACTGTCAGCATTAACCATTAAAGTGCCTTCCAGTATGGTAATTTTTTTAACTTTTCTAAATATCTGACTTTTTCATTAGCTAGCATTTCATAGTGACTTTGTACTCTTGTATGATTTTCCGTCTTTTTTTTTTCCCATTAAAAATTAGGAAATATTGTTGCAATGAAATAAAGAAAAAATTGAAACAAAAAAAACCTCATCCATTTTTACCAAGGTGCTGAATTGCGTTCTGCTACAGTTTTACAGTGCAAAACCCAGGAAAATGTAAATTATTCTTTACTGGTTTGAAGCCTAATTTATTTCTTTTCCATTGTACTACTGTGTGAGTTTGGAAAACATCCCATTTTTTGTGACCGTGCTGCTGCTTCTGTCAAAAAATATCCTCTCTTGGGGACCACTGTGGACATAGACTTCCACTGATTTCAGCAGGACTTTGTACAGGTATAAGGGTTGATATGGGTGGATGTCACTGTAGGTGCAGTGCTTTGTGTAGCTGCTTCTGTAACATACACAAAGATGTAGAGCAGTCCAGCCTTCTTCCCCTTACACTGGCATTTGAAACTGTCACTAACACACTGAGGCTTGCAGTCAGGGGTGCTTGATTTGGTATCAAACTCTGACTCAGTGTGGTCTCGTATAACATCCAGATGTGGAGATGCTAAAACCAGTCAGATCCTACTCCTTTAGCTGTATAAAATAAATGAGGCAAATGGCAGTAGCAGTATTTATTTATTTTAATATGCATCAGTCTCCACATCAGACTCTTCAGCTAATGTTTTAACTTTCCAGTTGCTTTCCTCTGGACAGCATTTAGAATAAGTATTTCAACACACACAGAGGATCTTACGAATGAACTGTCAATTTCCCACAGAACTGGGAAAAATCAATAATGCCTCTTCCAGGCCTTGAAAATCCCTCTGCTCCTAGTGAAGGCTCCATTGCATCAAATAATATTGAAAATCATTTCAAGCAAAGTTCCTGATGTGTGGTAATGGAAGATTTTTTTTTTCTCTTTTTGCAATAAGGCAAATACATATTGTGAAAACAGTTTGTATATCTGTTCTGTACCTGTTGCCATCTGGTTTTCTCAACAGTAAAGCTTCTTATGGAAAAATCAAAGGATTGTCAGAACTTCTGCCTAAATAAACTTATTTCTCCTCAATAGGCAAGTAAAATTATTTCTACCAGTGTTTGGTACTTATTTGTGGTATTGTATTCAAATAAAGAATTAAAAGGTGACCAGATGACTTCAGATATATGAAATATTTTGGGTTTATAGAGACTTCTGTTATGTTTTCCTGAATATAGTGTTATTGAGTTAAAACCTGAGTGTGTCTACTGTCATAGCTCCAGCAAGCTATTGTTATAGGGTAATGAGTATGGTATAAATGAGACTGCAAGGATGCTTGTAATAATTCAGCCTACTGGGTGTTTCCTAGTGTTAGCAGCTTACATTTAATGAGAGTCCAGCTTAATTTACTTTGATATAAGGGCAAATCTTCCATAATACTGAACATTATTTTATGTTAGGACTTTATCTGTGTCAAGAGGGCAGACTCTTTCAGCTGAACTCTGTACCCCAAGCAAAGATGCAGCAGCACTGTGTGTGGGGTGTCACCCCTAGCAGATCCACCTGGTGTCTATGATTTTGTCAGAGCCTGCATCACAGGTTCTCCCTGTCAGACACCTTTGCTTTATGTACGCATGTGCAGGGTGCATATTTACCTTTCTGAGGCTAGGTTCTCTGTGCTTCCCTCTCACTGAATTGTATCTCTTCTGCTGCATTCTGTTTTCCAATCAGCTGTGACTGAACAGAGCTTGAAGGAGGTTCCCTCTATGTGCTGTAAATGGTTTATATGTAAAAGCAGAGACACTGGGGAAAAAAGTTCACAGATAATGTATCACAAAGGTTTTGTTGCTTCATGCCATGCTTCAATTAACCATCTCACTTGTGGAAGAACTTTCTCTCAAATTTGTCTTTGCAATGCCATGTGGTTAGAGCGTTTCAGACTGGAGAACAGAATTTGGAAAAGGTGACAATTCAAAACATTGGGTCCTACCAGCTAATGAGGAAGAGGGTCAGCAAGTATCCTGGGCCCCTGTCAGCTGAGAGTATACTGGGGTGTTCTACTATGCACAAAGCAAGGGTTTCAGATCTTTTAAATTTTAATTTTTGCTACTGAAATATAAAAACAGAAGGGTTCCCTTTTCCATGTGGAAAAAAGATAGAATTTCGTAGAAGTTGTCTTCCTGACTCCCAGTTTACCTCATTGTGTCTAAAGGGATAAGTGTGAATTCAGTCAGTCCAACAATAATTAAAAATTAAATATATAATTTAAAAAGAAGAGGAAAAACTTTTAAAATTAGAAGCCCTGTTTTCCAAAGAGTTATATAATTCATTTCTAGATGAAAATTCAGCCATATGACTTATGTGAAGTCTATTTAAAAAATATATAAATATAAAATATGTATGATTGCAGTTAAAAAATAACTTAAGGTCTAGTTTTTAATCAATATTGCTTGATATCACAAACATCCTCTTGTTTCTTTCTCTTTCTGTGGGCATCCAGGGGGATGTGAAGCCTTGCTGCTTTCCTAATAGCCTCAAAGGTTTTTTTTTCCTCTCTGAATGATTGGGAGGACCTGTTTCTGTAGCAGGGTCACTTCCTGCCTTGGTTATGGCAGTGGTTTCATGTCTGGTTTTGGTGTGCTGCCTTGCAAATTCTGGTGTCAAAACGAGAGCAAGGGGCTGCAAATGGCTGAGGCTGGCACAAGGCTACGGACCCAAATGTGTTAGTACACCTTCAGTGGACTGATAGCAGTTACTAGATCTGACTGAGAACTCTCTCATCTGCGTCAGTTTCTATTGACTTGCTGTTTGGTTGCAAGAATGAAGTGTGGGATGATGGTGAGACCTTTCCTCCTTTTCCTGTATAGATCAACTTAGTGATTGTACCAGCACTGCCTGTTTCAACTCTAGGTGAAGTGGTTTTGGACTGTGGAGTACACAGAGGCATCAGACATGATACTGTGTTAATAATTAGCTTGGTTTGGTAAGGACTGTTATGTAGACATACGTGCTGCTTGGTATGCTCCTCCAGTGCGCTTTGATCTTCTCTATTTTAGTAAGATTTATGGTTGTTACCTGTTTTCTCCTAATTGCTCAGTGACATTGGAGAAAGAAAGAGCAGTGATAGTCTACCAAGTTTATTGTAATGTTAACTTAATTTGAACTTAAGTTTAGGCGCACAGCTCCCTCATCTACTTCTCTGGTTTCTTTTCCTTCCCATAAATGTTGTTCCAAACACCATGCCACTCCCTGTAATAAAGTACTTCATTGGAGTGGCCTACTGGAAAGGGTGGCAAATGATCTCTCCGAAGAGAGTCTGTCATGATTATCCATTCCTAAGTAGTATCCTTTTTGATGGATTTGTTGCAGACAAAATGTTAGTATGTATTTAATATTGGGAATACATTTATATATTATATACATATATGCATACATAGTTTTATATATGTATATAGAATAATGCTGTATTTAAAAAAAAAAATATTTCCTGACTTGCTAGAGCAGAAGTTCATTGACTTATGTGCCGAAAAGCAGGATTTGAAGGGACTGGAAACCCTTCTAACTCCTGTTACGTGCAAAGGCGGCTTTTTTGCATCGATCTTCCTCTGTCTGTATTCTACTATTCTGCTGCTGCTGGGGGCTCTGGCATGGTCACCAGTAGTGTTCCCACTTCAGCTACGCAGGGATGAGTGTGATTTAAAAATGTTGCTTTCTTTTACATATAAGCTATCTCCTTCCTCTTACAAGATGTACTGTTATTTTGAAGATAGGCAAAACCGCTGCCTGGGTAGCCTAAAGGTTTGTAGTGGCATGTGAATCAATGTTGTGTTCTGCAGGATCTTTTCCATGCAAGTAACTAATGTGTTTGACTCAAGAACGCAAGCCAATTTTTACCTGGTTTACGTCCTTGCTGGCCTCTGCTCTCCTTCATTTTTGCTAAACCACTCTCGTACCTGTGGGAGAGGAAGTAGCTCCTGAGCAGATTCAGTTACTAGCTTTGCATATTAAAGAAAACCAATACTAATCTTGATGCAACTGGTACTGAAGGGTTTTTGCCACTGTAGCAGGTGAATGAGTTGTGGCTCCCATCTGGCCGTTTTTGTGTTCTGTTGGAGGTACTCTCCTATGCCCCATAGATTCATGACCCTATCAGCTGTTCTGCAGAGCTGCTGCCTCTGACAGAGGCAAGAGGACAGCTGTGGGCAACAGTAGCTTTTGCCTCCAACTTTCCCCATCCCACAACTTTGTGCATAGGTGGGATTTCCAGTGAACTCACTATCATCCAGTATTTCATATATTATTTTAAATGTCGTGCCTAATAAATGACAGCAATGATATACTCCACTGTTACTTGTGGTTTTCTTGTCAATAGCAGCTGATTACTGCCTGGATAAATTACCATGCCTCTTGTAAACACCTAATTCTTGATAATTTTACCCTTCTTTCAGTTTGTGCTGCACCCCAGCTTGCAGAGGCTGTTCTCCCTGTTCCATTCTCTAAGGTAGCCCTTTTTGTGTCTCGCTAGGTGTCTGTGCCTGTTCTTACTCCTGTCACCTGGAACTGAAAGCTCAGCTGGGTTCTGTGCTCTTAGCCCATAGGAGCCCCTGTGTGGTCACTGCCGTGCTCTGAGAGGGCTTTTTAGAGGGGCAGTTTGCCGGCTGTGTTACTGGAGTCCAGTCCACAGGGAAGTGGGAAGGAGAAGTTAAAAAAAAAAAAACAAACGAAACAAACAAATAAACAAAAAATACCAAAAACAACAAACCAAACCAGCACTGGCATTTTGTGCCATTTCATAAGGCACTTGTTCCATTTGACAAACAACTTTTTTTTTCATAAACACGTGCCTTTTTTCAGTGTAAGGCAGAAGCATCTCCTTTTGAAACAGCAAGCCTCAGTGTTGGTGCAAAGGCTCCCAAATAACACCTGCAGAGATAATCCTTCTTTAGTTGATGTGTTTAACTACAAAGCTGGTGGATATAGAAACTGTCCATACAACTCTGGCTCTGATGTAAAGAATTTCACATTTTAGCTTCGTAATAAATTGCTGCAGGTCTGAGCTGTGTAGAATCAGGTGAGGTGGAATGGACGCAGCTAGGGTAGAGACTGGCATGGTTATCAAAGACTTGAGGGATGTGCTCTGTGTCCTGTTTGAACCACATGGACGGCTTGTTGCTCTGATGCAGGGTCTTAGTGATGCCACTTGAGGCTGGAGTACAGGACTGAAATTTAAAGAGGTTGCTTGTGGTTGCTGCTGCTATACTAACTAGAAGCATACTGTAAAGTCCTAAGTATTTTAAATTGAGAGTTGGTGGGCCTCCTTTTTTTGTATCTTTGGAGACCTATCAGAACTTCAGTGAGTACTGCTATTTGTTAAAATCTCCTTGGTCTGCTAGGGTCAAATTCTTGTTTACTCTAAAAGGCGACATTGTTTCAATTTGCCATTGTAACCTGTCCTTGAAATGAGTGCAGATGACTCTTAGAGCAAGGTAGAACAATTCTGGTGTAGCTGTGTTGTTAAAATTGTTCCTGTGAGCAGGGTTAGACCCCTAGCTTGAGGAGTTTGAAGGCAATTAAAAGTTGGAAGGATGGACTTTGTCTGCATTGTGGGGTGGGATTGGACTTCTGGATAAACAGAGGAGAGAAGAGAAGATCACGATTGTGGAATACACCACTTGTTCATAAAGCAGAAGGTAATTAACTTTGAGAAGGTAATCTAAAAGTGAGAAGGTAGTCATATTTTGTCTGAATAAAACCTGCCTGGTTTTCTGTTTCATCTCCATGTTGCCTTCTGGGTAGATATTTTTCTTCAGTTACTGTTACTAAAGTGCCACTTTGGGAGCATTTTTGTCATTATTTCACTCTCTTTTGGTAACAGAACTTTAGTTTAAAAACTGTAGCTTGAAAAAAAAAAAGGCAAACACAAAGGCAAACCAAAACAAACATGTACATAAAGACATTTCAGAATTCACAGAAAACAAACTGTGGATCAATTATTAAGTGCCTTCCCTCTCCCTCATCCACTTCCTGATGTAGTATTAATTTTGAATGAGCCCCCTGCATAGCTTGCCTTCATCCACTTAGGGTATAGAGCACAAAGGCTTTCAGCACTGTAAATGCTTGGGCCCTTGTTACAGGCCTCTGCATAAAAGCAGTGCTTGTTGACTTCAATGGGAATCACTTGGTGGCAGCTGTATAATTGGTTTTCATGCAATGTTGTCTTTTTTTTTTTTTAAAAAAAGGGGGGGGGTTGGGGAAGCCCAAAGAGGTTCCCCAAACAAAACATTGAAAAGCCTTTCAAAAGAGCTAGAGCAATTACTTCAGTTGCCTAAGTAGCTAAGAGGTGACAAAAAGGGTGACACACTAGTCTAACTAAAAAAACTCTGGTGGAGAACAGTGGAGCCTATCAGGGAGTGTTTCTGCTAGCTTGTGTCTCAGAGTAAGCATCCTGTGTGACCACTTTGATCCTCTAAATAAAAACTTCCCATCAATAATAGGACCTACATGTCACTCTGATACTTGTAGCACTGAGCGAACTTAGCTGTTGAAGCACACAGAGTTCATCCACAGCGGACAATTGTGACTGTTCTGTCTAGTTGTAGAATGGAGCTGTGCTTGTATGAAGTAGCTTTACATGTGCTGAGATATCACTTTACAGTGGTTTCTGCAGGCTACATGCCTTGCCACCAGTCTGGGCAGCAAGCTGGTCACAAATGTCGTTTTTTGTAAGTAGCAATGCATAGTACTGTATTGAGTACTGAGTCCTGCTTTTGATAGCCACGTACGTAATAGCAGCAACTTAATGATAAGTTTGTGTCCAATGGAGCTACTAATGCTCATCTGTTAAGTACCACTACTTATGTGGTCTACCATTAGCCACATAAGAAATCATCACATTTTATTAATGGCTTCTGAACTTTAACAACATCTTAGGCTAAAGTTAATGGCTTCTGCATGAAATACGTTCCATTACTGCTAATGGTGTCTTATTGAGTAAGCTAGTGTGGCAGATAAAAGAATTTCTGTAAACAAAACATAAAAGAAGCTATGTATGTAAATCAAGCCTGAAAGTTTATAGATGAATGGAAACTGAACATCTCGG
Source organism: Pluvialis apricaria (assembly GCA_017639485.1). Classification (NCBI taxonomy): domain Eukaryota; kingdom Metazoa; phylum Chordata; class Aves; order Charadriiformes; family Charadriidae; genus Pluvialis; species Pluvialis apricaria. The sequence continues at coordinate 55,747,253 of CM030010.1, read as the reverse complement.
ACTAGTTTTATTTATGCTTTGGTGATTGGTAGGGAAAAGGTAAAAACAGTCTGTCTAAATGCAGAACTTGTATTTATTTTCTGCTGTTAGATCGTTCCAGCAGTTTGTGGTAACGCCAATATGAGTAGATAGTTGTAGTCTGTGCTAATACCAATGGTTTCGATACTATTAAAAGAAAACAGCAAAAAACCCCTTTCCTTTTTCCTTTAAGGAAGGCTTTAAAGAAATGTAAAACTGAGTCTTATTGATGACTTTTAAAAAAAAAAAAAGAAAGCCAGATTAATGTTCTGTACTTCTAGACTCATCATACCACCAAGGAAGATGAAGAATTTATTTGAGCTATTGCACCGAATCCTTAATCTGCTAGATTGTCATGTACCTTCCAATGCAATGTTAACCTACAGAACCAAAAATTGCTCCAAGGTTTTGGACGTGTGCTGAGCCTTGCCTTTTGACTAGATTCAGCATAAGGGAGTTCTCTAAGGGAAAGAATCCTGGTTTTTCTCTAGTGTGTGAAGAAACAATATATCAATGCAACTACAACTCTATTAAACCAGTTGAAGATAAGTTTTAATGGTAAGGAATTGAAAAAATGTTTCTTTGAAGATTGTGTAGTCTCAATTTCTGTTAACTTTGTGTGTGCATGTTGACAACTTTTAAATACCTAGAACTCGTTTTTATTTTTTTAATATTAATGTGCTGTGTTCTGTATGGTGTGAAAGATGTAATAAAAGCTATCTTTTTGAATATTCTTTAAATTCCATCTGGGATCCCATGCAATTCAAAGGTAGTTTGGAGGTTTGATTTTATCTAAGAGGGCATTTCAAGATGATGTCTTTGCCAGAAAAAACAGCTTAGAACAGTTTGTGTGCCAGTGTGCAGTGTAAGACATGGCTTCATAAACCGAGGGGCTGGTGAAGAGTGACATGGGAGAAAAACAACTCCACTCAGGTGAGGATGTTACTGGGGGAACTCAGTAGACCATTTTGCTACTGAAACACCTATCTGGTTTAACTGCCTTGAGTTAAAGCTGTGTGGTTTTCTTTGTGAGTGCTGTCCACGTCAAACACCAACCCAACCCTGCAATTAATATTTGCCATAATTAGTCATTTCTATGGACAGACTAAATCTGAAAAAAACACTATAGACTGTGCAATGTATTGTCCATTGGAAATATTTCATTTTAATTAGCTCATGTCTGTGGATGTGTTGTCATTGCCCTGGTGTTTTTGAGGTCTAATAAATACCTTTGACCAACTCCAGGCTGACTTAGGAAAGCCTAAGTAGTGAAAAGTATGTTGAAATCACAGAATGGTTTAGGTTGGAAGGGGCCTTAAAGATCATGTAGTTCCAACCCCGCTGCCATGGGCAGGGACACCTCCCACCAGACCAGGTTGCTCAAAGCCCCATCCAGCCTGGCCTTGAACACTTCCAGGGATGGGGCCTCCACAACTTCCCTGGGCAATTTGTTCCAGTGCCTCACCACCCTCATAGTGAAAAACTTTTTCCTAATATCTGTTCTAAATCTACCGTCTTCCAGTTTGAAGCCATTACCCCTCATCTTATCACTGCATTCCCTTGTAAAAAGTCCCTTTCCAGCCTTCTTGTAGGCCCCCTTCAGATATTGGGAGGCTGCTGTAAGGTCTCCCTGGAGTGTTCTCGTCTCCAGGCTGAACAACCCAAACTCTCTCAGCTGAGCTACAGTTACTAGAGAAGTTATGGAAACTAAACCATTAATACAGATAAAGATGTCTGGTATGACCCAGTGTGAATTTGCCTGGAATGGTATTTCTACTGTACTTTACTGAAGGGTGGTAAAGGCGTGCTCTTTCTTTCTCCCTTGAGCTTTGGGGTGAATGTGTAAGCATCTAATGAGAATTCTTCTTTCTGACTTAACCTGAGATAATGTCAGCAGTTTGGACTTCATGGTCTCTGTAAACTGTTACGAAACTTCAAAATGAGTTCTCAGTGTTCTGAATGAGAATAGGGAGAGGTTATGAAATTTTGTGAGATGTTCATAACAAACTATATTTGTTGATAAAGAAACTGGGAGCAAAAGGAGTAATACTCTTAAGTTTCAAAGTGAGTATTGCAAGTAATTTTGTGAGCTTTATTAAAGGTGGGTCTGAAATTTTCAAGAAATTTTGTTACTTTAATAACAATGTATAGAAGAATTCAAACATTGATTACTGTAACCATATTTGAATTTAAATCAATGTTTTGCCTTTAATAAGGGGCACTTTGCATTTAAAATAAGAGAGCATTCTTGGATACAATGCAAGACTAAAAACTTCCACAGGGCTGGACAGAAAGTTGTTTTGAAGCTTTTATGGGTGATGCTCTGTGAGGTGTTCTGTTTGAGCTCCCCTTTTTTCTCTCCCTGATGTCTAACATTACGTCTGGGTTGAAGCATTTCCTGATATAGAAAGGAACTAAAATAAGGCAGTCCTCAAAGAACCTGTTTAAAAATGCAACAAAGAGATCCAGTGATCATACTGGACCAGACGAAACATCCATTCAAGGTTAATATCCTTAGAGTGGCCAATGGTAGACAGTTGGCGAAAAGTGTAAGAACCAGGCAGGTAGACAGTGATAATTCTTAGGGGATACGGCCTGAATCCTCAACCTCTCAGAGCCGGAATTAGGATCTTTGTACTTAGATGTACCTAGATGGAGTTTTCTTTGTTGATTTGTCTGATTGGTCCTTGAATCTCTAACTTTCTCAAGTATGTGATGTCTGGTTGTTAGTTTTACCTTTTCCTTATTAGTTTTGGCTTACTTTTGGGAGAAGTGGAGTTCCAACTGACCGGTAATAAAGCATTCTGGGGCTTGGAGTCAATTAACTTTCATGTTCATCTGCCTAGCTTCTGTGAAACCACAATGAAAATCCTGCATCTCAAGAATGTGGTTTGAAACACCTTTTCTCTGCTCCCTGCCATACTCTGCCCCGACTTTTTCGCACTATACCATTAAGAAACAAACTATGGATACCTTCCTTTTCAGTAGTTCAGATGGTTGAATTACAAATGTTGGAGGTGTGTGAAGTCAATTAAGTGTACTAGTCCAAGGCAACTACAGCTGGATGTCACAGACGAAAAAGCTTGCTGCCGGGAAGAGGGAGCTGTAAGTTTCCAGATGGTGACCTAGTTGGATCTTTAAACAGATCCTCCAATTATAATGTATTAACCATTTTCAGCCCAGGCCATGTTTAACAGCAAGGTATGTAGTTGGCGGTTTTTATGCAGGATTGCAATTGCCTGCAGTTCTGTCGTTTTTCATCCTCTCCTGCTTGCCTCCCAAAAGGGAGAAACATGTTGTGCTAAGAGTATGATCTTGAGGGGTTGCATAAGGTAAATCAGTGGCCAGACAGTACAGTGGAGTTGTCAGTACTGTATAAGCATGACATGCTATAATCCCTAAGGTTGTATTGTAGCCCAAGCAAGTTCTTTATCAAGATAAATTTACAGAAGTCTTCTTATGTTATACAACAGCATTTGACAGCTGATAAATAAGATGTGAGACTTTTCTTGTTTACTTGCATAATAGTCATGGGAAGGGAGGAAGAACGTAAGTGGCATGGGTGACTACTATTATTTACTGGCTGACAAAGAGAAGACAAGAGATAAGCAAGATAACAACATAATGATTCTGGCCAAAAAATATAAGATGCTTTAAAGCTAGCTGACTGTGCAGAGGCAGACTTAAGCTAGTTTACTAGGCTTAGGAAAAAAAAATAATAAAGAAGCTTTCAGAAGTCTAAGTCTTTTTGTTTTTACTAAGAAATAATAAACAAGTGTTTCTGAATGCCTCTGTAAGTCCTTGTTCCCAGGGCCCAGGTCCATGATCTGATCCCATTGGGAACTGGATTTCCAGGTAAACAACTTTTTAGTCTAAATTCCTGTTGCTATAGGAAATCTTTTTTTTTTTTTTTTAAAAAAGGGTAGGCCTGAGAAAACAGTTCAGTAGCTGTTCATCCTGAAATCTGTTTTATTTGCTGCATGGGAATCTATTTTAGAAGTACTTCAGGGAAAATGGGACAATGGAACAAAATGCTTTAAGGCTTAGCATTTAAAGACATGTTATTTTGTTTGGTTGATAGTTTTGGTTTTCTTAAGGTTCAGGGCGTGTGGTTTTTTGGGGGGGTTTATTTTTGTTTTGTTATATATATATATATGAAGTAATTGGATTAATTCATGTTCTCTTGGCAGTAGCAAAGAGTTGTTCCCTCTCTGGTCCCCTCTTCCCCTTGGTGCTTGCTGTATAATGGTATTCTGCATTGTGTCCTGTTCTTCGATATGACAACTTTTACTGAATGAGAAACAAACCCATCCTGCAAACTGGATTTAATGCTTTAGATTAGGTAAAATCCCAGAGGTGTAATTGCTAGAAAATGTAGTTCCTACTAGCATTAATAAAATCCAGTGTAAGCAGTGTATGTTGGGATGTTTATTTTTTATATCTAAAGGTATGTTTGTGTGTGTATATTTATAATTTTTTGTTTTCTGGTTCTGTTTTTCCACTTTTGCTCCATACCAATACTGCTGAGGCATGTTGAAGAGGACAGCTTTTGCCAGCCAGAATCTGTTTTTGCAGTGAGGGGTCCCTGCTGGGGAAATCTTTTCCTATCTTTCTTCTCTCCACGGGGTAGCAGGCATAAGGACTGTCCTCCTGTCTGCTCCGCTGACAGCCATGCGTTCTCTGCTCTTGCTGCAGCAGCTGCTGCTCCTCAGACAGACTGAGAGAGCATAAATTAAAATACAAAGGTCTCCTGTGGCCACTCTTGGCTGACACTGCAATGGCAGATCAGACCTTCCTACATCATCTTCGCTTGACTTTCGTCTTTTTCTCAAGAATTTCCTCTGCATTTGTATCAGTCAGTCTTTTACCACTGGGTTGAATAGGAGCAGCAATCCAGTCACTCCAAATGTTTTATGTACTTGAGTGACTAGAGCAGTTTGTGGGGGAAAAAAGAATTAGCAATGTGGGTTTCATCAGAAGCTCAAGTCTTTTTCTTTTTATACTGCCTGAAGAAGAGGGACTATTTTTCTGCTTTTTGTGGCTGCTGAAGATACAGGGCTAATTCCTGTTATTGTCCCCCCGTGAAGCCGGGCAGTGTTAGAAACAGCAGAAACGTTGTGTTGCCATTGTGTGTGTGTGACCGAGGGCACAGTCGTGAGTGGAGTGTTTTCTCCGTTGGGGTTTTTGTTTTCTTGAAACCTGGTGTCTTATAATGTTCATATTAGGGGGTCTTTAACTCCTAGAGGGTGGAGGGGGAGGTGCTTGGTGGTTGAATGCCACAAAACTGGCTATGTAAATTTCCTGACCCAACTCTGTATGTGTTTTTTTTGAGGTGTTTGTTTTGGTTTTACCCTGTGCATCTCTGACACAGCAGATGTTCTTTGGATCAATGTGCTTATATATGAAGCTGCTTCCTTGCAGGTGATATGTGGTGGTGATGAGGATGATTATTATTATTAGCAGTCTTTTTGTTAAAGTAACTCTGCCCACCTCTTCTCTGCTTTTTCCTGCTCTAGGCCCCGCAGGCTGGTTTGGCTTATATTGGGCACCACCATTTGGCTCATGCCAATGGTGTTGAATGTTCTTCTGTAAGGGGAACTACTCATGTTTTTGCCAGTGCTGTTATTTATCTTATCTGCTTCAGCCAGAGCCTGAATTCGAACATCTTTGTGGAAAAAAATTAAAGTGACTAATATTTTGTTTGACTATTTGTTGTTGTTTTTTTTTTTAAACACTCCTTGAAAATTCCCCCCCCACTCCGAAATGTAAAAACCCATGTTAAACTTGCATCCCCCTGTGTTGTAGCTCCTGTCATGATGGATTTCTCTTCAGGGTGTTGTCAGAATTGGAAGATAGGGCTAAGGAAAAGCATTTCAGTAAATGGTACATCTTTAGTCCCTGAAAATCATGTAAGACATGAGAAACTGTTCCTTTGTATTTCCATTTATGTGCTTGTCAGCTAGTCCTCAATGCAGGGTTAGCCTGATCCTCTGCGTATCTGATCCACTGTTCTCTAGATTATGGGTATGGAGGTTCTCCATGATTTGTGCAATGACTCAATAGTTTCTCTTTAATGTAGATATGTTTTGGCTTCAAGTGCAGGCCTCTGCAGAATGCAACCATCATTCTGATTTAATCAGATTGCCTCTTGGAAAATAGTTTAAAAACCATAATTTGAGTGTAAATGTATTGATACCTCTGTATGTGAATTTCACATCCTCTTTTAATTTTCAGGAGACTGTGTTAAGCCATGAAGGCTTTCCCAGCTGTTTAATTTTCTTTTCTTCAAAACTGGTCTCTTCAGGTTGAGTGAACTTCCCCCTCCCTGCCCCCCCAGACCTCTTCTGGCATGTAATTGTGAGCTTGAAGTTCTGACTGGGCCATTTGGGACATTTAATAAAAGAAGATTAGCTGCATCTTTTAAGTGGATTCTGGAGGAAACAGTCTTGACAACAGTTTTCCAGAGCTCTTTCTTTAATGAAGCTAAGTGTGGCCATCAAATTATTTTTTTGTAAAGAGTTATTTAGGCCTTAGCTGCACAAGGATAGACTTCAAGCACTTAGTCTTACTTGAAATCAGTGACACTGCCTTTGTGTACGGTGGAAAAAGGATCCTAATTTGCAAAGGCTTAGTTTAGAGGGAAGAGAATTTGATAAAAGTAAACTGTGGCCGTCATCAAAAGTGGCTTCAGACTGATGGAGGCTGATAAGAATTTCTCATTGCTAATACAGCACATTGAAGTCCATATTGAATGTTAATCGAGGGTTTCTAAATCATGCAAGTGTTCTTTGAAAACTTGCCCTGTTTTAAAATTTTTCCTTAAAAGTATCATAGTAATTATGGAAATTGTATAAGAATATAGTAATGTTTGGAAATAGTCATGGGACCAACCATGGAATTGCTGTTCTGTCTACCAATTGGACTTAACACAAACAAAATGCCATTACTACCTTCGTAATCAGATTTATTTTAATGTCTTTGAATGAAATACCTCTGGAATCAACTGCTGAGTGCTTTAACTGCTTCCTTGCTGCTTAATGAAACAGTGGCCTTGCCAGATTGCCTGCTAATGGGGTAGCTGTTTCTTGGGGCTCGTATTTTTCCTCCCTGCATATCAGGTATCTGCAGCATCTTTAGCAATGCCTAATGCAGATGCATGCAGTAATAAGCTGCAACAGGAGCAGGGTTAATATCCCCATATCTTTAATAGCAGTTTTCACATGCTCTTATAATGGCAGACAGGATCAAAAGATTCTTCTTTAAACTTTATGCTCAGGTGAACATTCTTCCAAGACCAGTGGGAAAAATCTTTTCCCCCCTCTTCTCCACAGTCCTTTGGGTGAACCATCTTACTAATTAAAAAAAAAAAAGCCCACCCCCACCAAAAAGTTCTTTTGCAGTTCCTTTAACTTTTAATTAATTAATTACTCTTACAGCAGATTTCACTTATGGTAATTGAAATTTATATATAGAATAGAATAGTCAAAATAGAATTATCCTGCTGTTAGGTTAGGTGACGAGGACTGTAATGAGATCGGTGACTCCTTGCGGGCAAGGAGAGTGGGAGGATTCACTAAAGGGATCTGAATGGTTTTCAGGATCAAGCTGTTACTGTGTTTCTTCATCTAATTCTCCAAATCTGGAAGCAATGAACAGGGATAATTCAAATAACTCTCCTGAATGAATACATAGGCTATCCCATTTTGTCATACTTACTTTTCTGTGAAAACCTAAAACCAAAACATGCCTAAGCTTAGAACCTTTTTATCCATAGTTGTGTTACAGTAAAATGTTTTGATTTATGCAATTGACTTCATAGTTTAGGAGGGAGGGAAGTAGTAGGACAGGGCATTGCTCATGCTACTTCTTCTATCATGTTGATTAGGCAACTGAAAACCACCTTGGTGTTGGGGCAAGAGGACAACATTGTGCAAGCAGACTAAGACATGAAAGCAAACAAACACAGACATCTTGAAAAATGCATGTGTTTGTGTTCTTTAGTAAATTTAGTGCTGTTAGCAGGTGTCTGATGAATAGTCCTGTAAGCTGACATCCTGTATTTCCATGTCACATACAGCAGGATGAGTGGAAAAGCAAGGGTCTGTGCTGCATCTTTGCTGAGGAGCAGTGGCAAGGTACTTCTGTAGCCCTTGATAGCTCTTTCATGGTAAGCCCACCCCAACTGATACAAACCGTAGCAGGTCTGTGATGCGAATTTGCCAATTTAGTGCTTGGATTGAATAAGTTGTTCTTTCTTTGTTAGCTGCTCTTCTGAAGAGTTGCTGCTGTAACAGCATGTTGACTGCCCACCCCCGACCCCCCCCTTTAAACAGCGAACTTTCTCCATGAAGAGAGTGAGAAGTATTCTGCATGTTGATTTGCTGTTTGTGGTGATGTGGAGGAATATAATTTTCTGCTTAATTCTGATCAGCCCAGGAATATTTTGGTAGAAAGAGTCTAGGGTGTGGTGAGTTACCCAAAATGTTGTTGAGGACTCGTAAATTTAATTGCAGAAGTTGTACTGTTCCTGTGAGCTGATGGTGCTTGCTTCTTTTTTGGTTCTGAAATTGTATCATCCTTGAATGCATTTTTGTGAACCTCTGTTGCTTGGCTTTCTTGTGGGTTCAGAGGATCTGCTTTTGTGTAAAGCTCCTTCCTGTCCTTCCCTGCCTGATTAAATAAATAACATTTCCCTGAACTTTTGGCATACCTTTATGTTTATGTTATCCTTTAAAGGTGAGGAAGAGGACTGAGCAGCGTATCTGCATCCTCTTCCTATTTAATACCATAACTAACAAAACAGACATCAAGAGTTCGTGAGGGCACCTTCAATGTTCATGCTAGTCTCTTCTGCATGCTAGAAAATCAGCAAACAGGAACAGTACCTGAAGTACTTGGTAGACTGTAATTTCCTACTGTCACACTGTGATTTGCAAAGACTGTCGAATCAATGTAAATAGCACTGGTGTATTTTTTTTCTTCCAGGCAATATTCTTTCCACCCTCAGTTATGACCACTGCACTTTTGTTACAGTTCCCTGTCTAATATGAGCTGAAAAGACTCTTTTAGCAGTAGCTCAGCGTCAGAGAGGGAGTGCGTAGCTACAGTGTAGAATTCATTATTCTGTGAACTGATACTGGTATGATTCAGCTGACAGTTTTTAAACTTGCTGGCATGGCCCTTTCACAACATAAGGTGCTTTGTTCATTTAATATTGTGCTAGGTGATTGTCATGCTTTCAAACAGGCTGATCATGAGATTCGAGTTTTGTGATGCTTGGTTTGGGTTGACTGTACTAGCCTGTTTCCTGTGGGTACTAGTGCAGGTGCTGTAAGAATATAAATAATTGTGCTTCTCCTTCTGACCAAGCATATTCTTGAAAAGTCATTCCAAGTGTAATAATGAGCAACTGTTGGGTTTTTGGTGGTGTTTTTTTTTTTTTCCTGGGTTTTGTTGGGGTGTTTTCATTTGCTTTTGTGTGTTTTATGTTGTTGTTTGGGGTTTTTTTGAGATTGACCTGCTCATCCTTCCCTGGACCCTCTCCATTTTTTCATGGGAGCTTGGGAAACAGCTGTTGATATATTACCTTCAGGGCACTGAAAAGTATTGTTCAAAAGGGTAGTTTTCTCTGTTCTGTTTCCTCTACTTCCTATGGCAGTGAGGCTTGGCCTGGTTTGTGTTAAGAAGCCAATTGCTCCTAAGACTGTAGCTCTCTTATGGGCTATAGACAAGCACAGTGGAAACTTGCCTAGAATTTGGTAAGGTTTTGGACTGGAATAATAGGCTTTGGTTTGGTGTGACTTGCTGTTGGCAATGCTTTGCTCGGAATTTGGTAGGCTATGCAGATAGTTGGCTGGTTAGAATACACTTGCATTAAGAATATTTTTTTGGCATTAAAACAACATGTGTTTTCATGCTGTTAAGTAAAGCTCTGCGTTGCTGATCTTGCATTTGTTGCTAAAAAGCAGTGTATTTCAGAGGTGCCTGTGGAAAAAAATAAAGATCATTTAGTTTTGAGCAGTTACTGAAAAATGGATCCTGTAGTCCAAAACATAATGAGTTGTAGATTCTTCGCTCCATTGAGTGAAATATGACTGGTGTGACCTAGTTTATTTGCATATTTAACACACTGGATACTTTTTTGTCCTTTTTCTTTTTTTTCTTGCTTCCTAGGAAACAAATGCCCTGGTATAGTAGAGAGCAGCTATTGTATGGAGACTGCTGCCTGTCTGAAGCATTGTTCTTTTGTAGGTGGAAGGCTTTAAAGGGGAAAGAGCTGGAGTTTTCAAAAACATCTTTATTAACCAAAATAGCACAAGGGTGTGTTTCACACTGTTGTGCAACTCCTCAATGTATTTATATTTTCTTCAGTAGGAGTATCTGTGTTGTAATGGCTTATCTAGTAAAATTAATATATATGCTCCCATTTGAGGCATACTAAAAGAAACTGAATGAGTAAATAATAAATGGTTGTTTCTGTCATCCATGCTGAGCACCATGCATATTTCTAAGATTATTTTGAACTATTGGAATGGAAATGATAATGCAGATCTTGGGGTTAGAGTGAACTTCAGGAAATGGTATTTTTCTTAGTGGAGTAGGTCAAGAGATGGGTGGGAAGCCTTTTTTAAATGTAGTAATTGTCTTCAATTTGTCAAGCTGCTGTGTGTTTTTGTGTTTTAGCCCAGTGTTTATCATTGCAACATTAAAAGAAATAGGTGTAATTGTTGCAATGTTAGTTTTGAAGCTGTGAGGGTAGGAATGGTTTTGGGATTGGTAAATGAATCGTACTGAGCTGTGAAAGAAAACTCAACAGAAACTGGCTCACTGGTTGAACTGACTGGTTAATTAACAAGAAGGGAGGGGGGTGATGTTGAGCTTTGAGAATACTGAGCAAATTGCAGGAGAAAGAATAAGGGCGATCTGTGAGCTTTTGGTAGTGTGTGACAGGATTGAGTTCTTAGCTTTCAAAGTGATGCACAGTTCCCCTTTGGTCTTTCTACACTGGCTTAAAAAACTGTCATGTAGGAACCAATGATCAATGGTGCAGGTAACTTAAAGCTGTATCTCTTGCAATTTGTGACTTATTCTACTTTCTGAACTGCTGAAACTGAGCATGTAACGTGGTGTCAATCTCTCGGGGTACTTACTGATGCCTGAGTTTTGCTCTGCAAACTGTGTGGTTTGTATGGCTCTGGGGCTGTGGCTTGGTGTCAGTGAGTAATCCTGCCCCCATGTGCATGCAGGTGCTTAAGGAGATGAATAGCTTGTTTGCATCTTAACAATTTGGTAGTTCATTTGTTTCTTGCTGCTGTTTCAGGTCTTGATAGCTGTTCTGATCATTTTCCTTCTCTTTTAGTCCTCAGTGCATTGAGAAGGGAATAGTGGCAGAACGAGATAAATCCATGTAGCTCCACAATTCCCTGCCAGAGCTTTATTTTGCACCAATTTATTCGGCCCCCTCCCAAGGGAAGGACAGGTAGCTAACAGTAGCACTGTATTATCATGAGCCTCCTAGAAAGGTGGGCAAAATAAGGGGATGCGCTCGAGAATGGAACCTGGTTTGTTTGTTATTGCATTTGGATTTGGAACCCAGCAGAACTAATTTTGTCTATATTTGCTAGTAATATGGACATAATGCATGCTTACTGCCTTCCCTAAGGGTTATAACTTTCAAACAGCTAAACACTTTTGATAAGCTGCAGTGAAGACACACATAAGACTTTGAAAGTCTTGCTAAAGTGTGGAGCGTTTGGTTTTTTTTTGCACAATTTTTGACAGCTAAGTGTGGCAATGTGGTAGTCTTCTCTAGAAACTTGGGAGATTAATGCTGGTTCTTGAGCAGTATTAATGTTTGTCTCATCGCCTGTTCTGATAAAGCATGTAGTACGTGAATTAAATGCATGGACATTGCCAAGAGGAACTCTACATAGCTGGTGCACAGCCCTTTCACTTTTATTAGCTCTTTGAATGGGACAGGGGCACTCAAACCTACTGATGATGATGTACTATCTTTGTGTTCTGCCTGTACTTTGAGCATAGGGTCGTTGATGTTTGTCTGTGCTCACTCATGAATCACTTCCTTGATTAGCTTCAAACACTACATTCCTGCCCTGTTCTTAGGGATGTGCTCTTCCTCCAAAGGCCTGGAATGAAATATGACCCTATGCTCTAGAAGCAGCAGATGGAAAACTTCTTGTTGCAAAGGTACTTCGGTTGCTAGTTCATCCATGATTTTGAGTTCCTCTTCAGATATGGTTAGGTGTACTTTTCTTTACCTGCAAAGCTCTCCTGTCATCCTCACTAACCACTCTTAGCTACTCATGCTTTTGGCGGACCTCAAGGAAAGAAGCAGCATTGCTGGGAAGAGTGATGTGGTAGAACTTGTTTTTCGTATATGAGAGCAGCAGAGCTGCCTGTATGTGAAAAGGCCAGTACTCTTGCTTTTATAGCGAATGGGTTGTTCTAAGCAGCTGGAGTGAGACCACCTTATCTTAATATTTTCTCCCCGAAGCTGTACTTTTGAGTCTGTTAGAAGTTGCTTTATTGTGGGAGACGTACTGGCACTGAGGCGATTGAAAGTCTATTTTACATGACAGCATAATAATCATTTTAAGTGAATGCTTTTAAAACCTTCCACAAGAGCTGAAATTCAGCGCAGTAATTTTTTTTTTTCTTGGGTTGCATTTCAAAGAAATCATTTTCCACCTTCTTTGAATAATCTGTAGGGAAGGGAAACAATTTGAAGATCAACAAACAGGTGCTGATCAAAATACATTTATAGCAGCTAGTGATAAAGAAATAATCTTTTTCTAACAATGGATTTGTTGCTGAATCTAAGTATTGTTCTCCAGTATTCATTTACTTGATATGATTTTATTCATACATTGGAAATATTTCTGTGCTGCAGTCCTGTGCTTATTGATCAAGTTGGAGTGCATGTATCAGTACTGAAGATTGAGCTTTTTATAGAAACGTCATGCAGCATCCATTTCCTTGTCACCATAAGGGGACCTGCCCCAAGCTGGCAGTCACCAGACGGCTCTGCTGCTGCTTTGCTATACCTTGGTGATGCTGTGGCTGGGGAGAGGCAGCAGCAGGCAGGGGAATATGATTTCCTGAATTCCCATTCTCAGACAACAGTTTCTGTTCCAGAGGCTTTGCTTTATGGGAATTCAGTGTGATTGTAACTGAGAATGAAGCCTACAAAGAATGTGATTGGAAAAACTAAAGTTCAGCAAGTTTATGACAATCATTCATTAACTGAAAAACTTTTTCAAATAGTTTTATGCTGCATATTATACCCTAAGTAGAGATAGCTGTTGCTCTGGGTGGTGTGTCTACTGCTATGGTTGTTAATTCAGCTAATAACCAAAGGGGAGGTTAACTTAAAATATCTTAGAAATGATGCATTTTCAGAAAGGGGTTAACATGGGGAAACTTAGCATCAATAGCAAAGGTGTTTGAAGAAAGACCCGCTCTGTAGCTCCGTTTGACACAGCAAGACTTGCTGGACTGCAGCAGGAAGGGTGAGGTGAGCACTGGGTGGTCTTATGCCACCTGGTACCAGTAACAAAAAATAGTGTTTAGAGTTGATCAATGTTGGATGGAAAGCCCTACAGGTAGCCTCAGAGTGCCTGAGCGTGCCTGGCTCAGTGCTTAGGCAGCTCCTGCTTTATCCTTGGGTTGTGCACTTGTAATTTCCTTTTGTTCCTGCAGAGCAAAACCAGGCTGGGTGCTGTTGCCACACACACTGTGTCCTTCCCTCTCAATTGAGTGGAATGCTACTTTTAAAAATACCTATTAATCGGAATGTGGCTACATAAAGTAAGCGCTGTGTAATTCTCAGAGCTGAAGAGTGTGGCTCATGGAGATGATTTTCCCCAGTATTGGTTAGCATGTGTGGCTCTATATAAGACATTTCGTAGTTCTTGCCTAAAGGGTCCAGTGTTGGAATCGAGTTATTGTTGTTTCTTCTCATTTATAGAATTTTGGTGCATTGCATTGCACAGTTTTGTTTAAAGGCTTATAGCCAATTTTCTATATGGGGCTTAAATTTGGAGGGCTTGTCATCAGTTCTAACATGGTAATGATTCAAGTATATTGTCCAATCAACAGTTTATTCAATTCTTAATTAAGATTATTTTATATCAGGCAGTTTTTTAATTGCCAGTCATAACTTTAAAAAATGGTCATTCTGCATTTTTTTAAAAATGAGATCTGACTACTTTTGTTGTACAATTTCTGAGCTTATTGCTCCTTCTGTAAGCACTTGGAAAGAGGGACAGCCCACTTCAGCTAGTTGTGTTCTAACTGTCCTAGTGGCTATGACAAATTTTATCAACTCTCCTGCACCTATGTGGAAAAAAAGAAATATAAACATAGACTTGATGCAAAGGTCTGGCTTTGTTTGATAAAATGCAGTTTGGTTTGAACTTTCACTTGTTATTGGCAGCACTGTTATCTTGATGTTTTGCTGAATAGTCTGTTTTGGAGGGCTCTTGAGTGGAATCCTACACGCAGGTATGGGTAAAGGATTCTATTTCATATTTTATATTGTATGTGACCTTGCTTCTGGAGAGTTCAGCCAGCTCTTCCATGCAGTTCCTCGATTCAACCACTAGTTTTGTTTCGTCTTGTTTTTTTACGCTGGTATCCTAAAATAGCAAGGTGCATGTAAACAGCCAGCATAATTTGAGACTACTTAAAACTGGTTGTTTCTTTTTTTTTTTTTTGCGGGGGCGGGGGGGGGGGAAATGATGATATTGACTTGTGCAAAATCTTGGGGCTGTACTATCCCCCACCAGTGGGCTGAAAGATGGCATTTCTGTGTGACAATTCTTGTACCACTACTCAAACAGTAATCTTCAAACTTTTGGTGACCTGCTGGCAGGAATACAGAGGAAGTAAGGTGCTAAATATGTTATCCCCTCCTCCTTCCTCTGTAATAATGCTGAAACCATTTGGCCCACATCTGCAATATTTACTGGAGGAAAATGAATATATACCTTTTACGATGAGCAGTGTTGGTAGTTCTCATAGTAACACCTTTCCCAAAGGGATGGCATAGGAACCTGCTGCGGAGGATCTTGTTTTATAGACAGGAACTCTTTGAGCAGTTAAAGCTCTGAATTGTCCTCTCCCAGAACTGGAAAAAAGCAGGAGGGGGGAACGCTAAGAATAACTGAAGCATCCCTTAATACTTCAGATTATAACTATTGCCAAAAGAAAGCTGCAGCAAAGCAATGAGCAAAGCTATGTATGATGAGTTAGTGAGAGTTGAGTTATTAGTTGAATATGGGAGGAAGTGGCCTGGCTTTCAAAAGAAACTGCTAGCAGAGCTCTACTTGATATTTGGCTCTGACGTATTCCCAATGATATGAATAGACTTCTTATGTTGGAGCACGTAAGCAGGGTGAGAATGTGAATCTACTACAACAGTTGGTGAAAACAACATATGTTTGATTTTATGAAGGCTTAAAGACAGATGGTGACCCATAGGATAATTATATAACAGCCAAAATTCTCTTAACAAATCTTTTTATAATAGCTGTGATAATTACTCATAAGTAGCCAGTCTTAAGTCTTTCTGTTTCATAAATAGTACAGGGATCTAGTTTAGCCTCACATAAACTCTTGGGTGAATTTGTTCTTTAGTCTACATTATTTTTTTCACTTGCCTTGTCATCTCTAGTCTTCCCTTGCTCTCGACAAGAGGCCCAACTGATGTGTGCGTCTGTCCAATCAAGTGAAATAAAACTGAAAATGTCACCTTTCCCTTACATCTGCCTCTTTCAGGGTTTTTTTTCTTTGCCTTCATGGACTCCCTGTGTTTTATCCCTCCCAGTGTCTGTCTGAAGGGATTAACATTTCCCTAAGAAATTGCTTACTGCATGTTGCCCTGTAGTCTGCCTTGGAATGGAGTACAGAATTATATTTTCTGGGAACTGCTGGCTTTCATCCAAGTTTTTACCCTCACTTCTTCAACTGTTATCTTGGCTGTTTCTTGCATGACTCTTGAGTGGATTGGGAAGTTGTGGAGACTGCTGGAAGAGAGTTTTTAGGACTGGGAATGAGCTGGACAACTACTTCTGAGGCATCAATGCGGCAGCCTTTGAACCGCCAGTGGCCCTGATTGATCTGACATCAAGATGAACTGCCTGCTAGCGAGGACAGTTGCCTTTTGTTGAGGATTTTCAGGGCTGGATTTATCAAACAATGTCCTTTCTTCCCCCTCTAAGTCTAAGCCTTTTGGTATCTAGTAGCTCATAACCCATCTGCTTTCTGTGTCCAAAGGGCAGTTTGCCAGCTCCATACAAGCCACAGGTTGCTCCTGGACTGGCATGATCTTAAGGGGAAGAGACAGAAGCTTTTTTCTAGCTTGTTACTTCTATCATGTTCATGCTGATTTTTACTTTTTCTAGTGAAGATAACATGCAAGGCAGGGATTCATATGCAGGTGATGTTAAGTAGGTTGGCCAAGATTAAGGAGATGTTAAAGTGGGGAGGGACAGAATTCTGCTAACACAATATTTTTAGTGATGCTAACCAAAAATAGAAGCATGTATTGAGCACTGGCCAATTTGTCTGCAAAGTGCACTTCTTATTTAAAGGCCTTTTTGTGTGAAGCTGTATTCCTGTGGTCCCCAAAGGAAGCATTGATAGCTTCCTTGCTAGCCATGGACCTACACCAATCAAAACAGATTAGGGTTTGAAGAAGTAATTATAGGAAGTACAGCAGCAAAAGTACTTCAGTAAATGCCACTACAGTTTCTCAGCCTGGAGAAGTATTAATATGGAGTTCCTTTGGGACACCACACTTTATTCTCAGTGGTAGATGAGTCAGTCTGGCCATTGACCATTTTACTTGAGGAACTTTCTTGTTACTTACTCATAGCATGAGCAGCTCAGGACTGCAAAGTAGTAGAGGGAGCTTGTGTTAGCCAGATCATTACTCTCTGAAAATGATAGTCTCTCATGTGACCCTGCGCACAAAGTAACTTACTTTCATGCTGTTTTACAGCAGCAAGAGCCCAAAACAAATCCTCTTGAGCAGTCAGCTGGAAGCTGATCAAAGGCTTTTGCTTGCTGAGGCTGTATCTGGCCAGGCAAGGATCCCGGAAACTGTGCATCCACCTGTTAAAGCACAGATGAGAAAAATATTCTGGGGGTTTGGGGTGTGGGGGGGAGAGGCTCTTTGTTAAACTTTGTAGGTTACCAAATTAAACCATTTCTGTAATAATAAATTAAGGAAAAATTCCCTTTCTAAGGTCAATCAACTTACCGAGACTCTATTAATTAAGAAATGCCAGTTTGTTAAGGTTTACCAAGAAAGTGTCTAATTCTTATTTTTTATTTATTTTTATGGGAAAACATTTCCCAAAATTGCTGCTTGTTCCAATATAGAATTGTTTGGTTGTCTGGTAACGTGTTTAATTTCCTTGCTCTATCTGCAGAAGAGATTCAGATCAGATTCAGCTCCTGGCTCAGACAAATTGAGAAATTAGACAGAACAGGATCTCTAGTATCCTAAGCAACTTACCAAGCAACTAGACTCTTGATTACTCTGTGGTGATAACTGTCATGATTATCCATCAAAGAAACCTGTTGATTTCTTGATCTGGACGGGAAACCTTTTGTTAAATTGCTAGGACCCTTGCAGGGTAGTAAAATGTCTTATTTTCCAGGTCTAATACATTTTTTGATTTAAAACGTTCTTTTACATTGTCTATTTGAATCTTTAGCTCCTTTCTAAACAGTCCTTTTCTTCTGACAGTGTGCGACCTGAGTGTAACTGTAGAATCATTGAGAAGCAGCAACGTCAGCTATTCATGAGACAGTAGCAGGGTGCTGTCTTTGCTCACCTGCTTTTGATGCAGTTGACCAGTGGATTACCCTTGAAGCCCTCCAAATGCTTGCTAGTTGGCATAGACTTCCTTCTGGCTTCAGAGCTCCTGGTTATGAAATTGCAGTTTCTCATGATGGGTCTCAGCTTTTCTGTTCATCAACCCCCAGCTTCTTTCCTCGCTTCCAGTGCTCAGCATGCTTTGTTGTCTCGCTTGTTTCTATGTGCATCTACTAAAAGCAGTCTGATGGATAGTGGGTATTTAATATGCATACTCAAAGATTAAAAATTGTATTCTGTGGAAAGGCAATGAGATTTGTCTTGGGCCTAAATTATTTTGTATGACATTTTTCCTGGTTTTTAGTATTTTTTTTCCTCCCCGATTTATTGTCAGGACTGATGGGTTTTTATTGGTATTCCAAGATGATCAAATCAGTATTTCTAAACCAATGGTATAAATAACTGCATTCCCTTTATAATGGAGAGCTGCTCCTGATCTTTTTTTCCATGTCCTGCTTCATTTTGGCCTATTAAAATGACTCCAGTGTTCAGTCTTGTCCTTTTACATGGAGATCTGGTTCATGCTTGGACAAATGAGTGTAGAAATCTTGCTTTTTTTTTTGGTGCACGTCTTGTATGAATCCCATTTAGGAATGAGATGTATTTGATTAGTTGGTCATTCTGTAACTTTCTTAAGTACTGTTTGTATATAAATAAAGTTGCAAAAGCACATAGCTTATATTTGTGAGACTACATAAATGCTTGTTTACTTGTTTTTGGAAACGGTTGGAACACTTGTTTTTGTTTTTCACCCTATAAAGAATTCTGAAATTACTATTGGATTATTTGCCAATTTGGTGTCTTAGTGTCATTTGTTGTAATTTGTTTCATTTGTTGTAATTTGTTTTATTTGCTCTGAGACCTGTGGCTGGGAGTAGAACAGCTCTAATCAGCAGAAATCGTTCCCTCTTCTGAGTTAGTTTACAGACCCTGCTGCAGGACTGGGGAGTGCAATAGGATCGCTAGGGATCTGGTAACTGGGAACCTCTTCCCAGAACTTCTAGGCATGAGCTGTCTGCTCTTACAGCTTTCATATCAATGACCTTTTAACACAAAATGGAAATTGCGTATCTTCCCTTGTTGCTTAACATGTTGTGCTTATGCATACTAATTATGTGCTTATTAATTACTTGGTTATCGTATATGTCCTATAAAGAGGTTTGTGATGCTGAGACAGGCATTACTTATGCTGGCAATTGTTTGTCTGTCTTAAGATGTGCTATACAAGTTCAAGAGAAGATCCATCTCTTAGACATAAGAAGATTGCATTCTTATCTTTTAATAAAACCATCAGCTCCCCAGTGAGATAGAGTGATAAAATACAGTCACAGCAAGGTGATTTCTGACATTGCTAGTGCAACCCTTGAAAAATACCAAGGCTCCAAGATACTAGACTTAATTTTTAGTCATAATTTAGGGTAACACTGTGAGTTTTGGACTATTCATTTTTACACTTTTCTTTGCCTGTGAAAACTAACGAGACAAAACTGAGAATTTCAAGTAATGAATAACAAGTTAGCTAGAGCTAACAAAGAGTAGCTAGAGCTTTGTGGAAAAACATAATTATTACGAGGTCCATAAAACACCTTCAAGAGCTGATGTCTCTGTTTTGAGGATTTTCATTTTCTAGTACTGAGACTTGAGGAAAGGCTTTAAGGCTTCAAGTAGTATTGCTCCTTGTTAATCAAAAGGAATTGCATGGTGGTGACCTGAAGGAACATGCTCTTTCTGAATAGGTAGGAAACCCCACTGTCATTCCTGCTGAGCAGATGGAAATGCATTTGTTTCTTGCATGAAGGAGTAAGATAAAGTGCAAAATAATAAAAGTTTCTGGTTTTGTTGAGTAGTCTGGGAAAGTGTCACTCCTCTTCCTCTTAAAAGGTTCTTGAGCATTAAATCCCGTCTGGAAAGGTGCTACTATTATTCCCACTATTCGGATACTGTTGCAAATTCTCATTAATGAATGTTGGAATAACCTGACCTATGCTAGAATAATACATGCATCTGTATATGTATTTGTACACACCTATATATACACACATTTTTAACTGCTTTATATCACAGAAATTTCTCAACACTTCTTATTCTTGTGTTTTTATTCAACCTGTTTTGTTTTGCCTTTCGACCAGGCTATGAAATGTTTTTCTTTGTAAATTGTCTTTTTCATTCAAGTGAGGGAAAAATCCTGATCATTCTGTAAACATAACTAGCAGGCATTTGTTGTGTTTGCAAGTTATCTTTCATTTCTTTCTGATAATTTAAATGTGACTTTTTGTAATGTAACTTTCCTAATGGAAGTGGGGACTGCATGCAAAAGAAAGGAATTACGGGATAAAGCAGTGATATGTTGCAAATAAAATTTAATGGTAATATTTGTGTATCTTATGTGCTCCTTAAAAATTGAGACTACATTCTGTTGATCCTTTTCTGGGGGAATGGCTGAAGAAAGTTAGAGTTCAGTGTTGATATTAATTATGCTGATGCATGTGTCAGCTGCCAGCATTTTGCAATAGCATATTCTCTTAGATTTCTCCAATTGGTGCAGCTTCTTTGTTTCTTTACCAGTAGGAGTCAGATCTCTCTTAAAAAAAAAAACCAAACCAAAAATCTCTTACTACAAACTGCACTAATATTTCTTCTATTCTAGACCATTGTATTGTGTGGAAGGTACAAGGTTCATGAGAAAAAGCTTAAAATGGCAGGTAGTTGAGGTGTGATCTACACACTATGAAAATCTGCTTAACAATTTTAGGCGTTTAGTGCCCATGATTCTTAAGCAGATCTGTCTGTCACAATTGTAGGACAGAGGCACTTACATTGTCAGGAAGATGCTAGTTTGGAGGAGTGAACTAGCTCCATTTCCAACCTGGGGACAGAAGTAGGATTGTCCTATTTCTTGAAGTGATCATTTGCAGCATGGTAAAAATCTATTAAGTCTTTTATAGTGAGGAAAAAAAATTGGAACCTTAATAATACTGAGTGTTGAGCTGTAAAGGATTATTATCCTTAGTGTTTTTTCTGCTAAATTTGGGGTCTTATATTAATCTCTTCAGTTTGCACTGTTTTGTCTCTCTCACAAAACCTTTCAATACATTCAACTTGTTCTTGCCACAAGAAAAAAAGCTTTCAGCTCAAAAGCAAAGGATGTGTATTCATTAAAGGCATGGGAAATGGGGTTAGAGATAGCAAAATAATTACAGTGACAGCTTGTAAGCTGATGTATAGTATCTTCAGTTATAACTTATTTTTACAAGTTGTTGGGGTGCGTTTTTTTCCAGTATTTATCTTTCTAGAATTTTAACCCCATCTTGTAACTTGTCACTTGAATGTCAGGAAGGTGCAAAAAAGATTTTGAAGCCAGATCAACTTCTGTTATTCTTTTGTTGCTACTTGATAACAGAAAACTGCTAACAGTTTGATTTGATTGAGGTCTTTAAAGAAAGCTTATTGAGAGGTCCAGGGCAAACACTAGCAGGAGGACTAAGAATTTCAGGAGAAGGGGTGTTTAGCTAAGCAAGAAGTTCTAATGAACTCAGATGTAAAAAAAGAGCATAGAAGGAAATAGAAGCAAGGATAGGCAAGACAGAAGGTGCATAAAAGCATCCTTTGGGCACTAGAGATGCTATCAAGAAGACCAAAGCCTAGCTGCGATGCAAACTGGCTAGGGACATAAAGGATAACAAGAAGGGCCTCTACAAGTATACCAGTAGCAAAAGAAAGTTCAGTGAAAACACAGGTCTGTTGTTGAATAGGGAGGCAACTTAACTGATCATACAGGGAAGGCTAAATTACTTGGTGTGTTTTTTGGCCTCAGGAAAGCAGTAGGACAGGGACTCATCAGAGAAAGTGAAGTGTTTTACTGTCCTTCTATTAGAAAGCTTTACTTGATATTTCATCTGAATCCTGCTTGATTAAATATCAGCCTGTTGCTGTTTGTGTTGTGAACACAGACTACAGGTGATTCCTTTTTCTTTATGCAATGGATAAAGGGTATTACCAGTTTGCTGTCCTTTGTTTTGTAGATAAAGATCCTAAGCCTGTTCACTTTTTTAGGCTGGCAGTCATTTCTTTGCTTTCTCAGATACTCTAAATGATCCATGTCTTTTCTCAGATACTCTAAATGATCCATGTCTTTTCTCAGATACTCTAAATGATCCATGTCTTTGTAGAAGTTAAGTGCCTAAAACTACATGTAGCATCCAGCTAAACCTTACAGGAGCTAAATATAGCATAAGTATTACTCTCTGTATTTTGCAGGCTATATTGCTTCATTTTTAAGCTCCTGTATGAAGCTTGTAGTTTTTGCATAGTAGCTTTTTATTGTTGACTCATTCAGCTTACAATTTACCGCAGGTCTTTAAAACATGTATTGTTTTTAATCTTTAATTTTATTAATTATGCCCTGTCAGTAAGGAAGTAATATGTGATTCTGGATTTGCCAGAGAGTCACGTAGTTATTGTGGCTGAAATCGTAGCAGTTCTTTGTTATTGCTGTCCTGGATTGAGGAAAATTATGGGAAGTGGGCAACCCTCCTGAGAAATGTGGAAGTGATATATGTGTACATATATATATGATATATCTGGGACCTTGAAGTCTGGGCAGAATTTACTTGCAATGAGAGTCTTAACAAGCATCAGCCATTTGAGTAATCCCATATTAGATCCTTTTCTGTGAGGAATTGCCATGTGCTTGGTTGTTCCTGTGCTACACTTCTGTGCTTGACTGTCAGCTTTCAAGTAGCTCCTTGTACGTTGTCTCCACTGAATAGATAATTTCCTTCTGTCTAGATCTCTGTAGTCTGTTAAAATAAACTTGAAGTCTCATTCTAACTGCTACAGGAGAACTTAATAAATGTGCTATTTTCCTTTATCCTGGTTGTTGACAAAAATATTGAACGATACTAAACATAGGACAGGCACCTGGAAACTTATTTGTCATATCCTTCTATTTTGGCAGTGAGGTGTTGGTAATTACTGGCTTAATTAGTTTTTTTTCCTCATTTTATGTTGTTGTCCTAGTAGATTCACTAAAACTACTTCCCCCAAACTTGATTATAGGAGCGTCTTAATTCAAATTCCTGCAAAATGCTCATGACTAACTAGTCTTGCTGGAGGTAATGGGGCCCAGCACAGGCACCAGAGAACTTGTGGGTGAATATTGCTGTAGGAATAGGATTTTTAGTTTGTATGTTTCAACTGCACGTTGCACAGCTGCAGTGTCTGTGTCCTCAAGGAAAATTTTTTGATCAAAATGCACTGGGTGTCTTGTAAGAACACCAAAGAGGCAGAAGTGCAGTCTTGAGGCATGAAATAATAAGTAGTCTTCGTAACATCTGGTTGGTTTTATTTTATAAAGAATAGAAAGACAGCTGTCACTTATGGTGTTTTTTTGCTAGTTATGTTGGTCCTCCTCTGAAAGGAGGAAAAGAAGCCGCTATTCGTTATTTGATTTGCTTCAGAGCCATTATTGATTTTGAAAATTTGATAAATATCTGAGTTAATGGTTACTCTTGCTTTTTCAAGGGGAGCAAGACTTGGCAGAGGTTTGCCTTGGTACATGGTAAACATTGATAGAGCTGGTCATCAGGAGCCTGTGTTTTGATTCTTGTCTGCTCTGTAAGCTGCAAAGCAGCAGCAGCAGCTTAAAATCTCTTTTTTTCCCCCCCTTTTTCTACTGATTCCCAAAAATGCTTTAAAGGACTGTAAAGAAAAAAAAAAAGTAAGAATATTTAAGGAGATACTGCCTTCTGAAGCTTCCAAGCTTTTCAAAATTGAGTGTTATTTCATGTATCTGATATGTTTTAACTACCCTGCCAATTTTGATGTGAAATTTACTTTGTCTTGTGACTACTGACAATCTATGGGAAGCAGCAATAAGTGTTTGAATGAACAGAGTCAATGTTTTGGAAAGAAAAGTGAAACTTGTAAAATTACTTCTATTTGTAAGTGTAACTTTTTTTATAATAAATAAAAGAAAAAACCTGCCCCAAAAACCCCTAAATATGAAGAGACCAAGAACATTCAAATTTAAAATTATCCTTTAAACACAGTAATCATTGGGACTGAACAGCAAATATTCAGTTAAAATGATAGGAAATTAGTAGTAGCTGCTTAAAATTGATAATTCATATGGAAAACTATGTAGATATGTTTCACAGTCTTCATTGCTAATAACATTGTCAGAGAACGCTAAAGAATGAACGTTTTGTCACTGAACACTAAATTCATAAGATGTCATGCTGCAGGGCATGGGATGGTCATGAACTGGTTTTTTGGTTTCTCTGGAGGAGCTGATGCAAGCTAGTTGCTGCCTAAAGGCACATTGGAGCAAGTTTCTGTGCTGGTTGTTAATTTTTTTGTTTTTGAAATAATTTGAGGCAGTGAATGCAATCTGCAGTGGAAATGAAATGGAAGAAAACTGCTGTCCCAGGACAGGGATTTTGTTCCAAGCCTCATTTCATAGTGGAATGTCTTCTCTTCTGAGAACTGGGTAGACATGCAAAACAGATGAGGAAATCTGGAACAGGCAAGATAACAGGTAGCTAGTACTGCCACAGAGAGAAATGTTAACAGGAGCTTCTGCACAACTTTGTTTTTTTTTCTTTTGTTTCCACACTGTTGCTAGTATCTTTTCACTAATGTGTTTGGGTTCCGTCTGTGATCTCAGCTTGTACCAGCTTGGAGTTCCCTGATTTTTATTTGTGATGTCTGAAGGTGGCAAAAATACCACAAGGGGCAGTTCTTGGTCTAGTCAGCACTTCAGATTACTCAGGCAAGGGCAGGGACACACAGCTTGTAGCAAACAAGCTTAGTGCCTTTGCTCTCTTAGGATCCTCTGTGGCATTATTAGACTTAATTGTGTTGATCCCAAATGCACTTTAATTAGGACAGGCAAGGAGAAACATAACTAGACAGCATGAGTCACATGAACCCCCTCTATCTTGCTTTTTATATTCTTTGCTTTATTTTTCTTTTCTCTGTCCTTTGACTCTCAGGTTTTTATTAAGAAAAGAAACATGCTTGGCTTTGTCAGACAAGGTAATTGCATCTTTTAAAGTATAGCTGTCTGCTGTGACTAAAAGGTATCAAAACAGCCTTTAATATCCTGATGCTGATGAAAGTTTGTCAGGTGTGCATGGTTGATAAGGCTGCTGTTAGGTTTATTTTCTAGTGGTGTTTAGGACAGGCCACTAGAAAAGGGCCTCTGCATCTCTCTTGTGTCTCCTCTGGGGTTTTCCTAGATATTTTTATCATATGACAACAGTGCCACTCCATTACAGCTGCATTTATCTCCTTTAGTATTGTCTTGTAGACTTCTTAAAATCTATCAAACAGTGGATTTGTAACCCATTGTAATAGTTTATGGCTAAAACTAAATGAGAGTTAGCAGTATTGCTAAAATGAAACCTTTGCTAAATGATTTTCTCATGCTATTTTTTCTTGTACATTCAGTATGTTGAAGTGGAAGTGAACCAGGAATAATCTGTCGTAAGACCCCAAATCCAGTCTTGTTTAATTGAGCAATAAGAAACTGGTTTCATCAACACTTTTACCCTTGCTGAACCTGAGAAACTACTCTTTTATTTTTTGCCTGTACAATAGGGATGCTATTGTACTCGACCATCAGCTTTGAGACAGGTCTTGTCCTGAAGAATTCAGTCTATTTAGACAAGACAAAAGATGACAGGAAAAACCGAGGCACAGAAGGGATGTGACCTGTCGTGGGGTCTTGTTTGCAGGTCAGTGGCAAAACCATGGTGAGAACTCTGGTGTTATAGCTGCTTTCTCATTGCCCAGTCAGCCAGCTCTCACTTCAGGCTGCTACTTCCCAGGCAGTCTTGATAATCAGCTTGTGATGTACTGAGGGTCGGTGCTTCTTGTCAACTTCGTGGTGGTGATGCTGTCATCTCTATTCTTTCAGTTCATCTAGTATACAGCTTCAGGTCCTTTGGTCTTGTTTCTAATCATCTTCATAAATTTGAAGACTAATTTGGAATGAGAAAGTGTTAATGTGTTGAAGTATCTTACACCAGGTAATAAGCTGGTCATTAAGCTGTCATGGTCTATCATGTCTGTGGGACTTGAGACCTTTAATCAGCAGATTATTGACACTGTGGCAAACAGTCTAGTATTTCAATAAAAGTTCATGACCTTGGGAAACATGAATAAAAGTTCCTGATTCAGGTTACTACTGCTAAAAAAGAAAAAAGGCTTATATATGTTTTTGCAGTTGTTTTTCTTGTAAGGTCAGTGAAAGGTGAAAAAAACAGCACCTTGTAATTCAGGCCCAAGGCTTTTTATCAGCAACTGTAGCATTGTACTGCTGACAATACTCAATTTTGCGAAGCATGCAACAGTTTCCCTATGTTGTAATCTTTTTTTTGTGATTTCATCTTCCAAAGTTGTTTCAAGTTCCTCTGACATAATAAGGGTTTAAACAGTATGACTGTATTTTTAAGTATTTGTTTGTTTAATGGTAGTGAACTCTTACACTTTTAAAATGTACAGTATAAGCACTGTACAGAAGTTGCAGTTTAACTGCATGCATCTTTGCACGTGTAAAACTGAGTATTTCTCACTTTGTAATGTGTTAGATGATGTGTTAGATAAAAATAGAGAATTCTCATCTATACATCAGAACAAAATGCATTTTGCTGATCAGCCGTCTCACAATTAAAGTCATGAGAGCATCTAAATTGGAGAAACTTCAGAGCCCTTCTCTGAAAACTGCTGTTCGCCACCAAGCTCAGTGCTTTGGACTGAGGTAGGTTGTGATATGTGACCCAGAACTGAAAGGAGCTCCTGGATTGTGTGTGAGGTGTAGTAGCATGGGTGCAGAATACAAGTACAGATAGCCACAGTAACTATAGCTCCCCTGGAACTTCAGCAGCAGTCTGTTGTCCTTACGTGGTTGCCATCTTCTGTGTTTCACACCACAGTGAAAATTAAAGCAAATGTTTGGAAACAGTGACTCTCAAACAGAAGAAGCTACAGCATTGGTCCTGGATGTCTGTAACTGACCATAAAAAGAAAATAAGCCCAACAGAACTCACCGTGCTCCTTTGTGTTAAATAAATTATCTACTTAGGATTTACAGAAGAAATTAGTCATAGCTTGAAGCTTATTTTTTCTCATGTTGCTTCAACTTGTTGCAAGTGGTGAGTTGCCTGTGCTAGTCTTATTTTGAAGGGAAATACATTTACAATTTATTGGCCTAATCCCCAGTTATCTGAATTTGGTAGACAGATAAAACTTTCATAATGAAAAGGATTGCAGATTAATACCAATAGATAATACTCTTTAATATTGCATAAAGCATTCTACATGTTAAATGGAACATGGGAATATGAAATAAACTTATTTTTAGTTCTGTTTTTCATTCAGTCAAACATAAATTGATTAGATACTGTATTCCTTGTCTTACAGTGTTTTTTTTCTTTCACATCAGTTTTACCAGAACCTTAGCTGTAACTTTACTAACTCTTACAAGCCTTCTTATTTCAGTGATAGAACAAAGCAATTATTTATAAAGAAATATATATTAGGTGTTAAGCGTTACACTTTAATGTTTCAGGAGAAATACTACACTTGCTAGGTGTTTTTCTGTGATTTCTAAAATATAGTAAAAGGTCTGATTACCATAAGCTCTTTTTTTTCTCCTCTCTATCATGGCACCAATCTATTGCTCCTAATCCCTCTTTGTGGAAAATCTATGGGATTAAAAAAAGCCATACTATACGATTTCATGGAAGTGTGTCCTATCTTTTGTATTTTGTAAGGATGTACTGTATTCATTCAGTAATAATTCAGTGAAGAATTCCCAATGTTAATTAAATAAACACTTCTTGATCCTTATTAATTGTTGTCCAAGTTGCAGCCTTCCTTTTGTAGAATGGAATTGAGCAATTGCTAGGAAATGTCAATGGAAATGAGTTTCTGCGATGCGTGACACACGGCTTGTTGAAAGAGTGGTCACTGAAAATGGATCAGAGATAATTTGACTTGTGTGAAAAATATTGGTGACTTGGAGCTCATATACGTGCTTCTGGCAAAACTCTTGCTTTTGTATAAACGGAGAGGTGATAGGGACATGAGGGTGCTTCTGTGTAAACGTTTTCATGGCACCTTTTTCAGTAGAAGAGCCCAGTTGATGTTCACTCTTGGGGGGAAAAAATTTTACTTCCATAAGAGATTTTTCTATGCAAAATGAATAGTGGTAGTCTTATTGAAAAGTATTAAAAAGACTGCCTGTCTTTAATTTGAATGGTAACAATTTATATAGTTAGGTCCTGGAGAACAGGGGAGGTGCCTGAGGACTGGAGGAAAGCCAATGTCACTCCAGTCTTCAAAAAGGGCAAGAAGGATGACCCGGGAAACTACAGGCCGGTCACCCTCACCTCCATCCCTGGAAAGATGATGGAACAGCTTGTTCTGGGCGTCATCTCCAAGCATCTGGAGGAAAAGAAGGTTATCAGAAGTAGTCAACATGGATTCACCAAGGGGAAGTCATGTCTGACTAATCTGATAGCCTTCTACGATGGCGTGACTGGATGGGTGGATGAAGGGAGGGCAGTGGATGTTGTCTACCTTGACTTCAGCAAGGCTTTCGACACTGTCTCCCACATCATCCTCGCAGGCAAGCTTAGGAAGTGTGGGTTGGATGAATGGACAGTGGGGTGGACTGAACAGTGGCTGAATGATAGAGCTCAGAGGGTTGTGGTCAGTGGTGCAGAGTCCAGTTGGAGGCCAGTAACAAGTGGTGTCCCTCAGGGGTCAGTACTGGGTCCACTCCTGTTCAATATAGTCATCAATGACCTGGATGAAGGGATAGAGTGTACCATCAGCAAGTTTGTTGATGATACAAAACTGGGAGGGGTGGCTGACACGCCGGAAGGCTGTGCCGCCATACAGCATGACCTGGACAGGCTGGAGAGTTGGGCAGAAAAAAACCTGATGAGGTTCAATAAAGGCAAGTGTAGGGTCTGCATCTGCAAATCTGCATTATATAGGAATAACCCCATGCATCAGTACAGTTTGGGGGCTGACCTCCTGGAGAGCAGCTGTGTGGAAAGGGACCTGGGAGTCCTGGTGGACAACAGGATGACCATGAGCCAGCAATGTGCCCTGGTGGCCAAGAAGGCCAATGGCATCCTGGGGTGCATCAAGAAGAGTGTGGCCAGCAGGTCGAGGGAGGTCATCCTCCCCCTCTACTCTGCCCTGGTGAGGAGCACTGTGTCCAGTTCTGGGCTCCCCAGTTCAAGAAGGACAGGGAACTGCTGGAGAGGATCCAGCAAAGGGCTACAAAGATGATTAGGGGACTGGAGCATCTTTCTTATGAGGAAAGGCTCAGGGACTTGTGTCTTTTTTGTCTAGAAAAAAGAAGACTCGGGGGGATCTTATCAATACTTAGAGGTACTTAAGGGGAAGGTGCCAGGTAGATGAGAATAGTCTTTTTTCAGTGGTGCCCAGTGATAGGACTAGAGGTAACAGGCACAAACTGGAGCACAGGAAGTTCCATCTTAATATGAGGAGGAACTTCTTTCCTTTGAGGGTGGCAGAGCACTGGCACAGGCTGCCCAGAGAGGTGGTGGAGTCTCCCACACTGGAGACATTCAAAACCCGCCTGGACGCTGTCCTGTGCAATGTGCTTGCTGTCGGTGTCCCTGCTGTGGCAGGGGGTTGGACTTAGATGATCTCCAGAGGTCCTTTCCAACCCTGACAATACTGTGATACTGTAAGGTGTTCCTCAGTGCCCTTTCTTAAAGGCATGGAAGGGATAGATGAGAGAATGCTGGTTAAACTGTATCAGGTTTGATAACATGACTATGTTACTGGATTTTTATTCTTTTAATCATGAATGAAAGAATTTTCTAATGTGCAAATTCAGAGTAAAGGTCTAAAAGCAAAAATTGTGGCACAACAAGGATGCATTTTTTTAAAAAAGAACTCATTTCTAAATCATGAGATGGACTGCACTGTATGTGAATTCAGGAAGGCATCGATTGCTTATGTAGGGTACTAAAATGCACCATCTCAGAAAACAAAGGGCTTCTAAGATCCTGCTTTGGGACAGGCAGACGTTGTGTAGGACTTGTGGCAGATCATGCTGGTCTTGAGCAGCAGCACAGGGGCCTACATGTTGGCAGCCTTGCCATAGATGTGGAAGAATGGAACTGCATTATTTCTTGAGGAACAGGGCCAAGCACAGGGTGTTGCTCAGCTTAGAAGTCACTTATTGAGCACAGCTCTTTTTCAACTTCTAAAGCCAGGTACTATCTTTTTCAGTGGTACTTTTAATTTCATTTTGCAAGTTATGACAGGGTGTGTGTTAACTTTCATTATGAGATGATGTATCTTGTTAATGAGAACTTACCTGGATGCTTACTGTGTTGTGTATTGTAAGTGAGAAGAATAGCAGTAGTTTAGTGTAATTCCAAGAGGACTTCTTCAGATGGGCAATTTTCAAGTTCATCGAACACAGTGAGAAAAGAACCCAATTTGTGAGTTTAACTACAGTGTAAATATTAGGAAGGAGTCAGATACACACTCTAAAGAAAAGAAAGGAAAAAAGGGAAGTGGGGGAGAAAAGTCAGAGGTACAGACGTACTTTTTCATTAGTGTCTGATTACATTTTGTCATTTAGAGCCAGACAAATATTCTGATCAATATCAAAAATCTTATTCCTACAGTAATATACCGAAGTTATGATTTACATTTATTAATATCTCTCATTAATGTAGAAGACAGTGTATCAGGGAGGAGAAGTTTTGTACAAAGTTCTAAGTGCATGCATGTGGTCAGTATATACATACATATATATGTGTGTGTGATGATTTTATAGTCTGTATTATTGTCTGTCTTCTATATATCTGGAGTAATGGAGTGGCTGGATTATTCATAAAGCCCTTGGTGACGGGATTTGGAAGAGTGAATTAAGTAGAAAGTGTATGCTAGAGCTTAGGCTGAGCTCTTAATTGTATTGCTTCTGTCAGTTGAGATTGACCCGTAGAGTAGCTGTCCTCTTACTTTGGTGCAAGCTTCCAGTGTTTTCAGCCCTGGAAAGACTGCATAGCAATATAGTTAAGTAGCAAAAAAAAAAAAAAGCCCCTTTTCTCTGTTTGCTTCGGTGTATAGGACATGCAATTAGGGAGCTTAGGTTTGTTGGTTTTGCTCCCACAGTTATTGCTGATTCATATGGCAGAAGCACAAATATCACTAGGGTCTCTGCTTAAGTATGTGTTACATTGATCAGTGAAATTGTTGAGAATGAAATCGTTGTATTTAATAAGTATATATGAGTATTTTTTATGACCCAAATTGGATCAAATTATTTTGTATTTACCAGGAGCTAAGAACTGAGGGAATCTGTATATGCAATACCTCCTCTTTTCCAGGAAAACTGATCTGTAGGATGCCTTAATTTTGCAAGGGCAATAACCATTTAAAAAACTAAACTGGACTGATGCACTCCACAAGACAATATAAAAATACAGATAGCTATTCTCAGGTGGAGAGGTGAGACAATTTCAGTTGCAAACCTGATTGCTTGCATTTTAAAGTGACAAAGCAGATCTGGTAAGGCTGGTAGGTATTCTCGTTGAAATTTGGCTTTCTAAAATAAAGAATTATTTTTAAAGAGGAGATGCAGCAGGTGGCTTCAAATAAAGTGATACTATTTTTAGCCTACTGATGCTGGGATATGAATGGATGGCATCTGAATTAAGGAAAGGTTACCAGTTTACCATTATCTTTTTTTTTCCACTTTTCAGTTTAACTACATATATGGTAATAAATTGGTTCTCTTCAGTCAGGTACTATGGACGTCATGGGGAGAACTTTCAAAAGCCTCCAGTAGTTCTCAGCTACTATTAAAGTCAAAAAGAAAATCAGAGAGAACTGTACCACAGTTTAATATGTTTGTATGTCCTGATTGTTGTACATCCTTTGCCTGGAGAACTAACGATTCCTAATTTTTCCCAGCATTATAAAATACATTTTCTTCAAACATTTCTTTCTCAGTTCTATTTTATACCTCTAGATTGATAATAGATGCAGCGTCTTATGGGGACAGACAGTTGGCTCAGCCAGCAGCCAAAACCAATCTCTCTCAGTCACTGGAAACATTGTGGAGTGTGGGCATTCTCCTTCTGCTGCTTCTTTCACAGCTCCAGCCTCCACACGGCCTCATGGCTGATCAGAAGCTCTTTGTTTGTGCATATATGTGGTTATGTTGGTTGTGAGAGTGCAGGGGCTCATTTTACAAAATGGGGCTTGTTAAGTTCCTGTAGCACATCCTCAGAGATCCGCGTCTTGTCAGGAGTTGTGTAGGAGAGGCAAGAGTAGGAGCACTGAACAAGTTGGTGATAGACTACACTGACAATGTAGAAAGCTATGGGATAGATTTGTCCTGCATTGTTATATAAAAATCATATATATTGACTGTAATGGCAGGGCAGGGAACCAACCCCCTTCCTTAATTTGGGGCATATCACTTCAACATACTTTCTGCTTCTGCTCCGCCTGAGGCAAGAGCTGGTAGTGCTAATTACTGTATTAACTGAAGGAAAGACGAAAAGCTATTGGTGACATCTCTCGGTCTTCATGCACACTGTTCCCCTTTCTGTCTCTTTCTAATGCCCTGAGGGTGACTGCTGTAGAGTATAATTGCTTGATTTGGTGCATCGAGAGAGAGGGTCTGACGTGCCACCCTGCACTTGTTTGTTCTCTGCCCATTTGGCAGTGACAGAAACCAAGCAGAGGTCATGTGAGTGCAGCCAGAACAGTGCGCAGCAGCACTGGGAACGCAGTTACATTACACTGGGCTCCTTTCATGCCTTCTGTGTGAATAGGGGTCAGCGCTGTACCAAATGTCATGGAAGTAATTTGTGATTTTTAGGGATCTAAATGGCATAGGCTGAGGAACCCCACCTGAAGCTGGAAATACAGTGTGGTGTGCTTTCAGGGCAGGTGGGAAGGGCTGACTGTGGATGGTTGAACAAAGGTTCAAATGAAAGAGTATGGTTAAGAGTGACTTTGTTTAGGGCAAAGCAATTATGTGCCCAATCCTAGAAAACACTGCACCTGCTGTTTGTATGACACAAGCTGGGTGATCTACGAGGGAGACCCAAGTTTAACAGTCATACAAGGAGCTGTTGAAGATATGTTCCCTAATACAAAAACCCGACACCCTAGAGTTGAGGGTGTCCTCTTGTATGCTTCTGCTTGTGTGTTTGCACTTAAGCATATGCAAGCTGGGATTCCTCATCTCCTCTCCCTAGCATTGTTTACGTTGAAGTATAGTTAACGAACCTGCAGTTTTATGCTAACAGGCCCAGCTACATACTAGGTGTTACGGGTCCATGTACAAAAATCCTGAGAACCCAGTTGCATTGCTCGAGTACTGATGGGGCACAGCAGGACCTCATATAGGGGTTGTAGTGCATGCTGTAACTTGTATGGTTGGAAACTGCTAATGTTGATGTGACATTTGAAAGAAGAGCCTGCAATCATTTAGTGGGCTACAGCCATACTAGTCGTGCTGACCATTGTAGACCTTTGTAGAGATACGGAATTGAGGGAAAGTTATAGAAAGCAATTACATTCTTTCTGAGAATGTTTTATTAAATGTCACACAATTTTGTTTTGCCTTTCTGGATATTCCATCAACTTGCTGGCTCACAGATTGATGCATACAGTTCCAAGGCTGTCTTCTGTTGTGTTTCCAGTGAATAAATTTTCAGCTTATAGCAGATATTTCCTTAGTCCTTAAGTATATGATACTGTGTTTGCATTGTTAAATTCCATTCCATCCATATGTCCCATATGTTCAGTCCACTACTGTTCCAGTTTGTTTGTGGTCACCTTTCTTCACTATGTGAAGGAAAGGACATGAGGTACTAGTGAAGGATCCTTGCTGATAGCTCTGCAGTTGTGGTGACAGTTTGTACAGCTGTTTATTGCTGAAGGCCTTTTCTCTCACTCTTTCTCTGGGTAACCCAGTGCAGGATTAATTGCAGTGTTTGTGCGGCAGGGGAGGACAAAATTTAAAGGTTTCTTCCTGTCTCCTGATGTTTCGGCTCAGATGAAGAAATATCTAAAAGTATGCAAATACAATTAAAGGGAAATAATTCATGCTGTAAAAGGTTTCTTACGTCCTTTTAGTGGATGAACTACGGCACAGGCTAATGGGGAAGTTTCCCAGGCTGAAGTGTTTTGAAGTGGAACAGAAGGCAAGCAGAGCATTCTGGATTTTCCTGGGCATGTTAGTTGAGGTACAAATAGCTTCAGTTGTTTCAAAAAGAGGTCAGTAGATGAAATTATTGAGAAACAGGAAAAAGATTTTTGATACTGCTTTTCCTAGCTCAATTAATTTTTGGGGTTTTTTTTGTTTACATTTACTTCATGAGAGGTTAGAATTGGCTTCCAAATAGACTTGCTCTTAAACAAAAGCAGGGCTGAAAGCTGGAGAAGCTATGTTAAGAGTGGTTTCCTTTCCAAATCCTTCTCTGGGAAAGCATGCCATTGCCTTTCACACTGTATCCTCTCCTGTTGCCTGTGTGTTTGTCACGGTTAGTGGCTGGAAAGTGAAACTCACGCTATTGCCTTTGGGTAAAACTTAAGCAATGATTTTCAGATAAGTTGTTTTGTCTCTGTAATGTTATGCTTGTGCTTTTGTGCTGCAAAATGTTTATTTTCTCCGCTAGCTTTGATTCTTTACACTGGTGTTTTTAGCAGGAATTAATAATTTCTCATTAGCAGCTGAGATGCACCTTCTTTGCTGTATAAATGTATCATTAGAATAAACTTCTATGTGTAGTTACTCCTTTAGAAGATGAAGCTTTTTATGCAATG
Source organism: Pluvialis apricaria (assembly GCA_017639485.1). Lineage (NCBI taxonomy): Eukaryota > Metazoa > Chordata > Aves > Charadriiformes > Charadriidae > Pluvialis > Pluvialis apricaria. The sequence goes on along the minus strand of CM030010.1, from coordinate 55,712,479 downwards.
TTGAGAAAACTTCTTTTTTGTGCTTTTGCTGTTGTTTCCATCACAGGTTTCTTAGAATACATTACTTGATCTCCTTCTATCCTTGATGTTAATATTGGGGATAAGTCTGCTATCAGGGGTGGTCAGGAGGCTTTCTGAGCCCCTCAGTCTGACAGACATCTGCTTGATTCAGTTTGTGCCCTAACACGTTGCTATTGTGAAATGTGCCCAAAGCAACACTGTTCCAACAAGATCTTGTGGGGCTCTTAAAGGCAGAGTTCTCCATAGTTGTGTTATTTTCCAGTTGATCAAGCCCAATGTAGTGGGTTTTGCCTGGAAGGCTGGAGTTGAGAGTCTGTGGGTCGCAGAGGTCCCTTTTGACATTCTGCATAGGGTGACTGTTCCATGGGAAACAGCTAAAGTTGTTTAAATCAGTTTTACTGCTGGCACTCCATAGTAAGAACTAAGTGCTTTCTTCTTTCTCATAACAATGTCCAGCTGGGCATGGAAACTTACCCAGTGTTCATATTTTTATGATTAAATGGCTGCTTTGTGCTGCGCATATACCTTGTGCTATGAAACCCTTCTGTGGCTGAGCAAGAATTAAAAAGATAATTTTCCTATGTAAGGAGGAGTTGCAGTTGCTCGACCAAGTTAAAATGATGGGTGAATGCAGAAAGTTAAACCAAATCCAGTTCTCTCTGCATGGTTGGTTTTTTTGTGGTGTTCGTTATTGATGTTTTGGTTTTGTTTTTTTATGTGGGACTCTTTGGAAACTGATGTGTGACATGAAGACTTTATTTTAAGATCATTCTAGTGTTTCCAAAGCTTTCTAAGAAAACCTTCTTGAGTTAGTCCCCCTTGGTAGTGACTATCTATAAGTAAATAAGGTGGGACCTTAAAAGCAGCTGCTCTGCTTTTATGCATAAGGGAGAAAATGAGATTATCTGGTTGGCGCATGCACTCTCTTGCAAGTCATCTTCACAATACCAGAATACCTTCTTCATCCTGGAAGAGGGGTAGGCAAAGACTGACTGACTGCAAGAGCACAGCTATGCAGCAGAAGGATCTTAGGGAGGCAGCATCATTTGTTTTTTATAGCTTTTCTCTTAGGGAGCCATCTGTATGTACTACAACTATGTTTCCATATCCCTCAAAGAAACTTTCTAATCCTTGTTTTCCTGATACATGTTGACAAGAGGGATCAAGATATTAGTGTTTTTGCAAACCCGAGAAGTGTAATGGTAGGCAAAGGTAATAGACTCATCGGGAACTATAGTTTATGGAAATAATGTAGTTCAAAGTGGCAATAAAATCAGAAATAAAAGTTTGCACTTAGCATATGAGCATTTTATATGATCTAGGTGATATTGCTCATACTGTTGGTCAAGCTGAAATGATATGAGAAGATCAGGCTCTGTTGTAGTGAACTAGAAATCTTACAATATAGTTCAGTTTCTTCAATGCATTTATTCTTAAACCAAGTTTAACACCCTTGAATTAGATTGCAGCAATAGCATTGTATATATCTCCAGCAAAGTTATCGGCAGTAAAACTTCCCCAGACTGCCATATCACATTAAGCAGCTGTGATGTGAAGGGGCACCTTTACAGAAGTGAAGAGTATTTTGCCTATGTGTTTAGTCAAGCCCCCGATGCCTCTTTTGAGAATGACAAATAATAGAGGTGCTTTTGATGCTGCCTGAAAACTAGAAAAAGGGTCAGCAGTCTGTTTCATTTAGATAAGCAGCTGTTTTATAGCTGCTTTTTTTTTTTCTACTGCCAAACTGGAACTTTTGCCTATGAATAAAACCTTCAGGTAAATAGCATTGTGACCATTTGTTGCCTCTGGTTTGTTCCAAATCACTTTTGTTTGAAAAGAAATTGAAATCAGTTTTGTTTGCTTTGCTCCCTGCCAAGTAGTGTTATTGAAGAAATGACGAACTGATGTCAACTCCTGCAAACTTTAATTTTATTGGAAATTAAAAAGATGTCTTGTAGTATAAAAATAGCTAATAAAGCATTGGTTAATTTAATAAATAAAAATTTGGCTTAATTGTGTGAATAACCTTGTGTAGTCTACATCAGGGGCATATACAGTAGCTTCTAAAGTTAATAAGCAGCAATGCGCTGCAAGACAAAATGCAAGGCTGAATGACCTTATTGTCTGGAACAGAATTTTTCAAAGCTCTGGTCCACAGGCCTTGTGATGCCTCTGGAAGCTGCACTAAGAGGTCCACAGAACTGCTTTAATACACAATCTGAATTTTTCAGTTCTGGGCAGTTACAGTGTAGTACACATAAATGTGGAGGGTTGACAGTGGCTAAAACCACTACTGTGTTTAGAGACATTTCCCTCGTATTGCAAGGACTGCAAAGTGCAAATTGATAAAGAATTTTGTTCAGTATTTACAGAACATGTGTCTTATTTGGTTTTGTGCATATGGATTGCTGATAGCAATTGTGCATGGGTATTGGAAAAGAATTTTGATACCTGTCTAATTAGTGTTTTGGCTTTTTCTTTTCCACACATCTTTCTGAAAAAACAAGGTATGCACACCCATGCATGAACACAGCTGGTATGACTTTGTTATGCTTTTGTTTGTGTTGACAAAGTAGCACTGGTCTCTGTATGCTCTTGGCTGCATCTTTGTAAAGTGAAGAGTTCCTAGGCTATCAAATAGCTCTTAATAAACCTACCACAGCCCCTTGTGTCCTATTATTCGCTCCATCCCCCCAATGCTCAGTGCAGTGACTATAGAAGTTGACATATTTTGTATATTGACATATGCCATATATAGGTGTATTTGCCATTACAGAGTTTATAGTTCTGAGCTGGATTTGATCTGGGGAGAGGTGCGATAGGCTATACAATCACAGCGTATTTGGGTTAGGATTTTCAGTACCTGAGTTCAGCTTCTGGCATGTTATTAAATTTCACTAACCCACCTTTTCAAGATGATTTCTTCATACATGTGGTACCAGTTTCTTAGTAAATGGCTTTGAGCATCTTGCTGTGGGGTACCCCTAAAAAAGAACACGGAATGAGCATTTGGTGAAGGTAAGAGGTAATAAAGCTACTGTAGGGTTTGTGGAAAAAGTCCTGTGTGCACTTGCAGGTTGGGTGTGTGTTCACAGTTTGATCTGTATTTACTCTCTTTTTATGTGCTGGTTGCTTTTTTTGAGTAGAAGGAGAGCCGGATTAAACTGTTAGGCCCAAGTTTGTCCCTAAAGCTGGTGGTGTTCACTTAGTGTGCCTCTCTGTCCAGGCTGGTTCAGTCTTTTTATGCCTCCTTCATCCTCCACATGCATTCACTTCTCTGCAAAGTGAAGAGAATGGATCTCTGACTATAGTCCACTGGACCGGCCTGGGATATGACAGCTTGTGTAGCTGGGATAGAACATTTTGGGACTCCCTCTCTGTAGGCTACAAGCACAGCTAGGCATTGAGACTGCTTTCTGAAAAGCAAATGCTGAGCATTGAGTATCATGCTGTGTTGACAAGCCTACCTATTTGTGTTTCCTGGCTCTGCACTCTTTATGCTCTCAGCTACTTAAATCAATTGTGTAGGCAATGTAATTGCCCATTTGTTAGTAAGGAAAAATCTAGCTCGGGTCCTTTGTTTGCTGTATCAAATGTCTGAATTAGATGTTACAACTTCACTGCTTGTAGCTGAAATAAGTGACCATTTGTGTATCAGTTTCATAATAAGAATTTCCACGTATGCTGTTTTATGTGGTTTTGGTTTGTGTGTTTGTTTTTTTAAACTCCTGCTTTTAATGGAACAGTAGCTTCAGAAAAAGAATATGAAGAAGAGTCATGGTGGGACTGCACCTAAATAGCCTGAAGCTCGGGTGGGGTGGTTTGGGACGAATGAGATGGGTGCAGCATCAGGAAGAGAGATGGAAGAGGTCTTGCTGTCCTCTGGGGTAGGAAGCTGCTAGCCCTGGGCAGCAAGACAGACCTGGAAAAATGACCCATTTTCAATACTGCTTCCAGGCACTTTGCTTTACCCCAGCTTGAAGCAGAACGCTGTTTCTTTGCCTTCGTACTTTTTCTTACTTGAAGGCCAGAATGAGAAGACTTTGCATTGTCAGATTGGCTAAGAGAAATTATTAATGTACTGATGCAGGATGTGGAATTCAGGTTTGGTTTTTATTTCATCTCTCTCATAGTCATTTTGCACTCTTCTGCTGCTTGTAGTTGTGTTTTAAGCCTATACTGTTTTCATACACTGCTACAGCACCACTTACGTAATTTCTGGATGGTTTTAAAAATAGAAACTGACGTTAGGCAGAGAATCTGCAGTGGAGAGGACTGAGCCAGAGATGGAATGGTATTGATGAAGAGAACAAGGCTGGATAGGAAAAGTAGAGGGACATGGAGCACTTAATGTAGTTCAGAAGTGAAGGCAGGGAAGAGGCCCATGTAGAGGTGCGTGCAGCAGAGTTTCTCAGTCTTCCCACATAGTCTTGTGGGCTTAGGGAGAGCAGAGAAAGAGAACGGTGGAACAGAGCAATAGAGAGTGTAAAGAAGAGTAGAAGAGAAGGCATAGGATCTGTGAGAGATGAATGTACCAAAGTGGCAGTGAATGGTGACGTTGTTACTTCAGCTCGGTAGGCTTTTTTAATGTTTCTGTGTGGTAGTAGTGGGGTATTTATCTTAAAGGTCTTTGATTTTTTTGTATGGGGAAGAAGGTACTGGTTTTAGGAAACTAGCTAGATCTCATAGAAACAAACCTTAAACTCCCAAAAGCTTTTATTGAGGAATCTTACAAAGTGACTGCTATGTATAAGTTTTGTGTGCTTTAAAAAAAATCTGCTCCAAATAAAGTATGTTTTTTTTTTTTAACAGCAGGACCTGAGTTTAGAGAGTCTCATTGTGAACTTGGAAAGAGTTAAATTTATTTTATCTAGGCTTGAGGGGAGTTGTTGTTCAAAAGTTGGAGCAGGGGAAATAGGGTCTAATTCATCCTCTTTTTTCTGTTTTCCAGTATATCAATTTCTGTGGACAAGAGGAGAGGGACTTCAGTCTTTAGGGACTCTTGCTCCAAGCTGATTGGCAGTGCTTACAATTGCACCACCAGAAAGCAATAAAATAAATACATAGAGCAACAGTAACAGAAAGCAGATGTCTTGCGTTTGCAATTAAAAAACTGGAGAAGGCAATAAGAAAATAATGGCAACTGTGCATTTGTGGGAGGTGTGGGGCGGAAAGGTATATATCTTGTTTACTTATCAGACAAAAGGGAAAACCCCAAACTGGTGAAAACAAAATATACATTAACACCCACAGTACTTTACTTTGAAAATTAGGGTCATACGGGCTTACTTTTTCATTAGAAAGCATCACACTGAGTCCCGCAAGATGGAGCAGACAACTTTTCTCATTGTGTTCTTGTGTCTGTTTTTCTACTTTGGATGATTCTGTGAAATCAGATGCCTCTGATTCAGTTGAGCAAAATGTGTGGAAACTGGGATCTTTTTTCTTCCGTGTGTTTTGTATTGCGAGGGAAAAGGTATTACTGAGATAACTATCTGTGAAATATAGTTAAATGTTTTTATTTTTTTTAAAAAGCTGCACGTAAAATGGGAATAGTTTTGACGTCTTCTAGTCTATATCCGACTGTTGCTGTGAACCAAAATGGTAATTAGTCACCTACACAACATCTTCATTCACTGACTGTAGTACATGGAGTTTTCCTGCTGATAATGTCTGAAGGCAAAAAAAGAAAAGGGCTTTAGGAGAATGCATTCTTTGTAAGCATTAGGATAAATATGTAAACATGCATATGTGCTTTGAGCAGTTTGCCTTTTCCATGGTCACCACATATGCTTAGCCACATGAAAATGAAATGCTCTATAAGTTTGTGTTGAGAATGGAAAAGTTATTGGAACTGGGGTGCGTGGAAGAAGGAACAGGACAGGCTTCTGGTAACTTCCTTCCTTGTGATACTGGTCCGAGTGAAAACTGGAGAGTTGAGAGGATGTCCTATTTGTTTTGTTTGAAAGAATGCTAACTGATATATTCAAAGCAGAGTACACATCAGTGGCATGAAGGGAAGAAGAAACTGTGTGAAACTTCATTTTAATTTGTTTTGGTGCCCTTTCTTTGTCAGGGCTACTAAAAAAACAAGCAACAAAATCAACAACAAAATCCTTTGTCCTCTGGCAGACACTAAGCTCCTTTTTCCCCTGACTTAAAAAGCAAAAAGACTGATTTGACATAAAATACTTTAAAGAAGGCAGTGACTAGTCTGACTTTGAAATATCTCTGAGTGAGTCTGAGCACAGAGTGCTGCAGAGGAAGTGCTTAGGGAAAAATTGTTCATCTGAGGTTTTAGAGTTGTTAGGAACTTACCGGTGCTGCTTTATGTATGTACAGAGCTCAAGTCCTGTGTTTTCCTGATTGTATTTCAAGATGTGAAATATTACACTTCATGTTGTCCTGATCGCTGCTGTGCTTGTCAATAAAATACTGTACCTTGCGTTCCCGTGCTGTGCTGGCTTGAATCACACAGAAGGAAATCTCGCTCTGTGAATAACCTACAGCATATTGCTGTGGAAGAAACACTAAAGTGCCAATAGGAATCCTGATAGTCTCCTTGCTAACTCTGTGCACAGAGTTCTTGTGGCAGCTCAAAGCAAGGGCAGGTGGAAGGTTTTCACACTGCCTAAATACAAGACTCAAAAAGAAAAAAGCTGTTGTGAGGAAGCTCTTGTTCCGAACTCTGACAATTTTGACATCCTTCCGCTTGTGCATTCGTATTGTTGCAGTGAAGGTAAAATTAGGCGGCTGCACTACAGTTCTTTCTCACACAAGTCTTCAATGTACCCACATGTGGACATACACTGGTTTATGCATATGGCCAATTAACTAACCTTTTACTGCATGGCCTGCGGCTGTCATACTTTTTGTTGAAAACTGGTGCCAAGTTATTTCAGAATGTCAGCTGAGATGAAAAATTCAGTATGTGAAGTAACGTCTGATCACTCTACAGTTAAGCTCTTCTCTCACACTTTTTCTAGTATTTGCATTAGTATTTAAACTAGCAGCCTTTAAACGAAATGCTGTGCTTTATGATGCTGTATCCCTAGCAACAAAGAATCATTTTCCTCTGTGCAGGAGAGACTGGGAGTAAGATATATGCAGCTTGAAATACTTACTGATCAATCCACTTCTGAAAACTGCATGTGAACTTTACAAGTAGGGCAACAGTACAAGTACTGCTACACATCCTGCTTTTAAAAATATATAATTATTATAGAAGAGAAATTTGAACTTATTTGAAGTTTGTGAATAGAAAACCTATGGCTGAGAAAGTACTACTATGCAAGTTTTTTTGTAAGGCTGTAATACTCCAGAAGAATGTTTTAATGTTCTCCTGCAATTGTAAAATCTTCATACTTTTCTTATTTAAACAATCTGTGCTCCAGATCCGGTGACCACTTATAATCAGGCTAAATGGTCTTTCTAGATGTCTGTGGAGAATTGAGGCTGTTTTTTCTCTATGGAGTGTTTTGTGGATAATGAGGCAAACTTCCACCTTTTTATTACCCATTGGAATAATTTAATGGATGTAAATTAAATTTTCCAGACTTAACTGAGATGATGTGTATGCCATCTCACCCTCTCCCCATGTGCTTCAGATGTGAAGAGATTTTCTTTCTAGTTCCAAGCAAGCAGAACACAACTGTCTTGGAGACATCCACAGAAGTGCTGCAAGATAAGCAGGATGTGTCCTGTTCTGATTCTAACAAAAATACAGAGGGATTTTTGCTAAGCACTTCCATCTTTTTTTTTAGGATATGCAGGAGTTTTTCATAGTTGTCAAGAAAATACAAAGTTAATCCTGGTGAAAGGTGTAAGTCTCCTTATGAACATCTGTCTTCTGCCAGTGGGGATTACTGAGAACATTCCTGTGTGCTTCATCCCCATAGCAGGCTGTATTTGTGCAAGGGTGGGCCTTTCTAGGGCTTGATTGTAGGGGTTAGGTTGGTGGTCTGCGTAGATCAGTATTTTGTCTCAAGTAATGCAAGTAGAGTTTGTCCAAGGAAAGAGGCATTTAAGCGACAAAGCACACATGCAGTGATCTTTTCCCAATTATGTTCTCCCAATGAGCAGCAGTGTAAAAACTTCCTGAGACAGAAGCTGTATCAAAGAGACAGAAGCTGTATCAAAATTACTTGTCAATAGCTATGGATCCTCCATTAATTTATCTAATCTCTTTTCTGAATGACATTAAGCTTCAGATTTCCACAGCATCCTGTGATAAAGACATTGTGATTCCATCGTGAACCTTTTTCTCCTGATGGATATTGTCCATTGTTCCTGTTTCATCAGCTGCCCAAAAGGCAACTGGACAGATTTCTGTTTTGCGATACAGAGAGGACTGAGCAGCATGTAATTCTTTGATCCTCTTGAAAACTCTGAGAACAGAGTTTTCTGTTTTTTCTTGACAAGCTTGTCAGAAGTTTGACAATGTCAGGTTTTTTTAGGTGCTTCAGCTTGGTATAGTACAGTCTCATTCCCCAATCTGTGAATTGAGACTGGTCTGGCGTGAGACCTGTATAGTCTACTATAAGTCACCTTTTGCGACCCCTGAGGTAATCTTACCCTTAAGTCCCAACTTCTTGTGAAGGATCAGGACGCTTGACTGGATTAAATTTAATAAAGCTAATGGATCTGAGCCAGACTTGCAGCTGATGCGTATGGCTGTTAAGTTATATTTGTATGCACTGATCAAATTCTTTCATGCTAGTCTTCCATGCTTATTCTGTTCAAAACCATATTAAGCTATTCGCAAAACATAATGTTTTATACATCTCTACAAATAACAATTTGCTACTTCCAAATGCAGCTTATGGATTTTAATAATAATATAGCTTTTTTCCCACACTCCTGTTCCTTCAACCTTGGTGTCTTTGGCTGTGTAAGAAAGAAGGAAAGGAGCCTGGACTTGTGCAAAGCGTTTGACGCTGTCCCACACGATATCCTGGTCTCTAAATTGAAGAGATATGGATTTGATAAATGGACCACTTGGTGGATAAAGAACTGGCTGGACGGTCGCACTCAAAGGGTTGCGGTCAACGGCTCGGTGTCCAAGTGGAGAGCAGTGACGAGTGGCGTTCCTCAGGGGTCGGTACTGGGACCTGTACTATTCAACATCTTTGTCAGTGACATGGACAGTGGGGTAGAGTGCACCCTCAGCAAGTTTGCTGATGATACCAAGCTGTTTGGCGAAGCAGACACGCTGGAGGGGAGGGATGCCATCCAGAGGGACCTGGACAGGCTGGAGAGGTGGGCCCAAGCCAACCTCATGCAGTTCAACAAGGCCAAGTGCAAGGTCCTACATCTGGGTCGGGGCAATCCCCAGCACAAATACAGGCTCAGCGGGGAATGGCTGGAGAGCAGCCCTGTGGAGAAGGACCTGGGGGTGCTGATTGATGAGAAGCTCGACATGAGCAAGCAATGTGCGATCACAGCCCAGAAGGCCAACCGTATCCTGGGCTGCATCAAAAGAAGTGTGGCCAGCAGGTCAAGGGAGGTGATTCTGCCCCTCTACTCCACTCTCGTGAGACCCCACCTGGAGTACTGCATCCAGCTGTGGAGTCCCCAACAGAAGGAGGACATGGACCTGCTGGAGCGTGTCCAGAGGAGAGCCACGAGGATGATCAGAGGGCTGGAGCACCTCTCCTATGAGGAGAGGCTGAGAGAGTTGGGGCTGTTCAGCCTGGAGAAGAGAAGGCTCCGGGGAGATCTTATTGCGGCCTTCCAGTACCTAAAGGGGGCCTACAGGAGAGCTGGGGAAGGACTTTTTACTGGGGCATGTAGTGATAGGATGAGGGGGAATGGCTTTAAGCTGGAAGAGGGCAGGTTTAGATTAAACATTAGGAAGAAGTTTTTCACTTTAAGGGTGGCGAGGCACTGGAACAGGTTGCCCAGAGAGGTTGTTGAAGCCCCATCCCTGGAGGTGTTCAAGGCCAGGCTGGACGTGGCCTTGGGCATCCTGGTCTAGTGGGAGGTGTCCCTGCCTATGGCAGGGGGGTTGGAACTCGATGATCTTCAAGGTCCCTTCCAACCTAAACCATTCTATGAGCCTGTTACTGCAAAAAAGAACTTAACTGCATTTGTCTGAAAGTGATTTGGAAACTCGTACGGCTTTATCTCAAGTTTCAAATAATCACTGCAGTCAGAAGGATTACACAGACTCTTCTGGCAAGCTTTATAATCATTGAAAAAGAGCAGTCTTGATACAGGTGAGATGTTTTTTGGCTCATGCGGTGTATCTCAGGAGGCTGTACTGACATTCTCAAACCCATCTCTTGTACTTTATAGACAATTAAGGCTGCTGAAATAACAGACTTTCTTGACCTGCAGCTGAGTTTTTCCATCTAGGAAAAACTTCCGTTTATCTTGTATTTAGTATAGCAAAGCCTACGACAGTTCCCTTTGAAGAATACTGTCTTGTACTGTTGTTTAAATTTAGTCATGACTCTTCAAGTCAAAAAGGAGAGTTTCATTCCCAGTTAGTATAGACGGGCTTCTGGGTGAGCTGGCTGGGTGTAGTATGCACAGTCCTTTGCTCCGCTGGCAAAGCACATTTGGAGGAGAAGGTCACAGAGATGAGGGGTGTTAGGAAACTTCAGGGTATTGTAGTGAGCATATTCTACTTGATACTGAGTTATGCTTTACAGATATTCTTGTAGTATAAAGCTAAAACTGACACTTACAAAAAAGTGCATGTAAGGAAGAAGGAATCTTGCTTTGAAGCTGTTGAAATCACTTCTGGGAAGGCTTTTTAAGCCTTCCTGCCTCCTCCCACTTCTCAACAGAAAAACATTTTTGTCCTGTTTTGCAAAAGAAAAATCATTAGGATACTTAACTGTTTACACAAATCTTAAGAGAAAACATACTATGTGCCAAGAATAATCTATACACTGCATTGTGGAGAAACCACAAAGAAAACCAGAGTTTGATGTTCAAGCAATATTCCATTACGTGCCCTGAAACAAGGGGGAATATACTTTTCTTTTTAGCCAGCACTTAGGTTTTAATAAACCAGAGATTAGAGTTGGAGAGATGGACGTTTAGAGATGTGCTCGGACACCTACTATATGTTTGATTTTTTTTTTTTTAAACATTCTACATGATCGGTACTGTATCATGCCAAATACGCAGTGGTGGTGTTGGGAGACAGTGCTTATTCTGCCTGTCTGCTTGTTTCACTGATCTTTGGCGTGTGGTTTGTATGGAAACCCTGTAGCATTTGGAGGGAAATGATGCACTCTATTCAGTGGAATGGAGAATACAGGGACATAACAAAATCACAGGTGCTGTTCCTTTTTCCATCATGGGGGAAAGACGCTGTCTTTTGAGTTTAATGTTTTTGAGTCCCTTGGAGGAGAAAGGGGCTGTAACTTCTTTTACAGAATTCAGAAACATTCAGTATCAGAAAGGTCATAAAATGTTGGCTTTGGGGTTTTTAAAAATTCCTTCTCTTTTAGACAAGTATTATTTTTATTATCCCCCCCCCGAAATCATGGGTTATATTATATTCAAAGAGTTTTTTTTGTTTCTGTGGACAACATTGTGAAAACGGTAGTGTGTGTATTTAGGACTTTCTTTTATTCACTTTCTCTCACTGGCAGAGAGCTGCAAGGACAGTTGTTTTGTGCAGGTGGTAATAATAGTGTGTTGCTTGACTGTGGAGTTTGCTTTGAGTCTGACAAACTCGAAAAGAACCTTACTTGCTGGATGCTGCGAAAGTGACATTTATTGCACCTAGTATTTCTATGTGGAACATCCCTGAATGAGCTGTGCAAGTCTTAAATTCTTCCAGTTACAATGGTTGAGTTGTAAAATAAATACATATGTATTTTAAAACTCTTTGTGAGCCCCCGAAGTCCTGATAAAATTGATTATCCAACAGGGAGGATGAGTCAATATGTGTGTTTAAAAAAAAATAAATCCATAAACTTACAGTTCCTGCTCTGATATATATCTTTTTTTTTTCCTTTAGTTCCTTGGCATAGCATTTCTGGGGATTGGATTGTGGGCATGGAATGAAAAGGTAAGTTGAATATAGCACCAAACTCCATGTTTTTCCTCTTTCTCCCTCTTTTCCTGATGAAATATTGGAATACTAGTATGCTGTACATTTTGTGTCCACACAGTTTCTACTGAAACAAAATCAAGCTTCTCTGTCAAATAAAACCTTGGCTCAGCTCACCTAGAGGAAGATCGTTGGCATCTTTCCCAAAAATGCCTTGGCAAGAAATCATGGCTGACACTTGCACATAAAATAAGCATTTCAATCCATGCATGTTCAAACTACAGCTCAGATACTAGAACAGTCGACTGAAGGCAATATTGGCAGTGTCTCTGCTGCATGTCTCCCTAGGAATGGAGAGAGAGCCTACATGTCTCAGAGGGCAGCTTCCTGAAAATAAGCCTCCTTGGCTTTGTTGCTTTAACATAGCACGCTAATTGCTGTTCCTCTTAAACAACAATGGGGGGGGGGGGGAAGCAAAACAAAACAAAATGAACCCCAAAACCCAAGCCAAGCCTGAGACAGAATGACTGTTGTTTTTTTTATGTGCAAATAAAACCGTCCACTGGAACTCTCTGTTGCAAGACAGTAAAAACTTGAAAAAGGGACGAAATGGGGGGTGGGGAAAGAAAACATTTGCAAACCAGAGCCTAATTTTTAGTTTGCTTGCTGCAGAAGTTGGGAAGAAGATAAAATATCAAGCAATAATATACAAAACAAGTCAGTATGTGTTGGGTTACTGGATGAAGAGTTTGGCTCGCTAAAAGACAACAGCTAAAATTAAAGCCAGAGTTTCCTTTTCTTTGTTTAAAAAATTAACAATAGTAAAACCTGGCTGATAACAATGGTGCTGTGATATTCAGTTACATAATGTTTTTTCTTCTTTTAATGTAAAACACTAAGTTACAAATTGATGTTCACTTACGGCATAATAACTGCTGCTTGCAGCTGAACAAATAACACATTGGGAGCACTGGAGTTTTACTACTTAAATTCAGGACAAATTTTGCTAGTTCAGAAGTGAGATGTTCACTTAGATTGATTGCTCTGTTCATGTGCCTTGGATGTAGATAATTAAAAATAGTAACGAGATATTATTTAACTCACACTATATGCACCCATATATATATATGTATATTTACATACCATATGATACTCATGTTGGATGGCTTGAATAGGCTTGGAAAGAGGTGCTGTGATTTTTTTCATTCAGCAAAGATGTAAAAACATGTTTTATTTAATACTCTGAGCGTGCTTGCAGAGCTTATACCTATGTCTAAGTCCCAGAGAACTTTTCTTTTTGGAGTAGCTTTCTAGAAGAGATTTTAACAATATTTTTTTTATCATTTCAGTAGGTAACACAAACAATTCCTCTTTAGAATGTGTGAACAGGTAAAGGGAAAACAGATATAGTCCAGTGTTTGAAATCTAAAATACACCAGTCCTACAGCTAGAGGGTGTTCTGGCAGAATAATGGTTTGTTAGGTTTTACATATTTTCTATATGGGAAAGCACACCCTCCCCTTCCTAGGAAAAATGCATTCAATTCATAATTACTAACAGCCAGAAGCCAAAGCTCGTGTTTTTACTTGAGTTTTGGACATCTGTTATCAAGTGATCTTAAACCATTTTAACCAGATCTTGAAAGTGGGGAAAAAATGCTGTGTTGTTTCTTAGACAAGCAAATAAAACCACTTTGAGCAGTTTAATATGCATTAGCTCAGGCTCCATATATAGTAGTTTTTTCTATAGAAAGTAATAAATAAAATACTGTTTCTTGTTTTAAAGCACAGGTCTTTCCTTGAAAATGAGCATCTCTCCCCAGCTTCTCTGTGTTGTGTCCTGCGGTGCTTAGTGTGGACTGTTTCAGTTCATAGTTGTATCAACTAAAATGTAGTGTAAGTATAGCTGAACTGTAGAGCTCTTGAGCACAGGCTGACTTGATTTTTGTAGCAGGAATTATGGAAAGATGGACTTGTGTCAAGTCAATTTGAGACCTTTCTTTCACTTGGCTCTCTAGAGGACAGGCAATGGCCAGAAGCTGCAGTCAGCAAGCTCAAGTTCCAGATACTCATAGGCCCCATGCAACTTAGTGGGGGCCATATCAGTTACATCCCAGACAGAGTTGTTCTTGCTGCAGCTGGGGGATTGGAGGCGAAGGCCAAGTAAGAAGTCCTAAGACTTGAGATAGCTGTAACTTAACTGAAAAGCACTTTTCTAGCTAGACTGCTTCTTGCCTAAGGCTAGCCTGGATATCCAGTAGGCATTACAGGCTGTTGTAATGGTATTCTGTAAGACAGCAAAGCAGCTTTGCGGAGAAGGATCTAGGGGTCCTGGTGTACACAAAGTTGAACATCAGCCAGCACTGTGCCCTTGTGGCAAAGAAGGCTAACAGTGTCCTGGGCTATATTAGGAGTGTTGCCAACAGATTGAGGGAGGGGATTCTTCCCCTCTACACACTGGTGAGGCCATACCTGGGCCAGTGCTGGGCTCCCCAGTACAAGAGAGACACTGACGTACTGGAGAGTCCAGCAAAGGGCTGTCTAGATCATTAAGGGACTGGAGCACCTGTCCTACAAATAAGGGCTGAGAGAGCTAGGACTGTTCAGCCTGGAGAAGAGCAGCCTTGGGGGAATGTTAATGTTTAAAAATACCTGAAGGGAGACTGTGAAGAGGATGGAGCCAAGTTCTTTTCAGTGCAACCCAGTGACAGAGGCAACAGGCACAAAGTGAAACACCGGAAGTTCCCTCTGAACATCAGGAAACACTTTAACTGTGAGGATGACCAAGCACTGGCACAGTTTGCCGAGAGATGATGTGGAGTCTCCCTCTTTGGAGATATTCAAAAGCAGTCTGGACATGGTCCTAGGCTGCCAGCTCTAGGTGGCCAGATGACCTCCAGAGGTTCCTTCCAACCTCAGCCATTCTGTGAAGGCTGCTGCTGTCCAAAGTCTTTGTCAAAGTTGAACTTGGTGCTGCTAATGTACAGTGTGTAAACATAAATTTGTAAGGCGGTTGTTTTTTTTTTTGCAGGCTTGGGTCTTCAGAAGGACTCCCCACCACCAAATCAGTTTACAGTAGAGGAGGATTTTGATTTACTTGTATCTCAAATTGTATGGCTTTATATCCAGCTGTGTTGTTTTATAACCCAGCCATCAACTTGTATATACTTTTGCTGCTTCACAGAATCTTTTGAAGATAAAAAGATAGCGTGCCAGGCCACATTAAAAATGCAGAATGTAAAGAAAAAATCCACATCTTATAGGAGTCCAGTTTGCTGCTGGCTGAAACAGTTTGGGGTGGATTTGTGGCTTTGATGGCTAGTTTATCTCTTTTTGCTAAGTTGGTTTGAATTGTCCGTTTTAAACTTTCTTTTAAAGAAGAAAAAAAGCATGCTACACAGTCTTGTGACCTTCCTTACAGGCTTTGCAGGGAGGCAAAAGAGCTCATTTGTCAGATAGGCAATAGAATTGGCTTGACAGCCAGTCAGCCAGCCCTAAACAAAAACTGGGCAATTAGCATTCTGAGTCATGAACCTGAAAGAGAGCTGGGGGGCTGGGTGGGGGCAATAAACTTGGAGGACGAATAAAGCTAGCTATACATGGATGCACTATATAGCTCACAATCTCTCAGTGTTTTCCGGCACACTAGACTTGGGCTTGTACCATAAAAAAGTTCATCCATGGCAGCTGATTTCATGCTCCCTCACCCCCCTGCAGCAGTGACATGAACATTGTTAACATATAAAGAACCTGTACTAAGCCCAAGCAACTTATACTACCTCTCCTCAGCAGCAGAGGAAAAACGTTTATATTTCAGTGGCTTTTTTTTTTAGCCACTTCTAGCCATTTCTTGTGTTGACTTTTTAAAAAATAAACTAGACTTGTACAAAATGTCTGTTTCCCTCCTTGGTTGTGCATATTAGATAATGTTGTCTTAAGACTTAAAAGGAAGCGTTCATGGTATGATGCCACTAGGTACTTGGGAAAATAAGCTTCCTGGTTCTCTCATTAGCTGCAGGAGATTTATGTTCAAGAGTAGTGAGACTAAGTGATGAATTGCTGTTATGTCTTCTGAGACCTTACAAGACTGTCCATGCAGGGGGAGCTTTTAGAAGGAAGCCACTGTGGTTTTGGGGTATACTTTAAGTAGGAGGTTGCAAAGGTAGAGATACTGATATGGGGAAAAAGAATCTGCAGATCCTTAAAAATTTGATGATTAAACTTAGTTCATGTATAAGGTTGATGGAATTGAAGAGGGAGAAGTGTGCATAAGTTTGGTTTCTAGGCTTTTCTTGTTAAATCTTGTTAAAACTAGAAGACACTCCAGCTCAGAAGTTGTGCGCAGTTTGGGGTGCCAGGATGGTACCTCTGTGTGCCAGCATAGCATTCTTAACAAGCAGGAGCTCTACATCTGAATCTTAAGTTTTAAGCTAGACTTTTACATGTCGATATAAGGTGATTTAGGCCTGCTTTGGTGTTCTGGGACAGGCTAAACTCGCTACATAGAAGCAGTCACAATTTGTCAGACCAAGTCTGTCTCTCCTTGCCCTGAATTGAAAATTACAGTTGTTTTCAGGAGAAAATTCTCACGTTCTTTACTGTCCCAGTGAGTGGCAGACATCAAAAGGGTGTGATACACTAGTCACTCCATAATTGTTGTGCATACATGTCTAACATGTAGTTCTTTTAAAGACAATTGGTGACAAGGAAACCTTGTGCATATCCTGTGGGCCCTTGTGGGCTGGAGGATACCCGAAGCATATATCTTGCTTCTAAGCCAGGACTCTGTGTATGTATTTTACAGGTCTGGGGAGGAGAGAGAGGGATACTAATATTCACTATTACACTTAATGCATCTGTATGTACTGAAACTTAAATTATCTAAACAGGCTCTTAAATCATTTTACTAGTGTTCCAACACCTTGTAACCATTAATCCTGAAAAATGTAAAAATCTGTATCTTGCATGTATTTATGCCAGTTATTCACCCATGGAACTCTGCTTTGTCATGACAAGAAAGCTAGTTCTTCACTAAACTTGGAAAATAAAGTTCTGCTGCTATTGCTGTTTGCTGTGGGAAATGCAAAACTAACAAAAATAAAGGAAATAGGATGTGTAAACATCCCCCACCTGGTTTCTTGCTTGCAGAGACAAAATTCTGGAGTGGAATTAATTTGGCATGTTTCAATGACTATTGTTCTCTTTCCCGTGCTCATTCAGATGCACAGTGTGGAGAAACTGCATGGATTTTATGACTAACAAAGTAGAGAGACATTTTTCCATTTTAAAATCATGCATTTGGAAATACTTTTTATTTCCCCATGTGTTCCTGTTTGCCAGTGATTCTAAGTCCTGCAGACAAGCAGACAGGAAAGGCTAATCCTCTGTTTGCAAAGAAGTGTTTCAGAAGATCTTGTATTGTTGAATCTTTTTCTGACCATCTGCTTTTTTTTTTTGTTCCCCCAATAATGGGATTCTGCAGCAGAGAAGGGGTTTTTTTTCCCCATCTTGGAGGAAATGGAAAAAAAAAAAATAGCTGATTTCTCACATCCTACTGGTGTTGGTTTCTTTTTACATTTTAATGGCCCTCTGGGATGTTGTTTGTCATGGGGACTGTTGTGTTGAGTCCTGTTCTTCTATGTGCACACCCGTGGGCCAAATTCCATATACTTTCACAGTGTATCCCTTCTTTATTCCCTAGGATGATGAGTCTCCTAAGTTATCTCTGACTCCACATGCCTTGAATTGTCATTACTGGGTCAGCTTTTCAAAATTGCTGCTGTCTAGAGTGTTTCCACTTGGAGCTGTTCTGTCGTGCCCTGCTGTATGCTACTGTGCCTGTGAAATCAGCTGTTCCAGAGCAAAGCAATGGTCTAGCAAACTTCTGGGAACATTTCTGAGACCTGAATGTGGCAGTGGATTCTCTACACTAACTACAACCACAGAAGGTCTGGAAATCCTGCTAGTTTGTTAATGCACTTGTGACTCCCTTCTATTTGGCCTCGTTAGGAACCAGGGACACAGTCAGGTTGTATAGGTGTGCCAACACTGGAGCACTGCTTCAAACAAGATGTCTGTGTTGGCATCCATACATTCAGGGGAAATTAAAGTAACTTTCTGGGTTCAGCATGCAAAGGCTATGCCTGCTAAATGCAAATAGTGTGGACCAACAGGAGAGGAAATGGACCTGGAAATGGATTCCTGGGTCTGACCTGAAATGCTACTGTAGATGTGCACCAAAGGTGGGAGCTGGAGTCAGAGATCTGTCTCTGGAAAGTAGTACAAATTGTCCTAATGATCTTGGAGTACAAGGTGGAGAACGGGTGAGGGGTGCACCCTTATTGCTTTTCTAAGTGACTGTTGCTTCCTTACTCTTTATTGAATGGGATAAAGGCAAACAATTGTGCAGCTATAACATCAGGATGGGCCGTCTTGAGTTACTGTCTTCAAGAGCATCATTTGTCCTTTGCTGCCTTCTCCCTTGAATTATGCATGATATCCAGCTGGTAGGGTGGAGGGCCTGGCCACGGGAAAAAAAATGGCATGACAACAGAGCATCTGTCACTGGATTCAGGCATCTCTGACTGTTTTTCTGCCTACGCTCACATACCGTAAGGAGAAGATTCCAGTTTTGTAGGAGCTTCTGGCAGGCCTGGCTTGGTTGTCTCATGTTTCTTGGTGTGGTGGAAGGCACCAACGCCTCTTCCCCCCACCCTTTTGTTGGAGGAAAGAGCAGGTCCTAGTGTTTCACTTGACTTCCTCTCCTGAATTTGGGGTGGGGTAGGAATATGAGGTCAATCTTTCCTGTTCCATGCCTACATTATTGTGTCTTAGTGATTGAAGTGAAGTACATTTCACAAATAAGTTAACTCTTTTCATAACTTCAGCGTTATTGATTTTAGTTCAATTATGGATAATACTTCTGTTGCTTCACTACCACAAACAAATTTTGACTTATGGTGGATTAAAAGGTTAAATAATAACCCAGGCGCTGTAATGTACAGCAGGCAAGGGTGGGGGTATAGAGCAAACAGATGAGCTGGAGATCAGCCAGGGCTGATCCTACTGGCTCTCCTTGGGGGACTACAGCAGAGCCCTGGGTTGATGCCATTGTGAGAAGTAAAGTATTAGAGTATGTAGCTTTGCACAAACAAAGTGTTTACTGCCAAATAAAGATTACGTACATGCCTAAACTACTAAGAAAGTGGAGTGTGTGTGTGTGTACCCCAGAGAAATAACCATACTTCTAAAATGAGAATGTGGGTTTAGGGGGGAAAAAAAATCTTTATTTCCTCCTTTCAGGTGCTAAAGCATGCATCAGTAGTACTTGCAACTTTTTAACAGTAAAGGTTGGAGTGGACTACTGCAGTAGTGTTGCTGAGAAAAATACTTTGCATTTGTAGAAAGCCTGACTTTAAAGGATTTACGGGTGGTTTGTGTAGGTCTTGCATTGGTGGAAGAGATCAGTTGACAAACAGTCACTGTATATTCTGTGACTGGTCAGCCTGAGGATTCGGAGCGTGTCACTGAAGGATGCAGTGTTAGAATATGAGATTCCTGATCATCTGCTCAAGCACTCTGGAAACATTCACTTCTGCTTTTGGCTAAAGATGGGATGAAGGCAGAGTTGGTCACTACCAGGCATTTGTACATCTCTGCCAAACTTTCCCCGGAAGCAGCCATTACAGCCAAAAACCACTGAATACTGTGGTAATAGGCATTATAGAAACTTGCTGTGTATAGGAAAAGTATGTGCTTATAGGATGGTACATTTAGCTCTTCTCAACAGTAGAATGAGATAATATTCCCCTGTCATTGTCCTGCTGCTTGAAGCAAAATATGCTTTTCTTTAAAGCATTGCACCACTGTTTATTCAGACAGCTTATTTGTAAGTGTCCAGAAAAAGACTGGAAAACTGTATTTCAGCAGTAAGCAGCAATCTTCTATCAGACTACCTCTGTGCATCTCTAGCTGTAGCCACAGAGCATTGCCTGTGTTTGTCATTCCTGCTGCTGGCTATTGTTTTATTGCCAAAGCTTCTCCGAAGATTGTATATCCTGAGATGTCTCTCCAGAATACTGATAACTTGGGATTCACATGCAGAAAGCACACAGTACAAACGAGAATTACACTATGTAATTCTATGTAACTTTCTATGTAACTTTCACTGAAAGGGTTATTAAACATTGGAATAGGCTGCCCAGGGAGGTGGTGGATTCACAATCTCTGGAGGTGTTTAAAAAAAAGGTAAATATGGTACTTAGGGACATGGTTTAGAAGTGGGTTTTGTCAGGGTAGGTTAATGGTTGGCCTTGATGATCTTAAAGGTCCCTTCCAACCTCAGCAATTCTATGATTCTGTGCTTTGTGCTCTCAGGATGTGTTATTTGGGGCTTATGATTGCCATATGCGGACTAGCGAAAGATGCACATCAAGGTGCTTTCCAAGGACAGCAAACAATGGTAGATGAAGCTTGTGTTGCACTATTTCAGTACGTATCAGATCACAGCTACCCTAAGGATTTGGAGCCAGGAGGAGACCAGAGATTAGATGAGTGACTTTTGCTGAGTTACTGCCTAACGTGGCACAGCAGGGTGCTAAGAGCCTGGCAGTGCTAGAAAATCAAGCAAGGTGGGAAAGAACACGATCGGAAATGCAATATACAAGTGATCCACTAGATTTTATTGTCCTTGACTTTAATGGGTGTGTGACAAAATCCAAAGTAGTGTATTTCTTCTCACTAATGCTACTTTATATTATGACTAGCTTCTCTAAGAGTACTGTCCACAAATGTGAGCTGAATTTCACCTGGATTTCTTCTTCCATTTGAATTTTACTCTTTTCCTATGGAAAGAACTTCATTAAACATAGTAATTTGCTGAGGGTTTTTTTTTGTTTTGTTTTGTTGTTTGGTGTTTTTTTAAAGAAAGACAAAGTATCTTCTGAAGAGAGACTTAAATGACTGTTCATCCTTCTTGGAGCTTTTTTTTTTAAGTAAAATAGTTATAAGAACGGCAATATCCTTTCTTCAGTGACTGCTTTCTCACTGTACTACACTATAGTCCTTTAATTCCAAAATCAGCTAATGTTAAAAGAAATTAGTAGTAGTGTTTGCTTTAAGGCAGAATTTCTTCTCATCCTATAGTAACTATATAGGCACAGAGGGGAAACACAGAAAGGACTTAAAAACTTTGTGAAGAAATCATTTTAGCAGTCATCTTCCCTTGGGGCAGAGCTCATGTTTTCTGACTTGTGTATGGCGAAGGCCATGACTTTTTCAAAGGTTTGTTATCAGATTATACTGTTTATTTTGCTTGTCATTCTTAGCCAGAAAGTTATGATTTCTTTTCTATGACAAACGTAATGAAGCAAAAGTAGTGGAAAACTTTTGCACGAATTGATATAAATGTTAATGACAAATAAGCGTTCATTTCAGCCTGGCTTGTACCGTCTTGTCACTAGTTAGAAAAAGGGACGTGCCAACTGGCCTGCTTTGGTAGCAATACCGGCTCTGGGCAGCATTGTGTTATATCATGCCTTATGTCTATTTTTGTCTTTTTAATGAGTAACAATAAGACTAGTACTATATGTAATGTAGGGCAAAAGTAATGAATGTAATTTTTAAATTTTTTTTTTAATCCCTCTGTCAGGCAGTAGCCTTCTGTGGTAGTAGGGAGAGGAATCCGGTTTGAGAATGTCATTCATGCTGTTGGTTTATTGTTTGTACTTAGGATTGGGTTATAGTCAGATTTTTCTTTTGCTTTTGGCATGCTGGCCTTTTCCAAGCCTCTTTGCTGTGTGCATTGGAGAAATTCACATGTGTATTTTATCCAGTTTGTTTGCAGAATTAAAAAGCTTTGAGTACTGTCTTTGTTTACTATTTGCTCAACATTAGTTTTGCTTGGGAAACTGGATGTGGTTGCAGACTATGTGGAGTACTGTATTAGAGATATTGGTTACACGACTATGTTCTGGGTGGTCCAAACTGAGTATAGAGATTTAAAAAAAAAATAATCACAGGTCTAAATCCAGAGTTGTGAACAGTCATCTGTGAACAATGTTGCTAACAACTTTGGGAAATGAGGTTATGATAATGTCCTTCAAAATTATTGCTGTTTTGGGACTACTTCAAAGAAGTGAAGGGGCTATGAACAGGTAAAAGGAAAAGGATGAAGAACTAAATAATTCTGCAAATAAGGAGCTGTAGAGGTAAAGGTCTATATTGTTGTTTTTCAAGCCGCAGCTTCATTCAGGAGTTAATAGGGAAAGCAGTAGTCTGAAGCACTCAGCCTGGGTTCAGGCTTCTTTGAGGAAACACATGGAGAAATGTCTGCTACAGCAGTGTGCTTTGCTTTGACCTACAGCACTGGGGAGGTGAATGAAAAAAGTGATGCTTCAGCTTTTTTTCTGCCAAAAGGGTTTAGGAAGCTGTAACTGTTCCTGTACAAATTCGCTGGAATAAAGAAGACTTTGTACTTGCTTCTTGTTATGACCCATCTGTTCAACATCAGCCAAACTCTGGTTAAAATGTGTTCAAAAAAATATAGTTCCTCCTACTGGCATCACAACCCAAGCTCTGCTTCTAAAGGGGCAATGACATTACGAGCAGACTGTGCTGACTATCATATCTAAAACATAGCATATGTGGTTTACCATATGATAAGTTTAACCTAAGTTAGTGCAAAACATCTCCAAAGACAAGTCCTTAAACTGCCTTATGTCCCACTAAGACACTTAACATTATTTTCAGAATTTTCCTGCTAACTGATTATTCAGTAGCTGTACTTTATATAATGAGGTTTTGGCACTGTAGATGCCTGAAGTTGAATTGGCTAGGTGTCTAGTTTGTCGAAATTTGGTCTAAAACTCATTGTTGCATGATGCTGCAACCTAGGAACTCACTTCTAATTTCTGTCAATTGTTGTAAATACTGAGCATAAATGCTAAATTCAAGGTGGGGTTCGTGCTATTGACTGCTTTTTCTAGTGTAACGTGTAAATGTGTGCTTATATGAACAATGTATATGATATCTAAAATGCATCTCAGCATGAGTAATAAGATTAAGTTAAGTTTTGCTCAAATATCTATTCTGACTTTCTGGCAGACTAATTCTCATAGCTACAGAAGCAGCAAAATGCCCTGTGGGTTCCTTGCAGGGGACTCTAGAACTGACATTTTGTTGTTCGTTCCACATGTTGATTCAGAAATATTGTACATAATTGGCCTTTTTATCTCTTTTTGAATGCAAAGGTTTTCTTAATTGTATTTTTTTTCTGTACTGGAGAACCCTTGTTTGCTGTAATCTTTTATCTTTTTAAAAGGAAATATGCTACAAGCAGAATTTGTACAACTGAAAGCTTGAACATATTTGTTATCCCTTGGCACTGTTTCTTTCCTAGGGAGTGCTGTCCAATATCTCCTCCATCACTGACCTGGGCGGCTTTGATCCAGTTTGGCTCTTCCTAGTGGTAGGAGGAGTTATGTTCATTTTGGGATTCGCAGGATGCATTGGAGCTTTGCGAGAAAATACCTTTCTTCTCAAATTTGTAAGTAGCCTTTGCAGCTGTGGCATTCATCAGTTACATAGCATAAGTAATGTTCTCTGTTACTGCTTAGCTGTGTAAAGACTTTAAAATGTCTTTTGGGGAGCCGAAGGTGTTATCTGATGTGAGAGTACTGTTCTGTCAATTGCTTTTGCTTAACTGTTAATACTTTACAGCTCTTTGGTCTCTGATGCTTACTGTTTGGGGTTTTTCTTTTAAGGTTCAAAATTATTGACAGTAAGAATCATAACGTGGAACTACTGCTTTTCGTATGGATACAGCCTAACATTCTGCTTTCCTGTCATGAAAAGAGAGAAATTTCTGCTTAGAATCTTTATGTTGAACTTTGAGTCCACAACAAGCTGCCTATGTAACATGGGGAACGTAGATATACCGCTGAATGTGACCCGTGTGACTTCTGCTGTGCAAGTGTCCCTCATGGTACAGAGGAGATAGGACTGTTATGGGGGGTTGCATGCTGATATCCTCAGTTCTGTACCATTTGGCTAATTTGAAAAGGCATCCTTGCTTACTGTCAGTGCTGGGAGGGAGAAAGGGAGGAGAATGTGCTCAGGATAGATAAAGAAAATAGAAGTTGTTGTCTTGAACTCTGGGCTGGACTGTTAGGTAAGGAAAGAGCTGCTGATATACAAACACACCTCGGTATTCAAAACTCCTTTAGCTAAGTAGCCTGGTTCTGTTTTTTGAAAGCCTTCCTCCTGTGAGCTTTGAAGATGAGGATAACAGTATCATGCTCCATTTTAGATAAATTTAAGATTTATAATAAAATTCAAGATTCTTTCCTCTACCACCCCAACTTCCAGACATGGGCACAGCCTGGGTAGTAGTTGTCTTCATAACTATTAACTGTTAATGTATACATGAAAAGGCTTCAAGAGAAACAATGGCCTTCAAGTGAAATATTTGGCTCCTACAGATGTGGTGTTTAAGGGGAGGAGGCAGTTGAGAGTTACAGTTCTTGAGGAATTTATAAAGCAGCTTGGGGTAGTTTTAGCTTGCTCTTGTCTTGCTTTAAAAAAAAAAAAGAGGGGGAGAGGGGAAGCTATTGTAACACTTCTTTCTCCTCTCCCTTGCTTCTCTTAGCTTGCCTAAAATGAACCCATCTGCTGTACCAGAAATAGCTTCCCATACAGCAGCTGCAGGAGAAATTAAAAATGCATCTGAACAAACACAGAGAGCATATTAAAATGAAACTCAAAGGCGCAGTTGCAAAAGGGATGGACTTCCAGTATATGAGGACCCCTGTGTGTTTTAAAACAGTGTAGACTCAGTGGAGATGCTTAGAGAAAGTGGCAGATCATTAGTAATGCCTTTGGCATCCATTGCATTTGCATTAATCATAGCAGCCTCATTTGGTTTTAATGTGGATGTGAGTCATTCCATAGACATTCTGCTCCGACTTAGTCATTAATTAATTTCTGCTGTTACCAATTTTTGCTTTGTCCGCTTAGGCAAAGCTTTACCAATGAGGGTGTCTAAAGAAAAAGTCACTTAGAAAACATTTCACTGGCAGTGTTAGGTTTTTATGCCTTTGAAAATGTAAGTGCCTACAGAGAAATTAAAGATGAGTTTTCAGAGGGCCCTACAGGTAGTGAGTAGCCATCTCTGTTGAAGTTTACAGTAAATTCTCTTGGACCTCTTTGAAAATCCCAGTGAAATGTCCAAAGTTTGAATTTGTAGGCATTTTTATTATTTATTAGAATAGAATTAAGATTCCTGTACTACAGCCCTAATTAAAAGTGGTGTATTTTAATTTAAAATTTCTTGTGAGCTGAAATAGCTTGAACTTGCACTGAGTCCTAACACTGAACATAATGTGAGCCTTGAAAAATAAGTTTTTGATGAAAAAGCGAAATAATTTTGACCTTTCTCTTTCTTCATAGTTTTCTGTGTTTCTTGGAATTATTTTCTTCTTGGAGCTCACTGCTGGTGTTCTAGCATTTGTTTTCAAAGACTGGATAAAGGACCAGCTGTATTTCTTTATAAACAACAACATCAGAGCATACCGAGATGACATTGATTTGCAAAACCTCATAGACTTCACACAAGAATATGTAAGTTGGACTATGTTTATTTTTTGTAAAGCTTACTTTAAAGCAATGCCTACTCTATTTTTTTTATTTATCTGTTTGGTTTCTTCAAGGAACAGCAGAAATATTCTAGCATATAATACTTTTGAATATATATATGTGTATATGTCTCTACAGAACTTCTACAGACACACAGCACCTGTGAAAAGTGGCTTATTTGTTGATGTATGACTGAGCAAAACAAGGGGGAGAGTTGGAGTGACTTATTCTTGAAGACTTAGAAATAGTGTGTCAAATCTACAAGTTAACCATCAGTGTCGTGTTCAGTTTTTTGGAGCATATTCCATATGCATATGAAGATATTTTAAGGATCTTGAGGGTACGGGTGTTCAAAATATTTTATTGTAGGAGCTATCACATCCTTTTCTAAATAATCCTTTCAAAATAATCCTTTTTCTAAACTTAATTTGGTTCTGAGATGAACATTGGTGTAGTTTTAGCAAAGTTAGAGGTGCTACACCACACTGCAGAGTGGCAGAGATGTTTAGCTGGTCTGAGTGAAACTACAATGTTATTTCTTTTTAAGTAGACTTAACGTTATTAGCCTAACAAAGTGGGCAACTCATAAAGTTCTCACAGGAAATCTCTAAGTGATGCTACATCTGCACTTGGGGGGGGAAGGATGAAACTAGAGACGAACACGCTTGTGTGGGTTAAGCTCTGTAATTTATCAATGTGTGTAAAGGAGTCTTGCGCTGGCTTTTGCACACAAGTTATTTTGCCAGTACCTTCCTGCCCCAGTACTTAATTCTGGCATGTGTTGATGAAATCCTCTTTGAATTTGGCCCTGGGTGGCTAACGTGGTGAAGTGTTGGTTGAAATAATGTTTACTAATTTTTGTACATTCTGCAATTAAAATAATTTCATTCAAGGTTTGATTTGCTTCTATATGCCTTGGCAGAAAAAATGACAAGTGAGTAAGTAACAGGATGTGGATCCTTGCACTGGTTTGAATGTTGTCTAGTTGGGAGAAGGTCAGAGGTCACCACAGTCTGATAGCAGTGGTCCGCTTGTAAGTAACCAAACGGCTACAGTCCAGTTTTGCAGGCACTGCATAAGACTTGCTCTCCTAACTGGATTAGCAATCTTACCAGATAAGTCAGGGACAGCAAGTCTCTGGAGATCAAGCTACTTTTTCAGCTAGTAGAGATAATGCTTGAAGATAACATGTTCAGGTATTGCAGCGGGAACTGTGTTACATCTAGAAAGAGAGAATTACTATTCCAACACTTTTTAAAATGTGCTTTGGTTTTTTTTTATTTTTTTTTAAGTTGACGTAGATGGGTTCATCAGGCTAGATCCTTAAATGCTCTAAACCATCCGCTGATCTCCAGTCTATTCTTTGTGTGTTCAGCAAGTTTTAACAATTCTTTGTGTGTTCAGCATGTTTTGCCAGAGACTAAGCCTGCCATTTGGCATATTTACTTTTTGAAGGATTCTGCCTGCCTTCAGTAAAGATGTTATTCATGCAATGTGTGATGCTCAAGAAACAATGTGTTCAAACTGTCTGATGTACAGCCAGGCAAAGATTCCCCCAAACTGACAAAAGGAGTAGCTATACTAGTGTAGCCCTTGGAGCAAATTAGTTTTTTTGAGAACCCAGGGCACATTAGACTGAGCAGAATATCATATTTTGGCTCTGCTATGCCTGAGGCCTGAGCTTGTCGGCCTGTGCAACTCTGTGGTGGTATGTAGGTTTATCAGCTCACTCCGTGGGTTTCTCTCTAGAGAGCAGCGTTGCAGGGTGTGAACATAACTTTAATCACATGATAATTTTAGAACAACTCACAGGTTTGGAATGGTCTTTTTTTAAAAAAAATAATAAAAAAAAATAAGCCATCTTCAATGAAACCGAAGGGAATCTCAGGTTTTGTTTTGAAAGCTAGAGGGAAACTGGCAATGATGATGCATGTTACTAATGCTAAGATTTGTTTGTTCTGAAAGTCAAGAAGCTCTCCTTTCTTTGTTCTAGTGGCAGTGCTGTGGGGCTTTTGGAGCTGATGACTGGAACCTTAATATTTACTTCAATTGCACAGATTCCAACGCAAGTCGAGAGCGCTGTGGTGTGCCATTCTCTTGCTGCACTAAAGACCCTGCTGTAAGTGATGGTCGAGAGGGTAGGATGGGTCTGCTGTTCTGATTTAAATCACTCTAAGGTTATTTTTTTTTTTCTGGAAGCCATGCATGATCATTACCTTTTCACCAACCTGTATTTTTTTCTTTTTTTTGTACTTGCAGCTCAGCTTAACCACTAACTTTTCTGCAGTCAGCAAAAATCCTGAGCTAACTTAAGTCTTCATTGTATGCTGTTTGCTGCTTTTCATTATAATGAGAGAACCATGAGCTTGGCTGAACATACATATTAATTTTAGCAAGTATAGAAAGCAGAAGCCCTTAATGAGTTGATGGATGTGAGCTTTCAATTGACTATCATCAGGATATTTCATTCGCTGCCTTAAAGCACAGCAACTCTAAGATCAGACACATGCAGGTATTACTTGCTATTTAATGCAGTGTCCAGAGGTTGCAGCCAGTTTGACTCAGTTTGTGTTAGGTACAGTAATGAATGACAGTTTATGCCCTGAAAGACTGATATGTGTTTGCCTTAGAATCTTGAGTGTATGGACGTCTTTACGTGCTCTTGTTTTCCCTTTAAAATTACCGCTTGTCCTACAGTCACCTGAGATCAGACTTTGGAAGGTCGGAAATTGTTTGAGGGAACAGCTTTTTGGTAAATTTCCATGTCTCTTTAAATAGTTATAGTTCTGGATCGTCAAGCAGGAAATGTTGGAGCCATGCATTACTAGTACAGACATGATCAAGAATGAAGGGTAAAGTGTAGGGAAGCAGTTCACTGACAGTGAAAGGCTTGGAATAGGGATGGATGAGTGCATGGAAAGTGTTATGTGGCTAACACTATACATTTGACTTTCATGTAGCTTAAAAGAAGCAGCTTGTGAGTGCTTGTATTATCTAGTAGTTCAGCTGTGGCTTTTTCTCCACCTGAAGTGACTTATAGTTCCCTGAATGTATGAGTCTGTAGCACTGACTAAAGTTAGACAAGTTGCCGACAGGCACCTCAGGTGCTTCCTGACTTGCTAATGCAATGCAGTTGCTGCTCTTGGTGTCCAGTCCCTACTGCTGCTCTCCCCCTCTCCTGACAAGGCACTGCCACTTGCACAAGCTGCATTCTGGTTCCTCTGCAATGAACATGTCTTCACAGTAGTTTGAATCTTTCTCTCAAACATCGCTGAAAATGTTTTAATGAAATATTAAAACAAAGTGTAGGTTAGGCTCAAGCATTACATTATGCTTAGGATTCCCCGTACTGTTTGCCTGTCTGCCCACCCACCCACACAGAGAGGTCATTACAACCCAGTTTTAAAAATGTAGTTGTTATAAAACCAAACCAGTGACAGCAGTACAAGGTAATCCTATAAATACATAATCCATGCTAAAGTTATCTCTCTCTCTTTGTGTGTTATGCAGTTTCTTAGGGGGTGATGCAGCAATCAGAAATTTAAAGATAAGGTGCATTCTTATTCATTGCAGGGAAGCAACACGCTTTATTACCTTTAAAATAAAGACTAAAAATAATATTTCTAAAAATATTAGAAGTCATGCATATAATGGATATAATTATAACCAAGCTGTGACTGGTTCAATTGCCGTGATAAACACAGGTTTATTGAGTGGGAAAGCAAATTTGTCCCTTTTGGGATTAGGGTGCAGTGTTGGACCAATGCAAAAAGTTATGTGGATGCTTTACTGAACAGGTCTTGGCGTTTAGTTTAGCTTGAATTGGGAAGTGGTGAGTTTAAGGTAGGCCAGAATAAGTGTCCTTTAAAATGAACTTGGACTCCTCCAGTTCACTTTGCTGTAGTTTAGCAGGTTGAAGTGTTTCAAATTCCTGTACAGGCGAGGCCTAGAAAAGTTGATTTATTTCCATTTCATTCTTCACACTTTCTTTTGGTTAACAAATT
Organism: Pluvialis apricaria; assembly: GCA_017639485.1. Taxonomy (NCBI): domain Eukaryota; kingdom Metazoa; phylum Chordata; class Aves; order Charadriiformes; family Charadriidae; genus Pluvialis; species Pluvialis apricaria. Next base: position 55,682,810 of record CM030010.1, on the reverse strand, counting down.
CCAAGGCTAAAGGCAGAAGACACTGATGATAAAGCAAGTAGGGATTCAGTACAAAGAATAAAACTTAAAATCCCCTCTGTTGGAATCTTATCTACTTCTACAGCCTTGAAGTGCATGACTGTTATATTTTAGATCCTGGAACAGAAGTATTCATCTCATTAAAAGATACAAATTGCTCAAATCTTAAAGGTCCATTGAGGAAATCCAGCTTGGGCAACTGACAGGATGAGACCTGTTGATACACTTCCTGCAAAGTGAGGAAGCACTTAAAGGAGCTTTAACTGCTGATAGGAGGAGATATCTTTTTCCAAATGGCTGCTATTTAAAATCTATTCCTCTGCTGGCTGCCTTTCTCACTTCCCACAATTTGATTAAATTGTGGTGTTCAGTACACCTAGCTAAGACTGGCTGATTTTCTCACTTCCCTGAGTAATTCCTTCTGCTCACTGTTATTACATGAGTCAGTAACTTAATATTTTGCTGCCATTGTGGCTGACACCCAAAGCAGTTGCTTCATTTTATTGCCCTGAAATAACTCTGCATACAGCGTAAATGCAGCTTCAGCTTCCAGTAGCACTTGGTCACTAGGAAGGGTCTGCCATAGCCTGTTTTATTACCTGTGCTTTAGGAGTACTAAAGCAGAGGCAGTAGGGAAAAAACACCTTCTTTCGCATTGGTATCAAGCTCCTGTAAGAAAGAATAGGCAGTAAGAACACATTACCCCTTGTCTTCTTTTTCCTCCCTAATTTTTGGAAAGGAACTGGGTACTGTATGTTTCTCCACGCATCCTCGGTAAGACCTTGCAGTTTCTGCAACAGAACTGCCCCTTCTCACCTCTTCATGCTGCACAGAATGAATCCTGAAAATGTTAACGGTAGTCTTGGTATATTTTTCAGTGTAGACAAAACCTTTTCAGCAGAGGTTCTTCCATTTAAAATAGATATTCCCTAAGTCCTTCACTTTGATTTCTGAATGCTTACATTTGGAACACGGAGTTCACCCAGGTGGATTTTTCCCAGCTTGCTGCCCTGAGAACTGAAAATATTTTTTGACCATGTGTTTTTGTTGCAAATAATTAATAGCACTGAATGGAAGAGGAAGGGATTTTCAAGAAGCAATATGGTAACCGAAGTTAGGGTGATTGTCTTACTGCATACAGGACCAACTCTGGGGATGTGGGAGAGGGTGTTTGGGAGATGCTTCACTGATTGCCTCTCTTCTCTCTCTCTTTGCCTCCTAGGAAGATGTTATTAATACTCAGTGTGGCTACGATGCAAGGCAAAAACCAGTAAGAAATTTTTTTTTTATTAATGTGGCATCTTAAGGATTTGAATCCCTCTTGCAAGAGCAGGTTATTCTGCTGATGGGATAGTTGAATGTAATTATCTATTTTCTTCCCTCTTCTCCTTGGCAGGAAGTTGATCAGCAGATTGTTATCTACACTAAAGGCTGCGTCCCTCAGTTTGAGAAATGGTTGCAGGACAATCTTACCATAGTTGCCGGTATATTCATTGGGATAGCATTACTGCAGGTAAACATCACATTCCCTGTAATGAGTTACACAGAAGAGCAACAGATAAATAGAATATATGAGGGGGGAACTGGAAATAGTGTCAGTTGCACTTAGAAATATAATGTCTGTAGGTTTTAGTGAGGGGGGGCTAAATGCATGAGGCTTTCTTTGTGTTAAGGAGTGTTTAATTTTTATCTGTAGGGATGCATTTTTTTCTTTTCAACTGTCTGCCGGTCAAAACTAACACTGTGTTAGATAAAGATTAGGCAGAGATTTTTAAGCCTGTACAGACCTACTGTTTCTGATGGTGCTTAAATAGGCAGTGAAAAGCCTTTACAGTTGCTTTTGTGAAGCAAGTCTAGAATGGTTAATTTCCCGGAACCCCATGGCACTATAAAAATACTGGGGTTACAGGAATTTCTTTGATATTCTTCCTTCTTCCAACACTTACTGTTAATTTGATTTCTAACTTTCTGTTGCTTGTTTTCATGTCAATTCTGTATAACCTAAGGAGTTTGCCTGTGTTGTTGTCTGATGCTCCAAATGAATAAACTGTTGTCTCTTCCAGATATTTGGGATATGTTTAGCCCAGAATTTGGTTAGTGACATTGAGGCTGTCAGAGCCAGCTGGTAAAACTGCTGAAGTAACCACAACAAGACACTGGACAACCGAAACCCTCTGAAACCTCCAGTGTGTCGCTCCGACACCAAGCTGTACGGATATGGGTGACAGGGAAGCCTTCTCTCCCAAGTAGTCTCAAGTCTAAGTTCCTGATATTGCAGTGAACTCGTGTTTCTTTGGGGTGGGGGAGAGAAGAGTGGGCTATTTAAAATCTGCTGCTCACTGACAATTTTTTTGTTTTAAACCACCAGTTTGAAAGCTGTTGAGCCGTGAATCTCTACTGTATTCTTGATCCTGAGTAACAAGTGGACACTTTTTTTAATTGGTGTATTCAGTGGGACAGGGTTGCATCGTTGTAGTCTGTGGATATGCTGTTTATTCTTCGTGTCATGAGGTCTTCGATAGCTGCCAAATATTCCTGAGATGGTCTCTCTCCTCACCACTCTGTAAAGGAACAATCTTCTTGTTTTCACAGCTAAACATAGCTACAGGCCTAAACCCATCAAGCAGGAAGCAACTTTCTATGCATCTATTGTACAGTAAAAAAATTGTTTTTAAAACAAGGGAAAAATTTTTTTACGCAAGCTTCCAACCATCTCCCTGTAGTACTTTGAGGTTGGAATCAGCAAGCTCACAGGGAGAATTGCCTAATTTTATCAACATCTCTCTTCCTTTCTTCACCCTTGTATGAAGGGAAAGGAGTTTTATATTTTACAAACAAGAGTTGTAGAGCCTTTGGTTGCTGCCATACCTTAAGACATCAGTCTCTTAAGGCAAGGATGGGATATAACTGTATAAATGTATGAAAGCAGTGTGGATGTTGGGTCCAAGTGAATAATGTTATTCAAAGAATGGATTATATATTAACTTAAAAAAATCAAAACATATGTATCTGATATGGCTAAACCTTTTGTTTCTCTGGAATTTAGTGTAACCTAATGTATTTAGGGATCTCACTAATATTAGTGCTTTGATAGACTTGTACAAAACTTCTTTTAAGATAATTCCTTGGTCTGTTCCTAGCTGAGGCTTTGTTCTTTTTTTTTCCTCGTTTTTCTTTAATTCTTTTTACTTGCATGAGCTGTGGAGTAAGAATCTGTGACACTCCAGTGCTTTAAATCTGTGCACATGTTTTAATACAGTCTAATCCAAACTTATTTATTGGTAAATGCATGTGATTATGGAAAGATCATATCCCATTCCCATGGAAGTTGGAGAGCGCAGCTTTTGCCAGAGTAAATGCTTACCTCCAGTGGACAAATCCTTTCTATGGAGATGTGTCCCCCTTTGTTGCTGTAAATGCAACAAAGAGCTTTCTTGAAGCAATGGAATAAAAGTTTTAAAATAGAAACGCGTATTAGGATCAGCCAAGACAGACTCTTTTGAGTTGGACAAAAGAGTAGAATTTGGAACAAAGCACAAATAGTGGAAGAATAATTAGATCAGACTCCATCCAGCTTAGAATTTTTGATTCATTCTTCTTCACTAATAATAGTGAACTTACAAACCTGACCATGGCTTGGGTAGTTTTATTGCACTTTGTATAAATTTAGCTTGTTGTGTGACCCTTCTCGGTATCTGCAGAGCCAGTCCTGAAAGCTGTGAGCTCTCGGCTCCTGCTTTGGTCAGACAGTGGCAAAGGGTGTGTAGCACCTCTTAGTAAGAGCTTAGCATTTTTCTGAGAGGAGTTTCCTAAAATGAAGTATGTGGAGTAGAAGAGATGAATGCATTGCTTTCAAAGCTTCCCAAAGCTTCTGGATAGAAGGCTGGTCTGATGACCTATTAAGGTCCTTTCTGGTCTTATGACTCTTAAACATGTCAGTATATGTACCCTTGCACATTTTGCCTTCCTGTGCTTTAGGTGGCCATGGTTTTCTTCCCCTCTGAAGGCTGGTGGTAGGCACACCTGCGCTCCACAGATGCCGCAGACAGTCCTGTTGTCCTCCTGTCTTTGAGCATTACCTCATCCTTTGCTGGTTAACTCCCACTGACTGGCTCTGAATCAGGCAGCCTCCATATCCTTTGGTATCTGCTGTTAAAGGCCAGCCATGACTCAGAGTAATATTTTTTTAAAAGCATTTGAAAGCAATTATAATTCACTGTCCTTAATAAAGTTGGTTCCACCTCACCACAGTGTTATGTTTTTCTTAGCCACTTCTCAACTTGAGGAGTTATTGGTGTTTGTTTCCCCGCAAAGGGACACACCGTTTTGCCTGATAGCAGCAGGACAGACAGATCATCAGCACCAGTGTTGCTGCACTGAGACAAAATGGGGTGGGGAGAAATCAGGGAAGTGTGGTTGAGGAAATAAACCCTCCACCCAAGAGCCTTGATTGTGACCCAGTGGAGAAAAAGGAAAAAAAAAAAAAAGCCTACATTACAGAAACATTCCTTGTTGCCACTGATCTTGAATACTGCTGTTGCTGCTGTGGGCTTCTGAAGACAACTTCATTCTTCTACTTGAATTTCTGCAGTTGTACTGTATTGGCCTTCTGTCTTGTCACGCTGTTCTCTGAGTTCCAGTCTGCTGGACGTGCTGGTGGCAGTGTCAGACTGATAGGAAGGTAAACGCTCTGAGGTGAGCCAGTCTTGTTCTCACTACTTGCACGTGTACACACAAATGTGCAACACTTCTGCTGAGTCCCAGAATGACTGACTGTTCTTATAAAAACCACTAAATAACTTATTTTTCTAGAGCTTGTCTACTGCTGCAAATGCTGATCCTTCCCCCTTCCCTGCTCCCAAGAGATGCTCTTATTTTCCTCATTTTTGCAGTTGTTTGATGGATGCATACTGAATGTTCAGGATTAGCTGTCCATATTGCACATTTCAATCCTGCATTTTTTTGTCTGCAGATTGGGTAAGATGTCCTAGAAATGCCCCATCAGCAGCTTAGGTGTCCAGTTTGGAAAGCTGTTGGGAGGCCTTGGAAATCAATCTATTATTGCCAGAGCCTGCCAAACGCAAGCAAGCTTTCTTCCAGAAAACTTTGTGAAAACTTTGGGTGAGCTGCAGCTAGAACACAACTGCTGGCTGCGTGGGCTCATTTTCTAAAGCAATAAGATATGGTGGGTGGTACGACTTTCTGGCAATTTCTAGTCTGCCTGGTGTGGTGGCGGGGTACACGTGAATTCAGAGGTCAGTCTAATTATCTTTAATGTGCAGTAGTTGTTCAGAAACTTGTTGGCAGGCTTATGGCCCTTGTGGCCTGTGAAACAGCCATGTTTGGGCGATTCGTATGGGGTGGTGGCATTGCTAACGAGAGGTCTTGTAGCGTCAGCAATAGCCCTGGCTTTAAAGCCACTTCCAAATTCTGCACTGAGCCCTGCTAAAGGGCATCACAGTCCTTGCTCCTCTGCTTTCTAAGCACTCTCCATATTCACAGGCCTTTCTGTTTTTTCATGTTGCTTTTTTTATTTTACTAGGAACCTAATGGACAAATGTTTGATTTGTCTCTGTGTGTCTTTTTCAGTAGCAGTAGGATCTCTTTGCTTCAAAATCCATAATTTTGATTGTGCCCCTTAGAGTTTGAAGCTGTGGAGATGCTTGCTCAAGTGTACTCTATCCCGAAAGCCGCCTTCTCTCCCCTTTGAGAGAGATGCTAATTGTAGTTCTGGTGTGTAAATAGTGTTTGAAATGTAAATAGTAGCATGCAGATTAAATGATTTTTGCACATGACTGCTTTTCACCATAAAAGTGTTTATTATAGATGTGAAAGGTGTCCACCGTGAGAGTTTGCTGATGAAAAGCGAGTGGTCCTTCAGGCTTTCGCTCTCCCTGGAGGTGAGGCGGGAGTGCTTTCATCGCCTGCCCTCTAGTGTCTACCCAGCGGCGTGCAGCAGGCACCTGGGGAGGTAAAACCCTGGCCAGCCGGTCGGGCTGTGGTTAGTAGCAGGACCTCCCTTGCCTTTTCCCTTTGCTGCTTGGCTTTAGACCATTGTTAGGCTGTAAAATGGAGGGTCGGAGTCAGCACCCCCTACCAGTATGGGAGGTTGCCATCACTTGCGGCAGGAGTTAACATGGTGCTATAAGAACTGTCCTGGACATTAATCTGTGTTTTTACTATTTTAGAGATGCCCTTGGTAAAATTGGTTTTGATTAGCAATGTTGGTTACAAGAGAAACTCTTGTGTGAATTTTTGGGTCCGTTTCCCTTCTTACTGCGTGTGCCTTTTAGGTGCATTGAAATGGCAGTTCTGCAAATACCTTGGAAGATTAGATCCTGGCAGGTGCCAAGCACTGCTGAAGGTTCCAGTTCCTCCCTCCTATTTTTGATGTCTCTCTGAAGCTTTTTCAGATATACGTAATTGGTCATGAAACTGTCTAAAGCAAACAAACCAAAACTACCCTGTTGGATCCATTAGCTACCAAATTTTGCCACTTTGAAGAAAAGAAAACCCCATCTGTCTCCCTTAAGACATGGTATAAAAACAAGCGTTGTGACTACTAGTGTGCACCAGGCAGCACTGCTAGCTCTCTTTTGTGTTTTGGCAATATAAATGTGTTAATAAAAAGCTCCATCCATATGTGTGTTCATGTTCATGCTGTGTACATAGTAGAGATGGACCTGATACTACCTTGAGCTCTGGGGAGGCTGGGATTTGGGTTTTGTGACTCAGACCTGTCTCTAATACATATATTTCAGATTAGTTCCAACTGAATCTCTCTGGTTCATCCTGGGGTGTATGGAAAGGTGTCGGTATTTACCCTTTGTGTATCATTCCTTTTTATACGAATGTATTCTCTTGTGTTCCTTTTTTATCAGTTGTAAAATTGATTGTAAAAGCCAACTACACTTACCGATTGAAAGTATTGCTATAACAGAACTGCATGCCCAGTAGAGTTTGACTTGAGCTTTAGTTTTCTGATTTTGGACTGGTTACCTTCAGTCTAGGAGAAAAGCATAGATCAGGTGCATAATGTATTACTTGTCATCTTTAGCATTAGACTGTGGTATTGTATCACATGCTGATCTCAATGGATGTAACTGGAGTCTACTTAGGAAGTTGCATTAACTTCCTGGTAATTCATTTTAAGCTATTGAAAGTGGTCTTGATCATGCTACTTGTGTTCTTGGGTTTTTGTTGTTTAATAGAGGCATTTTTTAGGAATGTTTTAATACACTTATGATGAACAATACAATAGTTTTAATAGTTGTGCAGTATTCTGTATTTACTTGAAGTAAATCATTTTATATGCAATTTGTTAGATAATTACAGTTTTATAAATAAAATTGCGTGAAATATGATGTTGTGAATGTGTACTCTTGATGTAGCACTTAACAAGATACATTCGTGCAAAATTCCTTCAGGGGAAGACCCCCTGCCTACCTTCCCCCAAACTAACAGGGGAAATACACCCCCAAGTCTCTCATATACAATGTAGAATACTGTGTTCTACTTAAGTCACAAAACATATTATCACGCTGCCACTGGCTGCCTGGAAATGAGTAATAAGCTAATAGGTGAAGAGCTCATCCCCACATGAGGAGATCCCGTATCTACTGTCAACTGTTGTGAAAGTCTCTGGCTAATGAACATGCTCTGCTTCTTTCCGACAGGTCGTCGGTGTTCCTCAAGCTGCTGTTGGTGCTCTCCCCATAATCACCTTAGTGAACCTGAAGTGTTCAGAAGTTGCTGCTTTGCAGGGAGCAGCACAAAGGGGATTTGTCATGACTCACTTAAACTTTTGTAAAGGAAGGTGGGAATTCCACTTTCTAAGTGCAACATGCCACAACGGAAGTAGTAAGAGCTGGCTTATTTTATGGTGCAGGTAAAAATGGTAATGATGTCTTGTGGTTGTTTAGACAGAGGAGGAAGACCACCATTTTTTAGTATTTCGAAAACTGTAGAGCAAGCTAATCCAATTCAGTGTCTCAAACCTACAGTTTTGTCCACAAAACACCATTGTGAGTGATTTAGAAGCATGTCTGTATATCCAAACTGAAGTCCAATGCCTCTTGCATATTTCAGGCATATGCTGAATGTATGTCATGTATCTGAATATATGGAAATGACTTGGCAAAATAAGAATGCAAATTTGGAGGCTTTGCAGGGGTAGGGAAGGACAAAAGTCAACCAAAAGGAAGCAAAGTCAAGGACGTTGCCTGCATCTTCATGAAGTGCATAGATGTGACACACTTGGATAAGCCATTTTCACAATGCAGGGGGAGACCATGAGTGGCTACCTGCATTCTGTCAAACTCTTAACAGACTTGCATATGTTTTCTTGAAGTTGTGGCTGGTTACCATTTCCAGGACTCACTCTATAAACAAATGACCTTTCCTGGGACTCATGGGCTCATTTGACCATTGGGTCCTCTGGATCCAAGGCCCATATTGTTGGGATTTGTGCTTTACCCAAAGTGCAACTTTACCTTGTATTGCCACACTGTGAAAGGTAAAAACGTGTGCTTTTAATCTTCCTGAGTGCTGTGATGCTAGGTCTTGCAGAAGTTGTACAGGTGCAGACAAGTGTCACACACCAGGGAGGTACTGCCTGCCCTGTGCAGTGTGGCAGCAGTGATTGTTTTAGCGTGGTTTGCTGTGGTGGTAGACAAATGAAAAGGTCCGATGTCTGGCACCACCATCACAAAAATAGTCAGCGGTCATCACAAAAAGCAGCTGTCAAGCTTTGCTTAGATGTAACCTATGTACTAAACATCTAATCAGAACTATTGTCAGCAATTTTGATTCAGTTTTCAGTCGAGTAGTGAAATGCGCGTGATAGTAATATCCTTAGATCCCGTTTCTCTTATTAAAAGAGGCTCAGAGGATAAATGATTTATCAGCTGTGTGGAAATGACCTGCAGGCTGCGGCACACCTCAGAACAGCACAGCGTTTGTGTGGATAGATGCAGTCTCTCCAATTATCTCCTTCGACTGTGACATGCACCCATCCTTGTCCTTATGCAGACTTTCCTTCTGTTTATAGGCTTAGCACAGATTTTATCTAGAAATGTAAGTCACTTGATATTCCATCCAGGTAAACCGTCTGAAAGTAGAAGGATATAAATGTTGGCCTTTGTGCTTGCTATGACAGTAGTAACCCTGAGAAAAATTTGATGATAAGGATATGGCTAATGCTTAACCCGAGGTCCAGTTAGACAACCAGGTGAATGGGAATTTTTCAGTGCCACAACTTTTATCGGTTACAATCAGCTCATGTGAGCGCTTGTAGTTTATACTGATGTCAAAAGGAATAGTCTCTTTATAGAACCAGGTAAGTCATTGGTAACTGGTCTTTCAAATGTATTTTGGGATATATTTAAATCGGTGGAAACTCTTTCTGTGCTTGAGAAAACTGGGGCTCGTGTGGGTCCACTGTGATTGTAAACATGCTGGTTACGTTCAGCAGTGCAGAGGTCCTGTGTGTTTTGGAGCCTGATGTCACAGGGTCCTGGTCTGTGTTCACAGCTCTACACTGTCAGTGGCTTTATTGCACTATTAACTAGCAAACATCTTTTGAAATTTTGTTTAAATAAGATGTTGCTGTGAAGTTTAGTATTAGAGGCTTTTTCTGTGTGTTTCTGGCACTGGATTAACTGGATATGGAATCTCTGCTGTGTGAATACTCCTGTAGCACCCACTGTTTTGGTACAGTCTTGGAGCTTAAACTATTTGAGGCAAGTTACTTTTCGTACCCAGCTTGCGTACAGAATCCCTTTCCTATAATGACTGGCATCTGCCCGTCACAGTGTCGGTGACATAACCAGTGGTTTCATGGAGCAGCGAAGTAAACCTGGGAAGGTCAAAAGCAGTATTTTTGCAACTGCGTGGCGCGGGTGATGGACGCTTGGCCTCTGGGTTTGCCGCCTCTGCTGAAAAGAGGAGCCTGAAACTTCTGAGGCTGGCACTTCAGCACTGGGAGTGCTGAATTCACTTTAAAATGTTGTCGCCCTTGTGATTATTGTGCATTGTGGGCCCGATCAAGCTGGACAATGGTATTGCACAGTCAAAAATAACATGTGCTGGCTTGCTGGAAACTGCTATCCCAACTGTTCCCTGTTTTGCCAGGGTCACCTGCTGGTTTGCTCGCTGGCACATTACAAAACCTACAAAAAGAGGAGCTGTGAGATAAGATGCTTAAACTGGCAATATCTCAACTTCTTTACTTAGGAAAGGAGAAAAAGGAAGACTCTTGCATGTTGTGTTTCTCACTGAATGGGGTTCTATTGAAAAGTTACTGCAAGCTATGCCTTTAAAAATCCATCTACAAAAAAAACCCCAAGGAACAAAACCCCAGTCGCAAGCAAGCCCGAGAGCGCTCATACCCACATGGCTTTATGGGATAAGCATTGTATAGTGTATTCCTGTTGAAACACACGATTGTTAAATCACAGAGTGCCTCTGTGTGAGCATACACAGTGAGAGTGGTTGGAATTGTTTCCTTTGTAATCGCTCAACTGAAAGGCAGTGATTGCATTGGGGCCAGAGCCAGGAATGAAAAGGGCTCCCCACCAGTGCATGGTGGTGCAGTCGCGGCTTCTGCATGTGACGACAAAAAAGGACAAACCACAGGATAAAGTGAGAGCACTGAGATTTTTTATTTGTTACCTCTAGGTACCACGAGTTTGACATTAATAGGCAAGACCAGTGAATGAGCAGCAGTACATTGCATTCAAACCTGAATCTCCAAAGCACCAAAAATGGAGCTAGATTTACTTCTTAATCCTAGAGTCAGCACGCTAGTCTGGACTTGCTGCATCTTGTGTTGTCCCTAATTTAGTAGTACATTGTTATGCAGTTAGGGGGCGTGAGGAAAGAGTCATTGTGTAGTACCACTTCTACATCATCATAGGACTACAACATGCACATTCTACTATGTGGCCCAAGCAACAAGAATACAAGTAGAACAGTTACGGGTGGAGACAGGTTCATGTTAACACCACCTATGAATTTGTAGAAACCTTTTTGGATGGGTACCTACAGCAGTTCATCAATTTGTGTGGGAACATTACACGCATGCACAAATGATACAGTGGAAAACATAGCAGGAGCGGCAGCAGGACGGAGGAGAAAGGTGAAATCTGTGATGGGATGCACTGGAAACAAGACCTTCCTCAGCTTTCTACAGCAAGTCTCTGCTCTGTTAGCGAGGCCTGCTGGGCAACAGTTTTGTTCTCATGGCTGCGGAGTTTTGATACGACTTCTAGAAACGCCATGCTCTGCACTTCCTTTTGAAGAGGTTCTGGAAAAAGAAATAGTAAAAGAAACAGTGCTTTGTATGAGATGGGCAAAAGAACAGAAAAGCTTGGCGAGCGTGAGAAACTTTTCTGCTGAACCCCGTACACACATAAGCACACAAATGTGTGTGCACATGATCCTTTTTTTTTTTTTACTTTTTTGAATTGCTTTTGAGGATGGAGAGAAAACTCTCCAGGGCCTGGGGCAGGCACAGGCTCCACAGATTGCAGGTACAGATGAAGGAGGAAGCTGCTGCATAGCAGTTAAGAAATTCCACCTGGATTGCCTTCCAAAACAGATGCCTAGGCAGTAATTTTAGTGAGAGTATTTTTATGCTTTATTCCTTAAGCTAGTTTGAGTAAGCGAGCTTGCCTTGAAAGGTTCACTACGCTTTGTCTGCATCAAATCAGCTCTGGTTGGTTGTGTGGGGGTGTGAAGTGGGTGACATGGATGTGTCACCACTGGGTCACTGTAAGCTGTCCATTTACAGTTCAGCTCTGAAGTTAGTACAAACACACCACACGGTGCACTGCCCAATGCTGTGCACGTGTATGCAGCGCTTATGTTTTACCTGAAACTGAGACACCGCTTTACAATTTTGATCGTGGATTGCACTGTACTTCATACTAATAAGGAAAGGTTGCCAACAACCCCTAAAATTGAGCATTTAAAAAAAAATACAGTTGTCTAAAGTACAGGGCTTTGAGAAAACTCACTGTTGAGATTCAATGCAGTTGGCCTTGTTTCATGCCCTGTTCAGGCCACTCCAGTGAATTCCTACTCAGCAACAAACACCTATGTACTATTTTTTTTGCTTCCCAGGTGCTGCTGGGCGCCTAATCCCTGAGCTTCCCAGGAGAAATACCAACCATCTGTTTCAGATGAGCTATGCTATGCACATTTACTTTTTTTTTTAATAGCAAGCTTTGACATTTTCCCTTCCTACCTACTTTCTTGTTCTCATGTTTTCAGTTTTCTTGCAGTTTAACCCCTGCCGTGTAAGAGGTGGGCACTCTCCACTGCTGTGCACCTGGGAACCTGTATATAGAGCTATATCAGTGAAGCTGTTGGGGTGATCATGCTGTGTAAGCACTTCCCGCTCTTTCTCAGATTTCTGAGATACCATCATGTTTAAGCAGGTGTCACTGAACTGAATTTCAGGAATTTACCGTGCTTTACAGTGGCTGAATACTTCTGCTTAACATCCAGATTCCTGTGAGCCTGGAGACCCTCACATGCAGAAGTGACTGTGCCAGCTATGAATGCTCTGCTTTTGCTGATTCTTTGTTACGTGTTTCCATTGTCCTAATTTTTCCCTTTTTCCATCCATTCACTCAGTTGCAAGAGCAACTTCCAGATGGCCAAAATCACATATAAATATTTACTGCTTAACACACAACTGTTGGCAACATCAAGTTAAATGTGATGCCAGATACCCTGTAACAAAGGATAGCAACAACAGGGGTCACTGGAGAACTAAACTTACCAATAATTAAACCAGTGCAAGCACTTCTAGTCTTTATGGAACTATACTGGGGTCAATTACTTTAAAATGGCTACACAGGTCTGTTTACAGTAGAATATGGAAACGCAAATATAAACACTCACTGTGTGGAGACAGTGGTGAAAGTTAAGTTAGAGGCAGAGCCGGGAAGGAGATGTATTTTAGTATTTTTACCCTACCTTGGTTAAAATAGTTTTTAAAAAAAATAATCAAAAGTTAATACCAGGGTTGCTCAGTTGTTACTCCCGTGTACTCACTGATGTTACACAGATGTTACAGGTCTGTCCCTCTGGCAGCAGGGCTGAACGCTGTCAGCCACATGCTGGGCCTTAACTTTACAGCTGCGTACTGCAGTGACGTGCTGCCTGTTCCCTGGGAGCCGGCTAGGACGCCTCATGCCGAGGCAAAGCTTACAGTGTGGTGGCAGACTGAACTCCGCCAGCTGGATAACCCTAAACAACCCTCTAAGACAAGACTCTTCCTTACTGTGGTGGAATAGAGAGACAGGTATTTGATTTTAAATAACTCCATCAGTCTTGCAGGTGACAAGACTCGGGGAAGGGGGAATGCAAGAGTCAGGCAGAATTTCTGAGATTATTTTAGTTGGAAGCAGTGGGTATACACACAAGAACAACACAGTGAAGCTGAGGGGGAACCTCTGCAGAAAGGCTTCTGCTGTAAAATGGATGGATAATCCTAAGCACAAAATGGCTCAATAAGGTTGTGAGTAACACCTAAATTATGCCTTAACATTACTGGGACCTGAGGCTTGTTAGCAAACTTTGAGCACAATCTTTGTACATTCATATGTATATAGTAGCATATACTACTCTGCTCTGGTGAGACCCCACCTGGAGTCCTGTGTGACATGGACCTGTCGGAGCGGGTCCAGAGGAGGGCCACAAAGATGATCAGAGGACTGGAGCACCTCTCCTACGAAGACAGGCTGAGAGAGTTGGGGCTGTTCAGCCTGGAGAAGAGAAGGCGCCGGGGTGACCTTATAGCGGCCTTCCGGTACCTGCAGGGGGCCTACAGGAAAGGTGGGGAGGGGCCTTTATCAGGGAGTGTAGTGATAGGATGAAGGGTAATGGTTTTAAACTGAAAGAGGAGAGATTTAGATTAGATATTAGGAAGAAATTTTTCACTCTGAGGGTGGTACGGCACTGGAACAAATTGCCCAGGGAAGTTGTGGGTGCCCCATCCCCAGCAGTGTTCAAGGCCAGGCTGGATGGGGCTTTGAGCAACCTGGTCTGGTGGGAGGTGTCCCTGCCCATGGCAGGGGGGTTGGAACTAGATGATCTCTAGGATCCCTTCCAACACAAACAATGCAATGATTCTATGATTCTATACTGCTCGAGAAACAAATATTTGTTCCTTTAAGATGGTAGTACTACAGCATTCAGTTGCATGGACGTACAGGTCACCAGAGTGACACTTACAGTAGGCATGGTGAACTCTGTTTAAGAACAATAACAAAAAAAAGCAGCTGTGTTTGCAGAGATAGCAGACACAGCTTTTAATCACTTCCAGTGAATTGCTGTAAACTCATCTGTCGAGAACCTTCAAACGTTTCACACTTGGCAAGCTGTGTGCAGACAGGCTCTGAGTTTCCACCTTTCTGTACTTAATCCAGTTCTTTGTCATCTTAGTTGTCTGTAAATTCTGAAACCTTTAAGGAATTAACTTTGCTCTCCTTCCACAGAGTAAAGAGTTTTTAAATAACTGAATGATAGAAACACAGCCAATTCTTGAAACCTCAGCTTCCCCATGATACCTTGCTCTCTTCTTTTTCGTTTGTTTGGGTTTTTTGTTTGCCCACACACAGGTGGGAAGCTGCAATATAAAATCATAGCCTGCTACACTGTCCTCAAAACAGTCTGACCTTTAGCAGAGGGTTAGCGCAGAAAGATTAGACTTTACAGCATCCAACACTGGCATGTGTTAGAGCATGTCCTCCTCGTCTGTCAAAGCAACCCTGAACAGTTGTGCTTGGTGGGCTGAGCGTGTGAGGGCTGCTGAGGGAAGGACTCTTCCCAGTGAGGTAAGTGTGAGGATCCCTTCTAAAGCAGGATTATAGCCTATGTGCTCTACTGAATACTCATTTGTGTGCACGTGTGTCTTTGCAAATATTACCTGTATCTGTTTCCTGTTATCCTTGTAGGAATTTCAAACTACAAGTGAGGAGGCTCCTTGCCTTACTTGACTAAGTTGACCAATTAAAATAAGCCATCACACATCAATTATGGGGAACTTCCAGCTAAAGGTGAAAATAAAGTTCTTGTTATCTGCATATTTGCAAAGAGAGTCTGATACTGTACAGTTTTGAATGCCTTTCATTTCTCTCCTGTCAGTTGAAGTGTGAGGTAGCTGCATCCTGCAGAAGCTAGAGTCCAATTTCTGCAGTTAAAATCCAAAACTGAGTTAACAGCCTCTTTCTTGACACTATAAATAAACGCTATAAATAAATAAAATGTCATAGTAAATGGAACCCTTCTGTGTACATTTGTTGTGAACAGAGAACCAGTCTCGGTGTGTTTGAACAAGTTCTATGTTCAGGCTAAAAGAGAGAACTAAGGTTAAATATATAAATCTCTCAGGAAAGCAGCCCCTCCTGAATACTCACCAGATCCTATAAGGGCGCAGATCAGCACCATGGAGTTGTATTTTATTTCTGGAGCACTCCTGTCGTCTGAGAGCAGTCTGTGTAGAATCTGAACAAGTTGAGCATTTTCAAGATCCTTTTCAGCAGTGACTGAAATACAAGTGAAAATTTGTAAATCTGGAAGTCCCGCTTGCTTTGATGCTTCTGTGTGTTAGCCATTTATTGAAACATGGATCTCTCACCACAGTCAAAGTGGTGCTGTGGTACATAACCCTTTGGCATAAAACTGAAGCACATATTAGACGGTATGATGATAGGAACCACAGCTCTTGCTATGAAAATGTAAACTAGATTATCTGCTTGAAAGGACAATCACAGGGTTTAATGATAAAATCCAGTCTTAAGTGGATTCAGCTAAGTTAGCTGAAGGAAAAGCCACCAGGGTTTCTAGCGATTGAGGCCAACCCCTGCAATATTTCAGCTTTCAAGACTTCCATTGGCTGAATTTGCTTTTGGAAATTTTGTCTGAGTAAATAGAGATGGTGTAATTTTTGATTCCACGGTAGAGGGAACTCGGGTTCCGTTGGAAAGGCTGGGAAAAACTCAAGAGCAGAGTGTGAGTTATTTCTTCTGTAGTTTTCTAAGAAACATATACTGAATTCAGGCTCGAAACCTTTAAATGTCTGAAGATGAAGAAGGGTTAGACAGATCTTGTGAATAGCAACATTATTCCTTTTAATCAAAACAATTCCCTGATGTATTGGCAGCAATTTGGAAGCTGAACATAGCATTCTTCTAGTACATGATGGCAAGAGGTGAAATAAAGAGGAAAAATATATAATATTACTTGTTTAGTTTGTTACCTTAGTTAATAAGCAAGCAGATAGGATAAACAAAACCTCTGTTGGGAATTTACTTTATTTGGTAAGCTGAGGTACTACAAAGGCAGGTCAAGACGTAATCGTTTCAGCCTTCACAGGGCAACTCTTGCACCTATTTCTGTGGAACTTAGTAACAAAAGACACTTTAGGGGCATCATCCACCTCTCTGTTGTATTCTCCAGCCCTTGCTAATTAGGTAAGTGAAAGTTTACTTTGATAAGCCCTCTCAAAACGGCATTAACCATTCCAGTGTAGGAATGTAGTCAGGTCATACATTCTCCACTCCAAATTACAATTTTATTAACTGTTAGCCTTTTGGGTTTTACCCAAAATCTGAAAGTTACGTTCTAGGACCTTTCTAGATCACGTGATCACCTCCCGGAATGATGGAGCAGACACTATTACCAGCAAACTCTAGTTTTCTGCATAACCTTATTCCCTGCCTGTGTCTGCACGAACTGTCACGTATTTCCGTGCTCCTGAAAGGCAGGTGGAAGGAGGAGGCTTTTCTACATTGCAAAAGAAACTCACACAACTCTCCCTCTACGGCTTCTCTTGGGCACAGTCTGCAAAGAAAACAGGTACGAGTTAACCACTGGGATACTCACCTAACTCTAAAGCTGCTATTAATGCCAGCGCAACAAGAGCTTCGTTTTGCATTATTACGTGTTCACTGGTTGCCATGGTTACTAAATGCTTGATGCCACCACTCTGTACAATGGTCCTAATTACATCCTAAAATAAATAACAGAAATGAAAAAATTCTGCATTGCATACAAACTGTATTAAGTAATGAAATTGTCATGGATGTTATCTTTGGGTAAGGATACTCATTGGCTTTATGCACATATAATCACTTATAAATAAATGCACATACACGTGGGCCTCTAAATTATCTGCTATTACTCGCAATTATAAGATACAACCTGTTAAACCAAGCTAGTTAACCACATGACTAAGTTAAGACACATGTTACTAACTCTCTTCCAGGTTATACTGTGTAACTCAAGTTCTTGTGGTGTGCCATCAGTCACCCAACAATGAGCCCACTCTGTAATGTTTGAACTCAGCTGCTGTTTCCCCTTCTTTATGTTGACCGTCGGTGTTCAGAGCAGCTTAGCAAAAGCACCCAACAAACCATCTATTTGGATAAAGGAGACACAAGAATATATTTTTATGAAAGCTACCAAATTCTTCATCTCTCTCCATGAATTTTCAGAGTTTTCATGTTCAGAGAGATTGGATCACAAATATTACACCTTACTATGTAATAAAAATGGTGTACTTGAAATGAAAATGCTGACTGAGTCAAATAGCTTTAAAGCAGTTTAAAATGGCTTTAAAGCACTTTAAAAACACATAGCTGGGATTCTGTTTTCATGTCCAAAATTTGATCCAACTTACGTAAAAAGGATGAATAAAGACTTCTGGTGTCTGCAGGTCTTTGATTACTTGTTAATTGCCATTAAAAAAGTGAGTTTGCACCTAATGTTTTCACCATTATATGTCCCAAAAATACTTGCAAAGTGTTTGCCTGAAAAGATCAGGTAACTTGGCATGCTGAAGGGAAACTGTTCAAGGAAATGTGGTTTGTTTTTTTATTTTTTTTTTTAAATTTGTTCTGTGGGTGCACAAAGTTTTGAAATAGTAGTTATTTCTTGAAATAAGAATCTGATTTAAATTTTTAATCAATGATGTGTTGAATTTCCATTTAAAGCACACATCCCTTTCTAACTCCAGCCACAAGTCAAAACTCACTAACTGATACATGTGTTTGGAATGATTTATGATCCAGTGCTTGCACAGGCTATGCAGTGATGTTCTTTACGCAAGGAAACAGACACAATATGATCATAATAATTGAAAACTGAAATATTTTTAGCTAATCATACTGAGGATGCTAGTGGCACAAGTCATACCCTAATGACTCAAGAATTTAACGTATAAGACCTGTTTTTTCTGACTGTCATAATGTATGCAGGCATGTAAGTATTTTTATGTTTTTCCTCACGTGCAATGATGTGTGTTATTATTTGCAATTTTTGTGGTGGAACCCCAAAGTAATTTTGAGACTTAATGGAATAATCTGGGAAGTGCTAATTACTGTTTGAATTGGTATGGAAATTTGGCTATATAAGCATTGGGAGTCAATCAGCACCTTTGACATCAGAATTTTTTATTTTGATGAACGCCACCCTCTAAAAGGCAGTACCGAATAGATAGATGACAGCAGTGAGGTTTGGTGTTAGTGTGGCTTAACTCACAAGTACCTATTCCATTTTTTAGAATGAGATAGAAGTTTTCTAAACTACTGTCACTTTTGTAAATATTACCCCAAATCCTTTCAAATTAAAAACCAAATTAAAATCTGATGTGCTTGAAAGAACCATCTAGTTGTACTCATAGTCAAACCTAGAGGGCAGTAAAAGCATTAAAAAACCCACCCTCTCAGCTCTGTTTTCCTCTTCCCGTCAAGTTTTCTCTATGAGTACATAAACAACACAAAAGTTCATCTGTGATAATTCTGTTAACTTCTCTATCAATATGTATTTGATGCCATCAAAAACGTCTCTGTATTAGGACTGAATTCTGTTTTCCTGTAGAGAGTATTGATAAAAACTCGCGTCTGTGGTGGCGTATGCCATCTACACATGCTTTTTGTGGACTCTGTATTTGCGGTGTAGAAAACATGAGGACTCAGAAAAAATGAAACCTGATCAGTTTAGAGGTTGAACATAAAATGGAGAATAGGCATCAAAAAGAGACAGTAATATTAGAAATCAGGAAAGATTTAAATCTCATGAAGTCTTGTTGATTTGGTTTTGGAGAGGCTCAGTATAAATCAGGTCCGCAATATGTTTTTCACTTTGCAAATGCCACGCATGAATGAAGAGGTCACTGTTAAAATCTGAGTTGTCTAAAGCACACTTTCTATTTGAACTCAGTCACGCAGCCTGTGTTCATATCAGTGAACACACTAAATGAAGTCTGAGCCTGAAATAGCTTGTTTCCAGATGAGATGCTTTTGTCCCTTCTAGGGCTCTGTTTTGCCTAATACTCTCCTGAGCAAGGACTGTGGACTTGGACTGCTTATGTAAAGGTATTTGGTTGACGCGAAGGTGATGGGAGGGACAGAACTCATCTGTCCCACAGTTTCTCTTTATGTTTGTACACAGCAAAAGGTATCACAAGCTTCTGTTAGAATTTGGAATAAATGATAATTTCTAATGATTTGTTAGAATCTCAAAACTCTGAAATGTGCTATATGAAGACTAGGGGGACAGACCATTTGTAGATCTCATTTTTATATAAATATATAGCAAGATCCTTCTATAGGTATATCAGCGAGAAAAGAAAGACTAGGGAAAATGTAGGCCCTCTCCGGAAGGAAACGCAAGAACTGGTTACCCGGGACAGCGACAGAGCTGAGGTACTCAATGACTTTTTTGCCTCAGTCTTCACAGACAAGGACAGCAGCCGCACTGCCCAAGACGCAGATTGCAAAGGAGAGGATTGGGAAAACGGAGCACCGCCCACTGTAGATGAAGATAAAGTGAGAGACCACCTGAGGAACCTGAAGGTGCACAAGTCCATGGGACCTGATGAGATACATCCGTGGGTCCTGAGGGAACTGGCAGATCAAGTTGCGAAGCCACTAGCCATCATATTTGAGAAGTCGTGGCAGTCTGGCGAGGTTCCTGCCGACTGGAAAAGGGGAAACATAACCCCTATTTTCAAAAAGGGAAACAAGGAAGACCCAGGGAACTACAGGCCAGTCAGTCTCACCTCTGTGCCTGGCAAGATCATGGAGCAGATCCTCCTGGAAACTCTGCTGAGGCACACAGAAAACAAGGAGGTGATTGGCGAGAGCCAACATGGCTTCACCAAGGGCAAGTCATGCCTGACAAATTTGGTGGCCTTCTATGAAGGGGTTACAGTGGCAGTGGACAAGGGAAGATCTGCTGATGTCATCTACCTGGACTTGTGCAAAGCGTTTGACACTGTCCCACACCATATCCTGGTCTCTAAATTGAAGAGACATGGATTCGATAAATGGACCACTCGGTGGATAAAGAACTGGCTGGATGGTCGCACTCAAAGGGTTGCGGTCAACGGCTCGGTGTCCAAGTGGAAAGCAGTGACGAGTGGCGTTCCTCAGGGGTCGGTACTGGGACCCGTACTGTTCAACATCTTTGTTAGCGACATGGACAGTGGGGTAGAGTGCACCCTCAGCAAGTTTGCTGATGATACCAAGCTGTTTGGCGAGGCAGACACGCTGGAGGGGAGGGATGCCATCCAGAGGGACCTGGACAGGCTGGAGAGGTGGGCCCAAGCCAACCTCATGCAGTTCAACAAGGCCAAGTGCAAGGTCCTACATCTGGGTCGGGGCAATCCCAAGCACAAATACAGGCTCGGCGGAGAATGGCTGGAGAGCAGCCCTGTGGAGAAGGACCTGGGGGTGATGATTGATGAGAAGCTCGACATGAGCAAGCAGTGTGCGATCACAGCCCAGAAGGCCAACCGTATCCTGGGCTGCGTCAAAAGAAGTGTGGCCAGCAGGTCAAGGGAGGTGATTCTGCCCCTCTACTCTGCTCTGGTGAGACCCCACCTGGAGTACTGCATCCAGCTGTGGAGTCCCCAACATAAGAAGGACATGGACCTGCTGGAGCACGTCCAGAGGAGAGCCACAAGGATGATCCGAGGGCTGGAGCACCTCTCCTATGAGGAGAGGCTGAGAGAGTTGGGGCTGTTCAGCCTGGAGAAGAGAAGGCTCCGGGGAGATCTTATTGCGGCCTTCCAGTACCTAAAGGGGGCCTACAGGAGAGCTGGGGAAGGACTTTTTACTAGGGCATGTAGTGATAGGACGAGGGGGAACGGCTTTAAGCTGGAAGAGGGCAGGTTTAGATTAAACATTAGGAAGAAGTTTTTCACTTTAAGGGTGGTGAGGCACTGGAACAGGTTGCCCAGAGAGGTTGTTGAAGCCCCATCCCTGGAGGTGTTCAAGGCCAGGCTGGACGTGGCCTTGGGCAACCTGGTCTAGTGAGAGGTATCCCTGCCTGTGGCAGGGGGGTTGGAACTCGATGATCTTCAAGGTCCCTTCCAACCTAAACCATTCTATGATGATTCTATGATTCTATGAAGATCATAACAACTGAGTGCAATGATTCTTCATATATAGCATCATTAAAACGTAGAAAATATGGCATGCTGAACTTGTACAGAATACAATACAAATAGCCCCATGAATCTTAAACATGTTCCTTCAACTCCGCCGCCACTCTGAAATTGTTTTGCTTTGTTTCAAATTTTTTTTTTAACTATATAGTTGCAGTGAGCATTTAAACCTGCCACTTGGGCAGAGGAGATGTAACACGTGAACCAACCACCCTGGCTCTCCAGAAGGATTACACAGAGGAGGCCTTGGCTACCAATACCAAGTGCAGAGGTAACTCTTAGTTCTTACAAGCTGACCTTTTTCACCACTAACTTACTTTTGATTTGCTATGTCGTATAAGCGCAGAAAGTAGTCTGTTGGACTCTCCCATCACACCTGCGTGATCCTTGGCTTCACACCACTCCACCAATCGTTCCACCAGTTTTACGTTTTTGCCCAGCTGTTCAGCTGCTTCTGCTACATGATGCCGGAGCCAATAACACAAAAAAAAAGTTGTCACTTTTTAAAGCAAGTGCTAGAAAAATAGGCTGAAAGTTACTAACTCAGAGGAGTTTAAGTAGAATTTCACTATCTTGCACTAACAGTGGGAAAAGTCTAGGCTGCATGGAAGCAAGTAAAGCCAGTCAAAATGGAAACAAAATACAGAAAAACATTCATAATCCAGTTTTTGAAAACAACGTATCAGCCCAGTTAATGAGGCTTGTGCATTGATTAACAGTAGGGAAAACACAGGTGATGTCACATTCCCAGGTGAGCTAGCTCAAAAATTTAAAACCAGAGGGGACAGCTGCTGGAAGGGAGCATTGTGGTCAGTTAGATTAGGTTTTATCGATTATAAGTCACATAAGTTTCTTCAGTGAATTTCTATTTCACATCTAATAGCCTTACTAGAACTAGAATGGATCTTTCGAAAAAATCTGCAAGACTGGATCAAAAATAAATACTTGGCTAATTTATCTCATTAACTGCTTTGGGTTTTTCACAGACTTCTGATTTTATAAGTCCTTATCCTGGAAAAAGCTGTTAAACTGCAAGGTGCTTGTTCATTTTGAACTTGCAGTTTATCAATTAACAAGTGCATTAGTCTGTTCCAAGGAGCTACATACAGCCAGCAAATGCAGTAAGTGAACAGCAAAACAGGAGGGGTAGTTTAAAACACTCACGCCTCAATGCATGCTTGTAATGTGACAGTGTAGATGAGTTCTAAAGTACAAAAGTAAATAAGCATTTGACACCTATTCTGAGGGTCCCTGGTAGTGAATTTAGGAGTTCTGAAAAAAAATCAACCCACATTCCTCTCCCTTTGCATATGTACTAAATTTATTTCAAGACTTCAGAAATAAAATTTTAAGAAACCCTCTGCTTCCCTCTTGTAAGAAGCTTGGCAGCGTATCACAGACTGAACCAAAGAGAATCAGTTAACATAAAGAACAGTTTATTTTTACCTTGTGCATCTATTAACATCCTTAATGTTCCCAGCAGCTTGAACTGAACAGGGGGCATCTCCGATCTGAGAAATTTCAACACAGCTTCTGCAACACCAGCTGATAGCATCTTAGCCTTATTTACAACTGCATGAATAAAGAACAGGAATGATCTCAAGAACATTTCTGGAAGATGCAGTTTATTTCCAAGACGGTCTTGAAGCATATTTTCAGGCACAGTTTGAAAAATAGCTTGTGAACACAGCTGACATCTGTGCTGACAATACTGCATTGTGGGAAGATGTCACAGTTGCTACGACACAGGTATGAAATTAAGTGCTTTTTCCTAGCATGCACTTCTAATTTCTAGTGTTCAGCCTGAACATAAACTGAAGGCTGATTTTTTTTTTTCCCCACGGTGTAGGAAAGGCGTCTTCCACAAAATGCATCAAGCAGAAGCCCAGGCTGGTATTTGCACCCTAAAACATGAGGAAACTTCTCTGATTCCCGACAAGTGTTCGATTTCACACAGGCAAAGGAACTAAAGCACCTAATTAGCGGAGTAACCTCTTACCCAGTTCCACTACTTTATACAAGCAACATTGTGGCCTGACATGTCTGGAGCCTGCAATCCTTGTATTGCCCCCCCTAAACGCTCTTTCATCCCCTCCACTAGTCTACGTTCTCCACATATTTCATATTCAAAGTAGCGTTTAACAAGCAGTTCATCACTGAAGCTAGTTATTACTTGCTCATTTTTCTGTAACAGTATACATTAAAACTTATGTAGGTCTCTGGCAGACATCCTCAAGCACAGGCTATAAGGAAGCTCACTGACTGATGGAAGTTTAAATAGAATTACTCGTCTGAGAAAGGTAAGCAAATGACATACTACTAAAGCTGCATGGGTTTAGTTACGTATGCATGATAATTTTTAGAAAGTTATTGTTTGTCAAAACTGCAAATAGTAAAATAAGGTGAAATGGATGAAAGACTTATTTTTGGCTTGGTACGAGAAAGCATACCCAAGTATAACAGACTTGCTTTGTTTTTAAGTGCATGTGCTCTGCCTTTTATGCTTGGGCAATCAAAACTCACGAATTAATTTATTAAAAATGACAAAACTAGCATTCAGCTTATTGTCTACAAACTAACTAATTGCAATAGGCTGGCTATTCTAACAGTCTATCTCCAGCTCTAATTTGGGAATTGTTAAAAGCCTGAGGAAGTCACAGTAAGATGCAGTGTTTCAACAAAGCGGGCACTGCACTCTAGTGGGGCTCTCAGCTGTGACAGAGATCTCAAACGAAACAAACAAAGAAACAAAATGCAGTGCTTTGGACAGAAAGGATTGAGAAATCATATCCGAGGCCTCCTCCTAGGCTCTCTGCCTGTTACAAAGCTGCCCTTTCCTTGGTGGGGGATGGTACTGTGGGATCAAAGTGGTAAAGGCCGGTCAATAGGCTTGTGATGTCTTTAAAACTGCTGGTCACAACCCCTGTGCAAGAGACACGACATAAAAGCGATGATGGGCCTGAATGAAAAGCAGCAGTCCGGCCTGCCTCTGGCACTGTCAGTCAGCTCTCCCACCCTCATCCCCTGGGGGGGTGCAATGGGAGAACAGAATTTCACCTTAGGGTAATTAGCAATGCAAAGTGAGGCTTACCAGGAATAGCCAGGTTTCTGAGAGCACTCAGTGCAGCGTGCTGCACAGTTACATTTCCATCCTCCACATGTCTGTCTAGCAGATCCATCAACTTTTGAACTATGCCATTATCCACCATATGGATGCAGTTTCCGTCTGTGCGAGATGAGACAAGTCACTTGTGAATGAAAGATTATTACTAAGATTTTTACAAGAGCTTTTTAAGAATAGAAGGGTTATTTCCTTGCTCCTTTCTAGGTTTTATTGTTGAGAATTTGATGACCATCATCAATGGGAGTTGCAGTGCTCATGACAAATTTAGAAGAGTGATATAGGAAACACTGAAGAAGGCAGAAATCCCCTGTACCTCTCTACAAATGTGAACCAGTGTTTTCAAAGTAGGCTTAATGCTTTTCAGAATTGTAAAGCATAAAACTACTGATGCTGCTGTATAGCTCAATACCAGCTTTACCACGACACACAGTTTTTCTTTGTAGCTATGCAGAGAGAGCGTGATAGAAGGGCACAGATAAATTAACATAAACTATTATGGCATATTCTTACCATTTCTGGCAAAATTTGCAATAGCCAGTGCTCCTGCAAGCTGTAGCTGATGGCTATTGGAAGGAATCCATGAAAGTACTCTTTGGAACACACTGCCTTTTCCTCCTTCAAATAACTTTTGCATGGATTCATCTGGGGTAAAAAGCATAGACAGTTAACAAGCCAAAGAAGTGTTAGGCAAATTTTTTCTCTTTGTATCTGTGAAGCTCTGCTGGCTTCACTACAATTAATCCAGTCCTGCAAGGGGAAAAGAGACAAAATCTGACCCATTAAACGTTAGCTGATACATAGCAGGTCCCCTGTGTTATTTAGAAAATCAATAAATAGTAAAATCCAGCAGCCAAATGGCATTACAAGTATCTGCTGTTGCTTTGCAGAAGGTAGTGACATGCTGTACTCACCTCCAAGCAATAATAAAACCATAAGATCAGAAGCTGTTTTAAGCTCTGCAATATCATCCTCTTTGTCACTGTCCACAGTCTTCTGGACGATCTCAAGTAAGCATTCCACCAAGCCTGCTTCAACCAGCTGCAGTTTAATGACATCTGAAGAATAGCATGGATAACAGGAGTCAGAATCAGGATTTTTAATACATCTATTGTACACACACGAAGGACAGACTGTGAAAAGAACTGGTGATGTCAACGGTTTCACTGACAGCTTGTGTAGATAAAACTGCAACTTTTTAATTTCAAATTCTCAGGGGCAATTTCTGTTAGTATTAATCTACCAGGCACCCCCCCAGCCCTGGACTGCCTTTAGAGCACAACTGTGTGTGGAAGTGTATGGAGCTGCTCCTTACTTCTCAAAAATGACAATATTTCTCTACAGCAAACTTCTGGCATTTCAGTCATCTCACAGCAGACTCATAAGGACTGTGCCATGTTTGGGCTTTCCAAAGACTTTCAACTATGTTGCAGAACAAACTTAGGGTTTTTTCTTCTATTTCATGTACAGAAGGGCTACTGACTTCACTAAGACATATGAAATATAGAACTTTTTGATGAAATCTCAGAGCGACTAATTGCCCATTTCTTTTAGCTGAGCCAAGATTTCTGCTGTTCATTGAAATGGCTGCAGGAAGAGTACAGTGAGGACAAATTCAAAAGGCTGGGTTGGGAGAGAAATTTGTTGTGATTTGAAGAAAAACTGGAAACTGGTGAGGCAAACTCATTTCTTAGTTATTGGCAACAAGGCTCAACAGAGAAGGTGATAAACTTGTTTTTCAGGTGGCGAAACAGGACTTGGGAGCAATATTTTTTCTGTTGTATCTACAACACAGTCTTTAACAGGTTTTTTTCCTGTAAACTTGGAGCTGGGATTCTCCTTTAAATGCCAAAACTCCCTTTCTGTTAAACAGGAATGGCAGGTTGTCTGATGCTGTGTTATGTCTTTGTTACGTGGAAGTGATTCTGGTAGTTTTTACATGCTGACTTTAGAAAGCACAGTGGCGAACCTCTGTAGAAATGTGCAAACAAATGGATTTCTCTTAGCTTTCTGCATGAAATGGTGTTTTAACAATAAGAAGTTTAACTCAAGTTAAAATATTTCTAAAGGCCAAAGCTTTGAAAATACCTTTTTCGTATAGTTTACAAGTGACAGTTGGGTGAGGAGAAGTGTTCTACCTCTGGTGAAGGATGTGACTGACTGTGTTTCCTGTTGTCACTAGGCTTTTTGCCTGAGTGAAATTCATTGTTCCTCTAAGAGCAGCTCACCTTCTCATGAACTTTGTTAGGGAATACAAAATATCCAGTTGGAATTTTTTTAAATAGGTACTTTTGCACTGAGGTACTTTAAAAAATAGAGAGTTCCTTTAGTTACAGAATACCAGGTTGCAGGTGTGCTGTGATTTGAAATATAAATTGCTACACCAGTGTCCTTAACAACAAAACAAAACACAAAAAAAACCCCAACCACCAAAATCCAGACTCTGCAAATACTTCATTTAGATGTTTTTGTCTGCTGACCTATTGCTAATTATCTACAATCAAAAGCACCTAAACAGTACCAGCACAGTGAACTCAATTTAAGTATGCCTTAAATACACAACGGAAGAGTTCAGCTGACTACCTCACAACATGCAAGCACATCAGTTATATTCAGCAGCAGTAAACCTCTCAAATTTTATTGCGACTATAAAACATAGTCTAAGAAAAATTAAGCATTTGAACTGAAATATGTCAAACACAAAAGGTTGGACCCAATTCTGTGTCAGTCTCCAAGGATGGAACTATCTTAGAGCAACTTGTTAGTTATTATGTAATAAATGACTGTGTTTTGGCAAAATGTGCATTTTTAGAACTGAAAAAAGGAATCCTGACTTTACATACCACTTAAAACAAAAGACAAAATTTTTTAAATTGGGGTAAAAATTTATCTTGATTTATACTGTGTAAAACAGATACAGAGTGTGTGTGTACAACAGAGTAGGATAAAACCTAAATTGTCAGTTTACAATTCTATCTGATAATTTATTCCATTCAAACAAGCTTTAACGCTGGGGTGACTAAAACAAAATTATAGAGCCATCAAATACTGTGATGCCTTCCATACTCAGAACTGCTTCCCACTTCAGTCCAGCTCCACCTGTTAACTTATTTCTTCATTTCCCTTAAGGGCAAATGGTAGATAATGCAAACCACCAAGAACTCATTTGGGAGGAACATCCCGGAGGGGTGATCGGGCACACATCACTTCCCGCATTGGCTTGAGCAGTGAATGAAACTCAAGTCTCCTGGGGCTACCTGGCGCTACCATAATATATGCTACCAAACACTCAAATTAAATTTATGTGATATCTCAATGAATGGTAGGGGGAGAGCATCCAGCTCTTAGCTCTGCAATCAACATGCCCCTTGCAAAAATACATCCATAGGAAATGGAAATGCCAGTGGTTCTGCAATCCCAGGAAATGACGTAATGACTGATGTCCTGGTGCGGTAACGGACTATGAATGCTTGAGCCAGCATTTTGCAGACAAATGTTGTAAAGCCCTTGAAAAAGCAGCTTTTGATATTCCCACCGCAGGTACAGGGAAATAAAATATAACATAATCATACACAGAGTGAATCCGTGGTGGAATTGGTATCAACAATTTGTTGGCTGCTGTCATATGCTCAGAGAGTTAAGACCTATTCACTTCATATGAAACTGTCATCACAAGGATCAATCATGGCGGCTTCTGAACGAGGCAGCCAGTTACTCTGCATTTAGTCCCTGAAAAAGACACCGATGTATGAAAATACATATAACAGAATGAATAAAAAGTAGCGTAAGAAAAAAAAAAATCATATTCTCACCATTCTCTGCCAGGGGAGCCAAAACTTCAAAAATCATCTCTTTTTTATCATGCTCTATTTGCTTCTTGAACAGTTTCACAAGCTCTTCAGCAATGTTTGTGTAGGCAAACTGCTCTTTACTTGACTCTGTGAAGCAAAAGGAAAAATTCAGTTTCAAGTAAACAAACCACATCAAAAGGTAGGACTATTTTTTTCTCTCTGTTATCAGCTTTATTCTGTAAGATGACTAATAGTGCTCTTTACAGACAAGAACAATAGACTAGTGCTTGTAACTAAATGAAAAGAAAAATGTCTAACACTTTAAGATAAATGTACTGACCTGAATTAATTATGATTAAGGCTGTTAAAAATATATAAATATATGATCAAGGCTGCTGGGGCTGTTTCTGCCCAACAGAATGTAAAGGTAGCTATAGAAACAGTAACCTTACAAAAATATATATTAAGTCTTGGATTCCCCTCATCTTAACAGAAAGACTAACAGATTATATACTGCGTTTTCTATGGGAGAGATGAAGAGTTGTACTGAATGCTTTAGTATTTACATGGTTTCACGATGGTGCCATTTCCTCTGAAATCTGCGCATGGCTGTTGCAGGGCCATTCCATACTGCGCAGACAGCATAAAGCAGCGTTACAGATGGGCTAGCTTGCTACCAGGAGGTTAGCTAGCAGATAATGGTTCTTCAAATGTAGATTCAGCAAAAGCATCTCTTACTCCATTGCCCATATCTTATTCCTCCTCACTGGCAGTATTACAGGGGATGCAGGTGGTAGGGCTGGTGTTCTGCATTCTCCAGTTGCCACCTCCTGAGGGCCATCTGTAGTTAGAAAACCTTCCAGCACCTTTGCTGCTGTTCTAATGGATGGTTTGGGATTATTTTAATGTAGCATTGGCCCCAAGGACTGGGGAAAAGCATGAACTACAGACCTAGACCCTTTTTTGCACATCTCATTATTGTTTTCTCTCAACATGCACGACTGCATAGCATATTCTAAGTGGATTTTTGACCTTTCTAGTATTTTTAAAAGCAGAACCACCACACTCTTTATTGGGTTTTTGCCCTGCTTTGACACAGAATAGGAGTTTCATATAATGCTTCTCAAGGGATCTGTGGAATGCAGTTGTCTCTTAAGTGATGAAAAATGACAACCTGACAATAAAATTCCCTGAAGTTACAAGGCAAAAATAAAATATTACCGTTACAATGTGATTGACTAAGCTATTGCTTAAGGGAGATTAAAGTATGACAAGCTAAATTAATTTTGTGCCAATCTTAAAGAACGAACATCTTTTCAGCGTGTGGGAACAGGAGGGGAAGCAGCTGCTGTTAAGCTTCTTTCCCATGGTTCTTATTACTTAACTGGACAAAGCTGGATCTTTCCAAAGAGGGAAAGGAAATGTAGTTCTCAGTGAAGATGCCATTTATTATATTTAATATACTTATGGTTTTAGTTGCATTTTAGCACTAGAATTTCCAGTATAAGACTTGTATTATACTTTCTGCTGTGCAGACACAATACATAGTGCCCATCTTGAAGATCTCTGATCTGTTAATTTCTTTAGTGATGTTCTGATGGCTCTTTCTGCTGCTGTTTTGTTAAGTAGACTTATCTGCTATTAGCAAAGGCATTATGCATGTGATCAGACTACACTAGATAAATAACATGATATTCTCTCTGGCCTTGAAATCTATGAACTTAGAACAGTGGTGAATAATTTCAGGCCACCAAAGTGTACAAATTCACGCATATATCTTTCATGTTTTGAACTGCTGAATCTTCTTAGAAATACTGGATGATATCATAACTGCTATATTATTGTACTCCAGTGCAAAAAACCTCATAAGACTAAAATTTCACTGAATAGGTTAGCAAAAGAACAGCAGCAATGTAAACCACAAGTGATAATAATAATAATAAATAATAATAAACATGGCTCCTAACAAACTGTTGGTTTACACTTTGTGGAACTCCACTGAAAACTAATCCACTTGCAATGACAATGGATCAAAGCAGCACCACAAACTTCAATTTAAATGAAGTTGTAATGAAACTTGCTAAAAATAACATCTACAGCTTAGTAGTATTCATGATTTACACATGCAAGTATTTAGTCTAGAACTTGTTAAAACTCTACACCTAGAAGAATATTGTATAGGCAGATTTATGAACTGTGCCTGTCTCAGTTTCATTCAGTGACTTCCATGAGCCAAACTGATTCCCAGTCTTTTGTGGAGCTGCACCAGGATACATTATTTATATTATTAATACATAATTCACAGTAAGTAGCAATGCTCAGGAAATACTGTTTAGATGATTTAAAGTGGGCTTAGTTGCACTGAAAAATGTTAACATAAAACATAAGGTTGTACTAAGTACCCAAATAAATTTCAGCTTCTGAAGGGGAAGAAGAAGAGATAGCTATAGATTTTAGAGACAATAAGCAGAAATTGCTTGCTTTATATTTTGAATGTACCAAAAGGAATGGAACAAGCATCAGCACAAGACTTTTGTTATTCTTAAGATTTAACTTTACGAAAACTGGATGTAAATTTGAGAATAATATTGTGGACTTACCAAGTTCTGCTAAATTGCCAAATGCAACAAGGCACATCTCTGTCAGAGCTGCATTTTGGCAATGAATACCCAACAATTTCACTAATGTAGGAATAACACCCATATTGATAAGCTGTGACTGCAGGGTATCTACATAAAAAGAAAGTGCAACAGTGAGTTAGCATTTCTGTTTGTAGTACTATTCTTTAAAACAAAAAAGCACTTTTCACACAAAGCAACTTCTAGGCAAAGCAGCACTAAAATGTCTGTCTCCTCGACTCTTCTACACTAGGATCTGGTCCAGACTTGAAATATGTACTCGTAATTCCCTCTGCCTCTGGCAATGGGACATATTCCCAGAAATATTCCCTCCTGATATGGTCATAGGGTATAGTGGATTACGCAGCTACTGATAATTTTGTGGTTATCAGGTTCCTAATACATGTTGGGTTTGATTCTGAGCTCACTAAGACTAGCTGACTGAAATCAAACAAAACTATGTCAGTGAAATAATTATTTATCTGAGAGCATGTTCCTATATACTGTTTTCCCTTAAAGATCAAAACTGGGAAATTAAAATTAGAATGAATATAAACTGGCACTGAAATAAACATGAAAAGTTTTATAAACACAGGAAGTCACAATGTAGATTATGAGGAGCTTGAGAAAAAAGAAAGTTTAATAAAGACAAAAAAATGGAAAATTTAAGAAAAGTCCTTAGAAGCCATTCTGATAATTTCTTGCATAGGATGAAAGTTTATAGTATTTACAAGTAAGAAAGTTATTGCTCCTAGATGTCTGCAAATAGAAAGATGCTTTGATGGTTAGGCAGAAACATGATTGTTTTAAAGGATTACTTATAACGATATTTCTCTCACACATTTTACCTTTAACATAGCAAAGAAGAAAAAACATTGTTTCACAGTTGAATAGAATGAAGCAGACATGAACACACCAGATATTGTTTAGTAATTTTCCTAAGTGTCTTTTTTCCTTTGTTTCTAAGCAATTTAACTATATCTAAATGTTACAGACTCAAAAGACAAGGATCCAAAGCCCAGTGAATTCAAGAGAATTATTACTTCATTTAGCTTTGGGTCAAGACCTACAGGGGAATTAATTATTTTTTTAAGGAATTAATTCTGAGCAACTGAAACCAGTTGGAGTTTTTGTATCAGTGGAATCAGAGCCGTAAAAATTGCAGATTTTTACAGGGAGATAAAAAACATATTACAACTTCAGTCTAGAAAATTTAGTATCATCTCATGCTTTCGGAAAACTCTTTGCCTTCAAGATTCTGCCAAGTTTGTTTGAAATTTTCATATAATAAAAATTATGAAAAGATTCTGGAATGTTTAGTTCATTTATAGCAATTGTAAAATACTTTTATAATAATTACTGATTCGGTACACTAAGTAAATGGCACGGTTATTACAGGTATTGGGGATGAGCAGGAGTCCTTATGGCTTGACATCTTTAATAAAACTGTATTACTTACCAGTAACTGAATTTCCTTTTTGGGGGGGTGGGAGGGGGGATGTGTATGTTTACCTCTTTCACAGATTCGTGGTCTTTAGAGAAATTTATGATAACGCCATGTCAGACATCAAAGAGCTGTTGAAGTTGTCAAATTTCAGGTAAGTACGAATTGCAGTAGCGCATGCATTGAATGCCATTTTACCTCTGGCAGATGTGTGAGTCACTACTATACCCTCCTACTTCATTCCAAACTGACTGTAAAAATCTATCTCTGAATAGGAAAATCAGGGAGGGGGAAGCTGGAATGGTTCTGTGGAGAAAATGATTGTGTAGGAGAACTCAAGTTACTGGTAAATAATCTGTTTTTGTCCTTGGTTTGTGATTGTCCCCTGCAGACACTTAAAAATTCTGAAGGAAAAATGGTAGTCATGGAGAGTAGGAGAACAAAGACACAAACCACAAATGCCATAGAAAATTATGTGGAAAGAAATTGCTTTGTTACTAGACTATGCCTTTAGTGACTCTAAAATCACTTTATCCAACTGTAATGGACAAAAAGACAATTAATCTCTATGGGTGTTATTTGGCAAAGCATCAGAAACATAAACTCTCTATTTTGACCAGGGTTTTTTTCTGCTGTCTCTCTCTTAATACAAAGTATATAAAAGGTGCGGAGGAGAAGACAAGTAGAAAAAGGGAAACGCTATCCATCTTTGAAAGGAAACAGGAATCTTAAGAGCCAAATAGAAGGATATATTGTTGTTCAAGAGAGCATGGAGCACACTGATTAAAGGGCCTCTAGAATTCCCAAGTAGGACAAAAAGGAAAAAGAAAATCTATCAAGAAAGAACAACTGTACTGGGTAAAAAGTCAGGTATTATACCTGACTCCATACCAGTCTCATTTCCCTGGAGTAGAAGGATGGCACCTGAGCACGGGAATGGTCTACAGTGCTAGGAATGGCATTTCAAGAATTGCCAATAAGGTAAATATCGATGCCTTAACCACAGTAAGCAAAAGGATAAATTTTCTCCTCTGCCAAAGACAGGACAACCCTGTGAGTCACAAAGCTGCATAGAAGGCAAAACCTTTGAAAATAAAAGGCTGCCAGCAGCTATTTGCTGTGTTTATACATAAGCCTGGGCTTGCCATACAAATTCTGAACTTGTCACTTACATCTGTATTACCACCAATAAGAGACTCTTTCTCTAGCAAATACAAGAGGAAAGTCTATTAAGAAGAAGTTTAAGAGAAAAGTATTAGGCTTTTCATTTGTATGGAGACCTATGGCACTTTTTAGCTCAGAGAAATTAAAACCACCTAAGTGGTTCAGTCTTAGCTGAAGGACTGACAGCAGTTCTCAGGCTCTCCTATGAAAGACTACAGATTGGGTAATTTGGAATAACTGCATCTCGGCCTTTCATTGCAGGAGGTGTTAAGGCCCTGCTAGAGCAGGAGAGAAATTCAGGGGACACATGCATCCATCCTACAAGCAGTTGCCTGACGCAGGACTAAAGTGAGCCCTGAAGCCAGGCAACATCGTGTCTCAGAATGAAACAGCGCTTCTATCAGCTTCCTAAGCAGAACTCTATGCATAGTGAGCCTGAAGCATGAAAACCTGAATGCCTCTTCTGAATTTATGACTTAAAGCCACAAAAGAAGTTCTCTCAGATTTCACACTGCCATCACATGTTGCACTAGTAAGACGCCTTTGTGTTCTCTTGGGGTGAAAAGCACTGACAGTGATGCTGTACAGATGCATATACAGGTAGATAAAAGGCAATCAATACATGCGCCAGCACAAAGAATTACCTACCTAAAACTTGAATTTCAATGGCTCCATGTCCTTCGGTGACACACATGGAAACTCCAAAGAGTAAGATCTGAGGAGAATATCCCAAATTGAGAACTTTATTGGGGGCATTTGAGTTTAAAATGCTGATTTAGGCTAGTTCATGATTTTGGACAGAATTTCAGAAAACAACTAGTCATTTTGTGTTTCATCAGTAACTGTGATTATAATGCCAAAGGAAAATTTGTTTTGTACAAATTGGTGGCATGGTTTTGTACCCTAGAGAAACCTGCTTGCAATCCCCACATCTATGTTAAATCATCATAGAACATAAGTGATTGTACTGATTATCTCACTATCATAAGAAACATACTTTTTATCTGTTTTTATATGCTTTAGGTTACTGTGCATTTGTATATTTAGGTCTTGAAAGCATGCTAGACATCTTTAGCTGTGATGTAAATGAAACAAAAACCACGGCAAGCACGAAAATTAACAAAGGTAAGTCTTAGAAGGAAGCATTACTGAAATATTGCTGTTAGACCATAATAATGGTGCCATAAATCTCCCTTTCATTTCTTGTGTATTTACACAGCTTCTGCAGACAGTAAACAGTGCAAATCAGTCCCCAACATTCATTCCAGTCGCTAAGAGGTTTGTGAGAATGAGAGGCTTGGCAGTTGTATGATTTAACATCAGAATGTTACATTTTACAAAGGCACTGAAGGAAAGACAACCTTGACAGACTGAAGTTTAATATGAAATGAGATGAGGAAGCAATCTATAAACATCATTATTTTTATCTACATACAGACGCCCATATATAAACATATGTATACTTTCACACATGCATAATGTATCCAGTTAACTTCTGATCTCCAATTTGACTACCTAATAAGCCAATTGGCCTAGGTCTTCCATCATTTCTGCATTTCCTTAAAAATGCTTTCATGGCTTGTTTTATGAATCTCAAGAGACAATTAGCTACCTTATAGACTGATCCCATTAACTTGTAACCAGTCTTCACTCACAGGATTATGAGCCCTGCAAAATAACTATTCATGTCACTAACTCTTTTACGTGAGTGCTTGCATATGATTATTAGTTTTAAGAAATTAGTTATTAGTTTTTCACTCTATCCAAGCCTGCTTTGCCTCTTGCTCTTAAGCAGATTCATAGCTACACAGAGACTATATGGAATGATAACAGTCTTCAGAATGGGAGAAGCGCAGCATGCTGAACTCACTGAAAGGTGCCAAACCAGCAGCTTTAAGCACAGGTGCTCTGTACCCAAAATACAGTTTGCATAGCTTGACAAAGAAAGAATATTATAGGATTTTGTCAAGACCTGCTTCTTTTGGGATTAAGCTATGAGCAGAAACATTCACAAACATGTGTGACACATTTGTTTCATTCCTACCCATACCTGCAACTTTGCATTTTAAGAACTAATAAGGGAAGGCAGGGATGAGCTATTTGTGTTTGATTGAATTTGGGTAGTAAAATACAATTATGACAGAGAGGGTCAAGACAATCTGGGCTGAAGGCAAAGGGATGTGTCTCATCAGAAAAATTCTGTAATTTCTAGCAAAGTTATTAAAAATTGACACTTTCTTTTTTGTAGGCTTAAAAGAACTGCAAGAGATGCCAAAGCTGTGTTTGTTCTGTTAACATTGTAGTGACTAATGAAATGATAAGATACTAAGGAGGCAAAGGAAGAATTGAGAGACAGCAGGCGAAAATTATTCCTGAACACAAGCAGATGGCACAAGAACCTTGTAACAGGAATCTTTAGTTTTAAAGCTTAGACAACAGCATTATGAATGGAGTTACAATTGCAAGCTGGGTGTCCAGAATCGGGATGAGATACAAGAATGCTCCATTAATTTGCTCTGTTTAGCAAAAGAAAATATTACTTGTAGCTGCTCTTTAGTTGCCATTTTTGTAAAACTCGTGTGACAATGGTAACTCGAAAACTTGAAGTACTCAAGAATGAGTCTTTCATTAGAAAAATAAGGTAGTTGATAGCTATTAAAGTAGCAGCTATTGGAAAAAGGGGGCAATTAGTTGACTGGGAATGACGACTGTTTAGAATCAAATAAAACAATTTATATACTCTTTGTTCACAAAATGCTAAGGATTAGAAAATATTAGGGTGTTCACAGATAATTAGATGCAGCTAAGAACCAAATGTGCTGTAATCATCCTCATCTGGATAGCTAGTGCAACTTAAAAGAGTGCGAGTCATTAGAAGCTGGAAAGAAATCTTCAAAGTCCCCACCTGTAATTTTTGTAACATAGCATGCTAAGCAGGAAAACATTACAGAAACAAGAGAAGAGAAGGTAGAAGTGCTATTTTGAAGGCTGAAACACTCCCTTCTTACATTCCAATATTTTTTTTCTTTCATTTTTGTACAATTTGTTTCCATAACTACTGACAAAGCAATCTGGGACTCTAGGCTGCAATCCCATACTCTTCATCTTTCAGCAAAACCAATGTACTGTTTATCTTCTTCGTAAGTAACGTGGGATCAAGCTTTGCAAGTAAATCCTGAAAATGGTATCTGCTAATCTGTGAGCACAATTAACTGTCAGGACAATCTAAGTTTTCATGTTTAACAACAGGTCAGCAAAGAATTAAATTTACTTAGAGTATTATCCACCTAATGCTGCAATGTGTGGAAGTAAATGGTTGTCTTGGGCTCATATCTGACATTGACTGTTCTGAAAATTTACAACGGTCTACAGGTGGTATTTTTAGAGTAGTTCAGAACTATGGTCCAATTGTACTTGTGGCTCTTAAAAGTGGCAAAACAGGCCAACTACCTGTCTCTCCATGCATGTTGCTGCAGGTATAGTCACTGAATTTTTCTCCTAAAAATTTAATCCTCTATTTATTTATTTTTAAATATTGATTTGGCACATTATTTGGGGTTTAATTCAGTGGTTGCCCCAGTCAGTGGGCAAATTTACAATGGAACTACAGGACGCAAGTTTTACACAGCATACCCGTGGATGCTGGGTCAAACAGGAGCTAGGTCCCTACCAAGAGGTCCTTTCTCATGGAGACTACCAAGTATGTGGGGTAAGGTGAAGGTTTGCTAAGCTCACAGCAATCCTCCCTGATGTGATGGTAGGACAGGATGGTGGTGTGTAGCCAAATCCAGGAGCTGGGAATACTCCTGCGTTTCTCACTTCTGACATCGCTTCAGTGGCTCCTGTGAATATTGCGTCAGTTCCTTAGTTTGTGCGAGATGATGAAAGATGTAATTTAGCAGAGAACAGAGCAGCTAGTGAATCCTCCTAGTTGTCACTGAACTACACAACTGCTTTATTGATTGCATCAGAACGAGC
This sequence comes from Pluvialis apricaria, assembly GCA_017639485.1. Taxonomy (NCBI): domain Eukaryota; kingdom Metazoa; phylum Chordata; class Aves; order Charadriiformes; family Charadriidae; genus Pluvialis; species Pluvialis apricaria. The sequence goes on along the minus strand of CM030010.1, from coordinate 55,645,213 downwards.
TATCTTACTAGATGGAATGAGTCATTTATTCAATGTTCGTAACAGTTAAATTGTTCAGATGCTGCTTGTTTGAGAGATTTATCTCATAATTAGTTTTCCTAGGGAAGATCTACTGGGAGCTTGGTCACTGAAGCCAAACTGATACAGTATCTCTACACAGCACTTTTGGATTGGTCTGTATTGAGCTACCAAATATACTGGATGCTCATTAGTCTCAGTTAATCCAGAGGATTCTGTTAGTTTAGAAGTGAGAATATCTATTTGCTCCAAATATTTTAACAAATAAAGAAAATACGGAGTTAACACTATGGAATGCAATAAAATGTGACACTCATGCAGACATCAAGCAAAACAGTTCCTGAAAAATATATGAAATAAAGGAACTAGAAAGTTGCTATTTGGAGAAGAAGGAAGAGGTATTGTAAAGAAGTATTCTTAGCCAATACTAGGAAAAGAGGAGAAAAAAAGAATGTAAGAACAAGTGAAAGAGATGAGAGACACATACAGAGTGACATTTGGAGGTGGATAAGTAACACTAAAAGCAAGAGCTCCAGAGACAGGGCACAGAAAACACATAAGGGAACTATGTTAGAAGATATGATAAAGTAGATTAAAAATTTATACAGTAAAGGTAAAAAAAAAAAAATCAAGCCTATGGACCATCCTGAAAAATAGAAGAGTTTCGGGGACAAAGGTTTAGAAAGTGAGTTACAGCAAGTGTTAACTTTAAGGAAATGGTGAGCAGCTAATAAAGAAGCTATTTCTTCCTAAGATAAAACACTACAATTCAGGAAATTGGTATGATCGAAGAAACAATGTGATTGGCTAACTACATTTGCAATCTGTGCCATTATAAATCAGGAGAACAGCCTCTATCTAGCTTTCCTCATTTATACCAATTTTCCTAGAGATTCAAATTTTGAAAAACTTGGAAATGTGTGAATGCTGTAAAATATGCTTTGGCATACTACCATGCTTGTGTACATTTGTACAACTAGTGTAGGACACTATTTTCTTACCCTCAGCGGTCAAGGATTTCTCATTTAAGATACTATCTTGTGTTTTTGCCCCAGCCCCTAAACATCTCTATTTAATGGGATAAAGAATGTAAACTTATAATTTGTAGACACAGAAGAGTATTGAACATACACATAAATTATTCTCCATTTATCTTAGAAGAAAGTAACATGTGGTTTTATATGCATTTTGAAAGGAGACACATGATTAAGGAAAACTGTTTGGCATATATACCCCCAAATCATCAACAAGACAACACTGCATGCCTGCAACAAATTAGTCTTCTGGTGTTGTTTGATACTGAACAAAAAAGAGAGGACTTCTAGTATATTTCCGTAAATCCATTTTTTTCCTAAGGTGTATGATACATCTCCATGTATTGCTTTTAGACAAAGAAGTAAATTCCAGTTGTTGATTTTAAAACTTTATATGATATGCTATTTGGAATTGCATCAGGAAGATATCTAGTATTTTTGCGAACATAACTTCAGCGAAACAAAAAATTCTATACGTGAATTGAACTTAGTGTTAGTATCCACAACGTAAACCTACAGTTGACATTAACTTTTTTTTTCTTTTTTTTTGATGGGGTTGTTCTCCTGGTAGACATAAAGCAAATTTTCGGTGTTGTTTACCATTCTCATTGCTATAGTTCATCAGCATGCCACAAAAGACAGTCAAGAGCTTCTCACTGGCTGGATCTGTTTTACTGCACAGTGACCTTATATGGTCTACTACAATATGTGCACCACCTGCACGGTCAACTGCGTTCCTGCCCTCATCTGTAAAACAAAGAGTTACATTAAAAAAAAAATGAAACCAAAACCCACCGTAGAGTCTCAAACATAACAGTAATCATACAAAATGAAGTTTTTAAACAGAGTGAAGTCATTCCTCCAGTGTTGTCAGATTCATCTAGAGATACGCTTGAGGGCCAGCCCTTAGTGCAACAGAGCTAGGAAAGTGAAAACACCTACAACAAAAGGATTAACCACCTGGCACTAATACCCTTGTAAAGAAGTTCAGTGTTTGAGACAGAGCTGCTGGAGTTGATAAATAATATTCTGAATATACCTTGGGTTTTGCCCAAGAGAGGTTCTGAGCACTTTACAAAGCCTAGTCCATACACCCTTGTGGACCAGGTAAATTACTCTTGCTGTTATGCAGATCAAGAAATTGAAACAGAGAAAATAAATTCTTAGGTTACTTGAAAACAAAATGGGGAATAAAACGGACAAAGCAGACACAGGCACTACTTCCCAGTCACAAACTTTGTTTGTGTGCTCACTCTGCCACACAGCATGTTCTTTGTACTTCTATACCTGAAATTTAATACCACTCTCAGATTCTTTTTGTATGGCTAAAAGAAAAATTCACTCTGCATCTATAATAGGCTACAATGATGTTCTGAGGTTTCATAAATAACACACCATAATCTTTTATGGAACTCTTTCTGTATAACAAATCAGATTTGATGTATCTGTGTAGGAATAAAGGAAAAATTGGCCTTCTATTACAGTAATCAGCAATACCACTTCCTTTCCCAGCAGGCAATCAGCAACAGACAACAGTCAATAACCTAAATTCCAGGGCTTCCAAAAAGAGAGATTTCCAAGTGAGTTACGGTTGGAATCAACTGGAAAATCTGGATGAAAACAAAACCTTGGGGGGGAAAAAATCACTAAAGCAAAAGTTTTGCAAAATAAGAAAAAAAACCCCTCTACTCAATTTTTTAATGGCCCCAGAGCAAATCTCCTCTTTCCTTTGTTATTCACCACTCTATTGTCACTCGTCTCTCTCCCCATCATACACAGAGGTCACGCTACCAAGTTTTCCCCGGTCTGCAACGTATTCAGTATGAAAACCAAGGTTGTCCACATTTATATACGATCTTCCATTATAAAGTATTCCAGAGTTCTGCAAAAAGAAGTTTCTAAATTTTCCAATTCTTGTTAATACTGTTTAGGAAGTATACATACCCCTTACATACTATATATATATATATATAGAGAGAGAGAGAGAGAGAAAGGCTTATAAGTCTTGAATATACACCTATAATAGATTCATAGATATATATATATGAGGGGTACATATAGGGACTTCAGATAATTTGGTGAGTGGTGCTGAAGGAGGAAGGGTAATTCTTGGTGGATCTTAACTGTTAACTTTATTACCAAAGTGATAAGCGTTTTGCAGGATGACTGAGATACATGCAACGGAGCAAAAATGTCACTGCAATGGCTGTCTCCACCTTGGACATGATCAGGACATCAGGGGACTATGTTTCACTGCAGGTATGTATATTCCATTTTGAAAAAGGAGAAACTGGAATCTGTTTACACTCAAATTCAAGATAAGATTCTGTGTCAAGGAATGACTATAAAAAGGAAGAAATGTAAAAGAAATAAATTCCTCACATTCTTGATGCAGTGATAAAAGGAGGCATAATGCTGAAATGAAAGGAAGTCCTACACCAAAATATAGTAAGACTATATAGTCAGGTGGTCAGATTCAGTGCTTACGTTAACCAAACCAGCAGGAAAAAAAAAAACCCCCAAATTTGGCTGGAATATTCCAGCATCCTGTTTTATATATCTTCTTCTTGTATTTTTTATTACAAACGTTATGTAAGTTCATGATTTTGTGTTTGACTTGCCTGTTTTTTGAGTCAAAACAGGTATGCAAAATGAAACTGAATCACTGATTCTAGATCAGATGGACTGAATGTGGTCCTCAAATTACTATAATACAATTGAAATCAACAAACTAAAACTATGATAAAATCAAGCTGGAGATAAGAATCAGGTGTCAAACTTGTTCCCGTCTCTCGACATGGAACTGCATATAAAATATGTAAGCAAAGAATAATATAAAGGTAGAGTGAGGTGACGGTTTGGAAGCAAGGGTTAAAAAACCCAAAAAACAGTTAGAAGCCAACTTCCTTACCTGGATGGAATCTGCCACAACTCCACTGAAAATAATTTTGTGAACAGCACGTTACAACAAATGAAAATCTAGTTCATATATACTTTTAATTCCATTCTCTCAGGTTTGTCAAAGAAGTTATATGTCAAAAACTGCTGTATTTTTTAAGTACGTAATAATTTCTCACTTCAAATACATTACAAAATTCTTATCCATGTGGTATTTTTGTTAGGTAGATAGATAATCAGCTTCCACTGCACAGACAGCAAAAGTAAGGCAGAAAGATTCAGAAACAAAGCTCGCTCCAGGAAATGTCTCTCAATCTCTATAGTATACTCAAAAAATTAGGGTAAAACGAACATCAGGATCCCACCCATGTAGGTGGCAGGCTATAAGTGCCAGACTTTGACATGACTACATAGGCTGGTAGATTCGTAAAAAAGATGCCTTAATTGAGCTTGTTGCTCCACCTCTTTTCCATGCTAAAGGTCACCCTGTACAGCCGCTTCTCTGCCCTACGCAGCTGGGTGAAGAACAGACCTGGACTAGTGCTATAATTAGGATCTCCTGGTGCTGCCGCCTTATGCCCAAGAGGATTAACTCAGCTCATTAGTGCAGGGCCACAAAGAATCCTGTACCAGATGTAGGAGGAAAATTCTGAAGGTCCTGACTACCCACTCCAAGCTCAGGCTATGACACTGCATTGCATTCCCAAGCAAAAAGCGTATTTCTGACTCAGAATGCTCCATGTATTTATTACTGACTCGCTTCTCCCTGCTCTGTCGCTAAGAAACAGATTTTGCACACAAGAATATTCACTGAACTCCAAATCATTTACAGTCAAAACAAGACCACAGCATGTTGCTGTATCTTGTTCTCAATCCAGCTATTACCTTGCAGTTCAGCAGCTCCATGAACTCCCACACTTAATGTGCTTCCAGCCTCCCAGAAGCTGTGTTGAAATTTTTCCTGTGACCTTTTTGAATAAACATTTGCTATTCCTAAGAGATCCGTGATTGAACAGTTTAATGAGAGCATTCACATTTCTGCTTAAAAATGCTTCACTAGAGCTCACAAAGGGCAATGCTGTTGTATAGCTTTTTTTTTTTAAGTATGCGTAATACTGTTTAAAGATGCCAGAATGACAACGACCCAAGAGACCAGAGGGATTTTTTTTCCTACAGAATGTACAGTAAGATTTATTACAGAATGAGTTATTACTTCCCCAATGTTCTTTAGCCCTACGCAATTCAACCATCTCTAAGAATTAGTACAGTCTCTCTTTCTACACTGAGTTGCGCACAGGAATTTTATGCAAAACTGGCTTTCGGTGTGGATTATCAAATTACTGTGACGGCTCACATTCCCTCTATGAACAGAGTCTTGTCAAAGTTCCCTGTGGCTCAGCCATGCCTGCTCCAATGGATGCCCAACTCAGACTAAAATTTCTTTCGTGCATATGATTGGTAGGTCTTCAAAATGCAGCACTTAGAGTAGTTTCAATTTGCTTTTCCCAGGATGTGTTTGCATCATTTTCCCTTGAGTTTTCTTCCCCAGTTTACTAAACCCTGAAACAAACCACTAAGTCATAAAAGGTTAACAGGAAAAAAGAATTAAAGCGACAGCTTAAAGTATGAAAACAATGTAAAGCATAAGCTATATACAGCCAATGAATTATTTCTAAAATACACCAGTATTTACACCAATAATGCACCAGTACTTGGATTTTTGTCACCACTGTAAGGTTATAATTTCTGGAAATATAGTTACATCAGGCAAAGGGCTGTACCATAGTATAGGCAGATACCAGAAAATATTTTTGCAAATAGCTCACCTAGTGGTCTTTAATCCAAACCTTAAACTAGCTTTGTTTTCATACTGGGTTCTTTTTTTAATATATGTAGTTTAAGCTCTGCAAATCCAAGTGACATTGAAGAAGCAGATGAATCTCATGCAGATTGGCACAAGAAATGTCTTATTAGTGTTCTATTAGGATATAAAGCTGTGTCTTCACAAGAAAAAAACAGCAGTTTAAGACAGGTCTAAAAACTTGTGTTTTACCCCATTTTTAATTAAGTTTTAAAATATATTGGTCTGGTTCCTCCATTATGCCAAACTTTTCTCTTCGTCATCTCTAATATTTAAACTACAGTTTAGAAGTCATTTGTACTTCAGAAATGATCCTGGTCCTGCAAAGACTCACACTGTTATTTAAGCATGCATATGGTGAGTAAACCATATATGTATGTACATGGCTGGTAAAAATTAGGTATCGCAGGCATCATAGCTAGTTAAATAATGACCCAGTAAAAGCATAGAAAATTATGCTCAGTATAGTGATGTACTGAATGGTTGTTTGAAAGCTTGTCTGTTTTTTTCTCACAAAAAAAGATAAGGTTTTAACACTCCGTACTACCTTTGACTATCGTATCTTTATATCATGATGGCCACAGTGCCAGTGCTTTCCAAACAGTTCTTTGCTAAGTCTCTGTTACTGTATCTTCATTCTGAAATGTGAATTTTGTGTTTCACAATACAATTTCATATGTAATGATATCTCTCAGTAGGGGCCCTATATTGGTTTACAGACTCAAAATGCATAAAATAGATTTAACCTTTAAAAAGCACCAGAAATCACAAGCTACCGTGTTGCTATAATGTTTATTACATATGTAGGCTTCAAAAATATACCAATTTATCAGATAATCAGCTAGAAAACTATATGACAGCATTTCTTAAGAATGATCTTTTGGGCTTCAAATTTAAGATTTGTACTGTGAAATGTTCTGGTTTTGTCCTGCAACTGGAAACCTGAATACTCCTTTCTCCAATTTATGTTCTACAAAAGTTATTGGTGTAAATAGTTGCACTGGTACAAATGGTGCAAGTCAGTGAGGGAAAGGATGATTTGTATGATCAAGGTCCCTGATTTGCACAAACCAAGCTGCCAAGACAGCAGCTTTTGGTGACATTGAAAAAATATAGCATTTCTTTTAAAATTCTTTTACTCTGCAATTGTATGTAATGATCAAATAATTTAAATGACATACTGCCGTTTTACTTTAAGTGCTTCATCTTTACTGCATTTGGCTCCAATCCTATATCCTTTTTGGCCAAAATATCGCTTAGCTTAGACCAGTGCTTTATGGATAACTTTATTATTATTATTATTATTATTATTATTATTATTATTATTATTATTATTATTATTATTATTATTATTATTATTATTATTAAAGATGAACTAATCTACAGTATCCCAAGGTGGGAGGGGGGGGGAATTCTTTCTACATGTTCTATTTTTATTTTCCTCTATTTTTTAATTGGGTCCTCTTTGCATGGTTTTTGTACTGAGGCATTTATCTGCTCCTGCTGCTTATTCTTCCAACTGAAGTCGTAATCTTCTGTGATATCAAACTGGCTGCTGCAGAGGAAATTGTGATCTGACATATAGAAAATTATGACCATGCGTGGGGAAAAAACAGCAGGAGTACAACTCCAAAGAAAGAAAGGTCCTGCTTACACCTTTTCTTAAGAAAACAGAAAGAGAACATATTCAAAAAACACTGTTAGGGGCAAACCCTTAGCTAGTGTAAACCATGTTATCTATGCAGACATTAGGAAAAATATTGCCACTTATATAAAGTGGGAGTTTACCAGTTTTTTTCCTGTCTGAACACTGTAAAGATAAAACTTTTAATGCAATTCTGTCATTCAGTTTTAACATTTGACCCTACTTTTTATCTTGAATCTGTTTATGTATGCTTTTGAATCACTGGATTCTGGACCCTGTCAATTCTTTGACTGCAAGACTACAGACGACAACCCTGTTACAGAACACAGAGCAGCACTGCATTAATTTTATTTTTTCAAGGAAGGTAAGCTTCATGTAATTATATTGCACTATTTGTTTGCTGCTTTTTCCATGTCTTCTCTGCACTCGTCTACAAGGGGCAGGACAGAGCAATACTGTATTTTGATATTTCTATTTTAATAATGTGAAAGATATTTTTTGGAATTGCTCTATCCTTTACTGAAATTTCCTTTCCCTTTATTTAATTCCTTCACGAATTACAAGACTCTGATTACCAGAAGTACGGTTTTGTTTTATTTAGTTATTGATTAAAATCAATCAATATAGCCTTAAATTTTTTGCTTTATGAAGAAAAAATAATCTTGAATTAGTCATGCTTGGTTCAGAGACAAACAGAACAGTCTTGTGATCAGTTCATCTGAAATTGCTGGCAGCTATCTTAGCCCTAACTCCAGCTGCATTGAGGGTATTGTCTCATGAATTATTCTTTTAGAAATTATTGCTAAAACAGTAACTATGTAAACAGTAAAGTAGAAAAGCTAACAGAACACTGTCTTTTAGTATACTGCCCTCAAGGACTGAAAATATATAGCATTGATCATCTTGGATAAAACTGTTGCCGGCATATGTGCTGGCTAATAACAACTGATGCAGCAGCAAACTGGCCCTCTTATACAGCTGGTTTATTCTAACAAATACAATTTTCAAATGTTGTATCCAAATGGAGATCTAGGGGTATTTTTGATAGAGATATATTTTGATATATACATTTTTGATATAATATGTTCAATGTGTGGACCATAGGATATCAATGCTGACAAGCCCTAATCTCTCTCATGGTGACCATGGGAATTCTCTTGTCTACAGTCAGGAGTTTGACAGAACATTTAAAGGGACAGGTAAATGTGTCAGTATCACAATCTTCCTAATGTTATGCTGAGGCAGCAGTCAAATTCAAGCCAGATTCAGTTCCACAATTTAATTCCAATAAAATTTGCTTATTTTTCATATTCATCTTATGTTGTATGTCAGATACATATGAGAAAAAACATGTGTTTCTGATTTTTAGACAAAAGAACAGTGATGAGTTTACCTTTCAAGACTTCTTAATACTTCCCTTCCAGTCAAATTCTACTAGTACACGTGAGATTTCAGTGTAACAGCAGAAATGTTTTTATCAGCAAAAGACATAAAATACTACTAGTCTTAGTATTGCCAGGTGATTTGTTCTGGATTCCAAGGAGATTTTAGTTTTAAAGTGTAGTCATTTCCACTACTGAATTCTCTTTGAAAATAAAGAAAGAAACCAGCATGAAAAGGTTCTACTAGATATATAAAAGCCAGGTAAAGGCCCTCAAAGTTGAATGTAGCACCCCTCTCTGCCTTCCTTTTCATGTGCAATATGCTTACAGCAGATTCTTCCGTTGATTTTATAGCTCTGTGCAACTCCTTAGTAATTCCATTGAAGTCAACCAAATGACTCTAGGTTTATGACAGCATACGTCAGAGCTGAAGCCAACCTATGCTTATTATTTCATACAGCATGAAATAAATCATGGAATTCAATTATACAGCAAAGCATCAGGGAATTTTTCTACACTGGTAAACAGGCATTTATAGCATCTCATGCTATTAACACAATAAACCTGCACACAGCAATTAATTTAGAATTTTTACTCCCAGGCCTTGAGTGCAATGTTGTCTCTTAGCTTCAAATTCTCCAAGAACACGGGTGTGAACTGAGCATGGCATGGTCACAGTCTGGTGCAGAACAGGGGCATTCTGCTGGGCGCTGCTGAAAGGAGCTTGGCAAGAGGCTTAGCCTGGTATTGTGTGAGTGGTGCTGCCAGGTGAAGGAGCTCAGGGGAGCTGTGGTTCTCCACCAAAGCAGCCAGAGGAGCAGTCTCAGAAAGTATGTAACCCATGGGGATTTGGAGTAGGTTGGGAAAAGCCCAAGAAGCAAAAAATGAAACCAAACGAAAAAACCCTGCCATAAAGCATATTTGTGGATCCTACTATAGGCCCTGGGAAGAAAGAAAATTATTCAGAGAAGTGAGAAAGTTAACAAGGATCTAGGAAAAGCTGGGCTGAGTCTTGGGTTTGGGGTGAGTGCTACCCTTACCCCAAATCATGAAGCCTAGGGGGAGTGAGAGGACCTGGCCTTCTAAAACAACTCCAAGCAGCGGACTGCGGGCTGTTGCCTGTTACTGTGCAGCCTGCACAGAGGAGCTGACCTGTAGAAGATCCTTGTATCTGAAAGGCTGTAGGATACAGCCTGAGAAAGACCAGCAAAGTGTTTTGTTTTAGGAAATCTTTTACCTCCTTAGCTGAAGGCAGCCCCCTGATTTGACCGGAAGGCAACTAGCAATGCACTACAACTGCAGAACACCCGGCATTCAAGAGGCCAGGTGGTGCCAAGATGTGGTTGATAAACTGGACACTATCTCAGGTAAGTGACTCTATTTTCAGGGAAACATGAATGATGGTGTAGATAAGGCATTCAAGGCATCCACTTTGACTCCTCAGGCCATTCTGCTGGCTGGACAATGAACCAGACACACAGCAGTCTCAGGATCAAGGAGGCTCAAAGACCAACATTGTCCATACACACTTGACACCTCATGTGACAGGAACACAGCTTTGCTATTGCTAATGCTAACTGTCTTGCTATTATCTGTAGTTTTACTCAACTCTTTCCTCACCGTCTTTTATCAAATACTTAGGCTGAAACTTCTTCTGGTGGGCACTGGCTTTTGATTGTATTGTGTACAAACAGTATTATAAAAACCCTCTAACTCAACAGAGTCCTGGTCCCCTGGCTGAGGCATTCAAGAGCTTCAGTGCATTAAGGGGTAGATTTTACTAATATTTACTTTGCCAATAATGTCTAATTCCCATTTCTGAGAGTTGCACGGTATTCCTTAGATTTGAACGCAACAAATGTAACTGAATTTAGGTGGTTTGCATGTTGTATGTTAATTCTGTGCAGTTATTGCACTGTATGAGATGCTGTATAAAACCAGACGGCTGTGTAGCTATCATGTAAATAACTAAAAGGCTTGGCCTGTCCAATTTATGCATGGTCCCCACAGTGTTCCAAAAATCTGAAGTGGATCTGAAAGTACAATAAAATTATATTGTGCGTTATTATTTAAGAAGCTACGATTATAAAATTAGACTGTATTAAAACACAAAGTTAAAAGGAGAAGAGCAATGGCTGCAAGCTTAACAAACAAAATTAATAAACACTTCCCAATTATACAAAAGCAACGCTTAGCAAGATGCTAACAGATTATTTCTTCCGTTGCTCACGGTAATTCAGTTGATGTTTTCTACCATTGCTGATTTAGTGACAGTTGATATTTCCAGTCGTGTAATGCCTACTTTTCTAAATAAAGTAGAATAAGCCAGACACTTTGGCCATGTCTAGACATTCAGCCAACAAGCATTGTTTTCTGAGGGGCTTGAAAGCCACATGTGACTGCAGTTATCCATAAATATGAACAATTTCAAATATCTTAAAAGGCAAGTGAAAAAAGACATGAAAAGGGAGGTTGAATTGAAAGGAGAAGAGTGAGTTACATATCTTGTGTTGTTCACTTATTGTTACTGAAATTCTAAATGCTTTTCTTCCTGATAAGGATTTTTTTTTAGCCTTCATAAATATTAGGGGAATCCCAAGTTTTTGCCTTCCTACTTTGTTTAGCTTTGAAGTATGAAGAAATAGCTCAGTCCTTAACCAAAGTTTAGATCCTTAACTTGCTACTAGGGTAGCAGCAAGATCTAGTGAATAAAGCAGGATTTCTTTCCAAACCTGCTCATGACCTTTAAGACCCTGGAAACGTCTTCCATCTCTTTTATTTTTTTAAATTATTTTTTAATTTCCTTGTTGCCTGTGGTTTCTATTTTCACTGTAAATTAAGCAGGTGTCTCCAAGCCTGTTGGAATATGAGCAATATACAAACTTTACAGACTGTGAATGAAATGCTATAGAGGGGGAGAAAGTAAAGAATCAGAAAAAAATCTGCTTTGTTTCTTAGATTTTATTTTCTTTGTACCTGTACTGGCAGAATTCTGTTTTACTTATTCTGCTTATTCAAATAATCTTCCTGGAAAAAAACACAAAGAGGAAAAATATTTGCACTACAGAAAATAAGCAGGACCTATCATACCTTTACTCTTTAAAACAAAAAGAAAATCAAGCCTCATACCTTCATCTTAAAGAAGGGAAAGTTGCAAATCTATGGCAATTTGGGCTTGGTTCTTTTTTTTTTTAATTTTATTTTTTCCCCCATGTGGGCTTCTGTTAAGTTTTGGCTTAAGTCATGAGAATTTTGCCACTTGTTTCAGTAGAGTTAAAACTTAGAATGTAAATTTTAAAGATAGTAATAGCCTGAGAATGAGAATTCATGTTTTTCATGTCACTTCTCGAATGGCTCTTTCTGATGCTCTAGGACGATTTCGTCATCATTTTGATTCCATTTAGGTCAGCTATAAAATAAGTAAATTAGAATAATATTGTTTAACAGCTTCCTAAGAACATTTGTGATTAATTGCTGATAAGTACTAAGTATTACTGTGAAAGTATGTGTTGGCATGCATATGGTATGCTTAGTTTCTAGCTGATGCAATACTTGTGCTGCAGAGGCTTGGAAAAAATACTGCATGATCACGGACTTCTAACTTAAAAATGCTAAAGTTTTCTAAGACTGACATGCCTTGGAGAGGACAGATCTAAAGGTAAAACACTTACTGCACAATTAAAAACTAGAATTTTAATTCTCTGTAAGCTGTTCTAAACAATCAGTTCTCAAGCAACAAGTTAAAGCCTCTGGTCTCAATTTCATGATATTACTTGGGAAACAGATTAGTAGGTGGCATTTGCATTTGGTAGGATCTAGTACCATGAAAAGTGAAAGACTGTGGTAAGGTGCTGCCTGGCTGCATGAATCAGGGTGACCTTCATAAAAATGATTAGCCAGTAGTGTGCCATTATCAACACCTGTTGTGTTGTAGGATTCTGCTGGTTTTCCATATGGTACTGAAAAAGGTTATGCAATTTTTTTAAGAAAACTGCATTTGACTTCTTTACAGTATGTTTAATTTTTAAGCGTCTGTTTTTCTGCTTTAGATCCTGAAATTAACCTTGTCTCCTGAGAGGAGATGTATGAAACTGTGCAATTGAATAGTTTCTTATATTTGTACTTAGCCTTTCTTAGCAGATCTCTGCAAGAGGTTTCTACACCCTTATAGGATGGGCAGCTGAGTATACAGAATTTATAGCACCTGTAAGATCTTTTTAACAAGAAGTGGTAAAATGTTCATGGTCTGGTGTTAAGGCTGGGATCAAGATAGATCTGGGTCTATGTGAAAGGCCACATCGCTGAAATTCAGCAAGGAGTCTTGCCATCAATACAAGTAAGACAAAGAAATGTACAGCTTGGGAAATGAGAAAAGGACCCAGTAAATTTCCTGCAGAAAAAGGTAGATAAGCAGCTGTCAGAGGAGAGCCTTTATAGAATGACTTGGTGTTTTTAGTTTCTTTCCAATTCTATAGCTGTTTATATCATGAAGTATGGTTGGTGAGAACATGTACCCAGGCTGGTGGTCTCACAAAGAAACAAGGTTGTGGATGGGTGCAAAAAGCAATAGCTTTGAGATTCCCTAAAGAGGTCTCTAAGCTCTACCATTAATATGAGTATTATGAAAGGACAGAATGGGAAATTTTCCATTTCCCTTACAAGATATATGGAGAGCTTATTTCCCTTTGATAGCTTTCAGAATATGTGGATGCTCTAAACAGCAAGAAGGAATTATTTTCTAACGGGTAAAAGTCTAATCTAATCTCAACTGAAGTCAATCAGAATGACTCCTTCTAGTCTGTATGGCTGCTGAATTAGGCTCTAAATATCCTAGCCTTTCAGTTCCTCTTATAATTATGGTAGCTTCTATAGTGTGCTTAATGGTATCTAAAACCACAGGAAATTAGTTTGTCAATCAATCAGTTCAAAACTGAAACGTTTAACAAACTACCTGTGGAAAGATCACTGAGATTAAGATAGCATGTGCATCACAAACTCAATGATAAAAAAAATATTGTGAGGCTATTACCTGCTTAGGAAATACTACTATTTTAATATAGCATCACCTTCCATTAAAATTGTTGACTAAAAGTTATCTGGTTGGCCTGATCTTTCATCTGTACAAACTGCATTGGTGTGTGGAGTGTCAGAGCAGGACAGAGACTTGGTTACAGACAGACTTTTGTCTCTCCTGCATTCTCATGTGGGTCTTGCAAGAAGGCAGATTTAACTTGAAAACTGTGGTCTCAGTCTCCCTGTCCCCCAAGCACTCAATCTGCCACATGACTCAAGTCACTAGAGCCTTCCCAGTCTGTTGAGGAAGAAGCCAGCAGAGAGACCTGAGGCGTGTACTAGCCATCAGGTTGTTCATGAAGTGATCACAAGCTGCAATTTGTATAATGCTGTTCTTTAACTTAATATCCCAACTGCCAGAGCTGATGGTAGCAAATAGTTTTTAGACTTTATATACAGCAGAATTAACCATTCTGCTCTGACTTAAGACATTGGTTTTTGTAGCAAGAACCATGTTATGTTAAACATAACATGGCCCGAACAATGGAGATGAAATCTTCATGTTGCATGTGAGACCAAGGTGCAGGGGGAACTTAAAAGCATTTTGGAGGCATGCCCTATTAGTCTGTAACATCTACATCTGTAACATCCCTAAATGAATGTAGTAAAGAGACCACTGGGGAGAATGGTAGGGGGGACTAGAAAGACAGTAGAAAAGTAGCTATAGTTCGATTCATGGATAAAGAGTGGTGAAGCAGCTAGAAGGATAGGTCTTATGCTCTGACTGGACAAAGCCTAAGAATTTAGCTTTGATTATAAGCAAAAAAACCCGTAACTGGTGGTTAAAAGGAATGAGTGGGCTAGGAGCTTTGCATCTAGTAATATAGTTCAAACAAAATTCTGTTCCTGAGTGAGGCTGAGGAATCTGTTGTCTGGGGATACGGAAGTACAAGCAGCTGTACTTGGTACAAGCTGTAGATATAGTGGGGGAGAAAGCAGGAGGGAGAGGTTTGAGATCATGTCTCCATTTCTTTGCTTTGCACTTTCTGCTTTAATGAAAATTTGGGGGCTGAGGTGTATGTGGCATTTACCAGATAAAGCATGTAGAACAATTACAGGCTGTACAGGAACATGCAGTAATGTATCTGTTCTTAAACTGTAGGACAGCACTGAACAGTCTGCATACTGTGATTAGTTAAATTCATTGCTTCTGACTTAAAATCTTTTTGACTGCCTCAATTGTTTCTTTCATCTCTGCATACAAGAGGAAGGCTGGGAGACTAGAAGCCTCATCAGTACTAACAAAGCTTCCTTCTGCTCTGCTTTGCAATTACATTTGCCTGTATTCTTGATCTTCAGAGACTCACATAAAGCAGATCTCTTCACAACATAAATACTTTAAAAAGGATGCTCTCAAGGCTGCTTGGGATAAATCTGACCTATTTTTTCCTTTTTAACTGTTTATGAAATGTATTTAATTCTCTGTATTTTCTTCCATGTTCAAACAGGTGATTCAGTATTATTTTAGGGGGCTAAGGCTGATGAGCACCCAGACATTAATGCTGTGCATGTGTACCTCAAACTTAATAGAGAAGAAAATCTGTCAGTAAGTTTACAGGTTTTCATTTCACGTTTTCTGTGAGGAGACAAATCTGTTCAGTTAGGGCTCTGGCCAGCAAGTGTGTCATTCCCTTTTACCTTGTAGAAGGTACTAAACCTCTTCCAGCACTGGGACTTAGCAATGAATTACCTTTCCACAGCAGCTGTGTTCCAGGAGTAGCCCCTCCTGAACTTATGCGGAAATGGTCTTGTATCAACTCTGGGATTTGTGAACTCCGAGAAACCACTGCCATTTTCATTTAATCAAGAAAAAAATTTCAGGCAATCCTTCTCCTCTGCAAGGCCACTTTTAAGGGGCCTTCCCTGTAGGAAAAGCCATTTGCCCCACAACCTTCATCCTGTGCCATGCTGACTTCTCTCAAAAATAGAGACCTGATTAACTCCTTTTTGCACAAACTGTTAATAAACAGTGATGCATGCTTGTCAGGATGAAGTACAGGATAATTGGGGCATTCAATAAATAGAAATGTTGCTATGAGATATTCAATATGAGGTTGATTTCATAATTTCAGCCTAACACTGATTTTGGACTTAAAGACCTTCCTCATTACTGCATGTTATAATTACATGGGCAGTAGAAGTGAAAAAACGATCATGTATCTCGTAAAATATAGTTACTGATGTATTTCAAGTTCCTATATGAGTCCCAGTTATCAGAAAGGTAACAGCTGCTTTTGTCTCAATTGAAAAGAAAAAGACTATCAATACATAACATTTTTAATTAGAACTATTTGCCTCCACACCTTGTCTTTGTTACACTTCAGAGCTCATTGTTAGGGAAAAATAATAGCAATAAATGAAAATATATTTTATAGTAATAAGCATATTGAAAGTATTTGTCCTAAATAAGAATTTAGGATAGGGTACCTAACTATATAATCGTTACACATTAAGATAACATACGAAATAAAGTCAGGATGGATGTGATAAATAAGCACTGTAAATAGCCTCTTCCACTCAAATCCAAGATGCTAATCTTGATTTTTGTGACATTTTATTACACTTTATTCATTAATCTTATTCAAACATACAGGGAAGGTAGTGACTGTCCTCCCACAGGAGCACAGCAACACATGGCATACAGATCACATCACTGCCTACTGTAGATTTTATCAGTGACAGCTTTGCTCCACAGAAGGGCAACACAAGGCGTGTAATACAGCTTTTCTGTACTGGATAAATCCTGCACTGCAAAAGTCAGCAGTAGTCCACCATACCTAATACTACAAAACCATTTTTGTGTGTCCTTATTGTATTTCATGAAAAAGTGTGGGCTGAACAACAATGACATGAATAGTTATGTCGATTTTACTTATATGAAGTAAACCAGTGCCACCTGGAAGTGAGCTTTATATCACATATGACCCTGAAACAAAATATAGTAAATAAATGATGTTATAGAAAGCTCAACAGCTTCTACTTGAAGTTGCCATGGGGAAGCAGCTGTTCAGTTGATTAGTCACCTTAAAGAAAATCCTAAATGAAAGAATTATACATTAACATCCTCAAGCAGTAGTTGTCTGTAAATGGAAATGCCAGCATGGAAAATCTGATTAACTTCCCTGAGGTCAAAGGCAAGGTAATTTAAAACAATATAAAATGTAAATTTCCAAACTAGGATGAAAAAAAAGTAGCAAGGCTACTAATAATTCACTTTTTTCAATAGACAGTATTCAGAACAACAAAACTTTGAGTAAATGCAACACATATAGTACAAAGAAAATTTCTTGCCATGTGAAATGAGGCACTAAAATCTCAAGGTAACAAAATGCTTTTACATTTTCATCTCACTTCCCATCTGCAGACATCCATAGGCTTCTAATTCCTTCATGTGCCTAGAAAGATGTTCCTAGTGCCTCTGCTTCT
Organism: Pluvialis apricaria; assembly: GCA_017639485.1. Taxonomy (NCBI): domain Eukaryota; kingdom Metazoa; phylum Chordata; class Aves; order Charadriiformes; family Charadriidae; genus Pluvialis; species Pluvialis apricaria. The sequence goes on along the minus strand of CM030010.1, from coordinate 55,627,876 downwards.
GTACGATATTTACATTTATCATGCACTGGCTTCTATAAAAATATTTAAATTAAAGGATAATGAGGCTGCATTTTCAAAACACTGCAACCACTGGTTTGGTTTTGCAAATGACATATCCATGCGTGTAATCAGCACATGGAGTCACAATTGCGTTTCAAAACTCGATTACCTGGCAGTGCAAAATTTATCTATTGAAGCTTCACCAACCTCCTTCCCCTCCACCCCCACCCCACCCCAATAGCCCCTGAGCACCAAAAATACCAATATGTAATCTTGGAGCAATTCATTGGCCGCATAAGAATTCTGAGAATCAGCAACATAGCTCAGGCATCGTTTCAGCCGCATATGTAGCTCTGTGCAGCTTTGAGACTGGTAGAATATGAATGTTCCCTTCTGACTCTGTCTGTTTCCTTCTGAGACATTTTGTTTGAGGAAAAACGAACTACTGTTCAGGCCTCTGTGTATGTAGCACCTGCTCTTTGAAAACCCTAGCTCATTATGTTTAAGAAAAACCCCAAACCCAGGATCACAAACCTTTTCTATTCTTATATCCAGTTGTATCACAATATTGAAAGTTTTTTAATCTTTCTGTCACAAAAGCATAATGCGAGTGTGACATTCAATTGTCCCGTACAATCAGAAGAGTCATGTAGTAAATAAAAATCAAGAGAAGAGGAAAATAACCCCCCGGTACACAATGTACAGAACACCAAAACATTCCCCTCCCTCCTCAAAGAGCATCTACTAAATACAGCATATTTCAACACTCACGGCTATCGTAGCATATATTGCCCAGGGCACGTCCTGTTTGAAGCAATACTTCCTGGTCTTTGCAGTTTAACAGCTGTACCAAAGGAGGGATCAACCCAGCATCCACACATGGGTTCCGCATAAATTCTGCAAATAATGCAAAGCCTGTTAAAGGAAGCTGGCTGCTTTCAGTTTCATCCATTCTAGTTATACTGGCATTGCAACCGGGCCTTTTGTGGCAATAAACATATGCATGGACAAACAATGTAAGTGCTCATGCAAGTTTCTAGAGAATAAGCCCAAGACAGGATTTCCATTCTTTCCATTATTTGTTAATTTAGAAGGAATTAAGAGTATTTAATTTACTTCCATGGAAACTAATTTAACGTAGCTCAGGCTGAGAATGTTTTTAGCATCATAAAGAAGTGCTGAAAAGAACAGTGAACTTACAACCTTTTTCTCCACCCCAACAAATTCAACATAAATTAAAATTACAAAATAACACAAAAGATGACTGAAAACTAGTATTCATACTCCAAAATGAGCAGCATTTTTTACTCTCTATTCCCTTAATTAGAACTCCTGAAAAGCTTTTGCTTTAAAAAAAAAAATTGAAAAAGGAATTAAAGCTAAGTAACAGGCTCATTACTCGGAAGGTAAGAAAAGGAAAAGAACAGGAAAGACTGAGAAATACAAGAGAGATTATGTGAGCCCAAAGGCCTGTACCTTTCCACAGTCTAACTGATGCCCACCATGGGAGGAAAGCTAGAGCACCCATCTACTGGGAAGCTCTCTGCCTTTCTGTTCTTCCTTCCTGTTATGTCCCCCAGTCACAGAGAACCAAAGAATTATTTCACATCTGTGCAAGTCATAGACAGAGAATTATCCTGGCGTCAGAGACTGGTCTCCAGCAGGTGCTACAGTTAGGCAGGCATTGTGCTGCACATTTTCCAAGGGAAGTTAACAGAAGCAACCACCTGATACGCCAATAGTGTTACTTAATAGTTTACTACAGAGCACCATTCAGAGACGGAGCATTGTAATAGGCAAAAGGTCAATATGTTTTTGATTTGTTGTGAATTGCAAATTATGTCTCTTCTTGATCCTAGATGATGTTGGATCTTCCAAAATCAGCCTACCTTTGTGTTATTCATTTATGAGACAGAATGAACCACAGTGTACAATCCCCATAACAAGAGATGAGAAAGTTTTTCTGATTCTGGATCAAGAGAACCCCTCACACCAATAACTCAAAGATTTCATACAATGCTTAAAGTACAAATACATCTTCTTAAACACTCCCTTTGTTGCATCTATTACAATGTTCTTTGATGTTTCTGTAGCTACAAAATCTTGTCTCTTTTGTAATTAACCTTGCAGTGTTATTTTAGCTAAGGAAATAATTGTCATAGAGGTAAGCAATCCTCAAGTGATGATAAACTTTGATATATCAACAAGCAGATGAAGTAGAATCAGCAATACCTATATGCTTGCACAGATCCAACAGAAGATAGTAGTCAGCACAATTGACCCATCTTCCTAAGATATTGTAACATTTTAAAACTGTAGACAGATGCTATACTGTGATAAATGGTGATGGTATCCATTGTAGTGAACAGAACAAATATCAGATACATCTGTTCTTTAAAATTGGTCTTGCGACATCCTTGTAACTTTTTATCTATTTCTTTATCACCCACTTTCATCTTAATGTTTATTTACTAGATGTATTATGTTCCTCCCCGTCTTCTCTGTTCCCTCAGTCTCTTCCTCTCTTAATCGCATATAAAAACTCTTGTCTGTTCCTCAGCTTCTCCCTGCATCACTTTCTTTTACACCCACTAATTTACCATATTCTCTACATCATCAAAGTCAAATTTTAGTTTATTTTTTCTCCTAGTCGGTGACAGAAAATGGAACTTGTTCTCTCCTGAAATACTGAGAGGTCTCAGTCTGTTCTGTTGTATGTTTAGGTTCTTGCTCATGTGGTGAAAAGAAGCAAAATACCCTGCCTTCACCCTCCCTCCATTTGGAATAAGCAGAAGCTTTCAGTCTCCCATTCAGCAACAAAATAATTAGGCAATACGCTGAGCAAACCTGTATTTATCAAGGTCATGGAATGGTAAAAAGTAAAAGAAATGGTGCCATATATAGCAAAACAGATCTGTGAGACAGTAACAAAAATGTGGTAACAGCAACTATATTTGCAGGTGGTACTACATAGAAGTATCAGAAGAAAGAGAAGGTAATCAAGAACAGAGTAATTTAGAAGGTTTTCATTAAACCAGCAGGAAAATGAAGCAGATCCTTCCAAGGAAACAGTGAAGAATCGCTTAAGGAGTTAGGAGGAGAACCACTGAGGACAGAGTAACATAAACCAAAGAAGGACAAGATTTCAAAAGAGAAATGTAATTGTGTTGTCATATCACAGATTGTGAAGATGTTCTTCTTATTCCTACACCTTGCAAAGAAGAGGAGACTAAAGACCTTGGAAGAGGGTTTAAAAGGTCTACGGTGGGAAGAGAAATTTTCATGTAGCAAGTGCATCTTAGCCTTCAGTATGCTCACAGTTGAAATTGGAAATGGCTGTAGCTGGAGAGACAAAAGCGACTAAAGGGAGTTTTGTGTGTTTGGATATTTAAAATGGGAGAGACTAACACGAGCTCATGTTGGGAGGAGGAAGAGTCATGTGACCTGGAGAGGTGAAACACAGCAAGAGCATAGAGGTGAAAAGGAGGAGATTAAATATGGCAAAACCAGAGAGGCAAGCAGAAGGATTTGATGTAACCAGATGTGTGTGTGTGTAGGACCAGATGAGGGGAATGGGAAAGGAAAGCAAGAAGCGGGGAAGAAAAAAGATGCTTTTGTATCAGTAAAGCCCAGATTCAGAGTCAGAGGCCCTATTCCCAGCTCTGCCAGTGCTGCAAGGCATGACCACAGGGAAATCAGTTCAGTTCCTTGCATTTAATGCCTACTATCTGTAGGATGTTGATAACACAAATTTCTCAAATTACCCTGAAGTTTGTTGAAAAAAGGTGCAATATAAGCATGAAACACTTGTATTCTTATGTAAAGGGACAAACAAAACAACAGAACTCAAACAAAGTGTTCCCTGCTATCCTGCGTAAGCAACTATTTCAACAAAGTTAGGATCCAAAGAGACGCATCCAGCTCATATCAGTCTTGAAAGTACTGGGCACCTTAAATAATTTCGGAATACCTTCACTTTAACCTTGGCTGCCAGAGGTCCCAGTTGCACCTGCTAACAATAACTCTAAGAAAAAGACAAAAAGCTATTTTGTATGATGAATCAGGTAAAATGCCAGCTCTTCTGAAGAGTGTACTCATAACAGCAATTTAAAAGCTGGCAGGGAAAAAGATATATTAGAAGCTATTCAGAGATTTCATGTATTAATTCAGATTTGAAAGACACTGGCTAAAATGCTCTGTAAGAGAATCTTGCAGGAAACAATGCACAGTAATCAGTTAAGCTATTGTGAACATTGTTTTTATTCTTAATATTCCCCCTTCTGAGGCAGGAGCTAAAAGGACTAACTGTGATGATACCCAGTTGATTGCAATATTCTAAATATACTTATCATTAATTTTTTTAGTTCAGAAAAAGCATGTGATACGGTTGCATGAATCTATCATTCTGAAACATTTCTAAGTTTAAATTTCTATGTTTACATTTTTTACTGACTATTTTTCAAATTAATTTTTAAACTTATAAACTAACCATGTATATCTTCTTTTCTTGTTAATGTTGTTTCTGAATACCCATATATAGCATTGTCTCAAAATCAGTGAATTGGGTTGAGGAGGTCACACAGAGGCTATCAGTAAGAAGCTGTAATATTGTCATTCCAAAGAAAAGGTGGAAACGGAATGTAGAAATAGTCAGCAATAATGAAGCCCCTTCTCTGAAGAGGCAACAGCATGAGAGTTTACAGAGGGAAGGAGATACGGCTGCCAGGCCTGCATGCAGACAGCAGTTAAGAGGCATCCTACTTTTCCCTGCCTGGCCTCTGGGGAAGGAAAGCACAAAAAGTAATCTGTGTCTCTTTGGCGGGGACAGCAGCAAGTCAAGGAGTGAGAAAAATTAGCCACAAACCTCCTCTACCCTTGTCACAGTGTCTGCTAATAATGCCTGCCCACAGATATGAGACCATTTTTTTGAGCTCAAGGTATGCAGGGTATTGGGTGAGCTTTAAGATAATTATTTCTAATGAAATAAAATTAAATCGTTTTAGATTATCTCCTATATTATATGACTGTATGTATATAATACATACCAAAATGGACCCCTGATTCTCATTTGGGATCTTGGGCTCTTAGTCTAACACATATAATGCTCTTTAGGTGGGAGTAACTGGTTTTGGTGTGGTATCAAAGGCCTTATAATGGTATTGTTATCACAAATCTCAGATCAAAGAAACAACCTACTATCCCTTAACCACCTGTATACATACTACTGTTGTAACTACATGCACTATGTGTAACTGGATGCACAAATGATGCACATCTCTTTTTTCCTATATGCAGTTCATAAGGCCAGTGGCGTGCTACTTCTGCCCAATAAATTATGGTGTTGCTTGTCTTAAAAACTGAATAGCATGAAAGTAAGGACTAAAAAGATTCCAGCAGCCAAATGCTGTTTTGATTGTATTAAAAAGTAGAGAAACAAAATTTGACAAAATAAAACCAAAAAGAGTGAAAGGGAGGGATATGAAAGGTGTCTAATCTACGAAATGAAAACATAAATGAAGTAAAACATACTGACAAGTGAGGTGAAAAACTGAAGATGTTCCAGCAGAAAAGTTCTTGTAGAAAACCTCACCATTTCTGGCTACTTCTGCTATGATGTTAGCTACTTTTGCTGTGCAGGAAGATTGTGGCGTCAACAGACTTGCGAACACCTGAAGAACTCCACTTTTCTGGATTTTTTCACTTGTCTCCATATCTGAAAAACACATCAAACAAAAATGACTTGTGCATCAGCTTACTTTGGGGAAGAAAAGAAAGAAAAGCAGAAAGTTAAGTCGTCTCAAAGGTAATTATTAAAGTACTTATTTTCCCATATACGAAGCCAACTGCTATTTCAGTGACTGTATTTATTTTATATGATGTATTCATAGAACTTAATACTTTGCTGTTCCTAATCAATTGATCTTTATAAAGTGACTCTCTGTTATATAAGTAGAGATACATACTAACGAATACATAGGGAAACTACTGGAGAGACTAGTAGAAAGACTAAAGGTCACGGAGTGATATGCAGCATCCCAAAATACTACGTAAAAGTCAAGGAATGGTACTCTGAAGTGATGAATTATTGGAAACGTTCAAGGAATGACAGGGGGAAGTCCTTACAGCTGAGGGCACAACTTAATGCAGTGTAGGAGTCAGAAACTGGAAAAGAGGGAGAGCTAAGCAGATCATGGTCTAGACTCCTCTTACACTCAGCTAAGCTACAGTAACTCCAGTAGAGTCTCAGTAGAAGGGAATGGGAAAAATAACACCGAGTTTCTTGTAGTAGAGATCAAAGATTCAGGACAAAACTTTTCCTCTTTCTGCCTGTAGTAGAGAGGAATTGTGCAGCTGCTCTACAAGAGGGCCCCACCAAGTACTGCTGGCCAACAGCTCTTTAACAAACTGAAAATTAATATTGATTCAACTGCAATTACAGATACGGCACTAGATGCTAAAACACATTTTGCTAATGCTTTCAAATAATGGCATATTTGAGACAAATATTAGTGTGACATACAATATGATTAGAAGGCAGCTATCACTTCAGCACGACTCCTTAAGCCATTCATAATGGAAGTTACTTGGATTCTCCAAAGATGGCTCAGAGATACTCTAATTGATGACTTTTGCAAAGCAAAACAAATCCATCTGAATGCAAACCTGTTGTTCGACAACTGTCCCACAGGGGCATTTTTAAGCACTACAACATGCACAAACCCCCTCACATCACTTAAAATAAAAGCTTTACAGTAAGTGCAAGTTAAAATTTAAAAAATTGCTAGAGCTTGCCAGTAACAGTGAGAAACAGATGTAGACATTTCAGAGTCGAGAAGAGAAGCCTCTGAACACCACTTTCTGCAGTTTCTTAGAAGCACTCTTACTCTGGGTATAAGAGCTATCAAGACAGTCTGGCTGTGCAGCAATACTAGCAATCAACGGATTTTGGTTTTATATAGGATCTTTCAAATCTGGGAGAAAAGGGAGGGATCTTATATACTCTTGAACAGCAAATGAGGAGCCTTAAACTAATACAATAGCTTTTCCAAGACAATGTTCTCTTTTTTCCCCTGAAATAAGTAAACACATCTTTTGTGCACCACAACTAGTTAGTCTCCTACAGCAGCAGTTTGCAACCACTCTTTAGCTGTGCTTCACCTGTGAATTGGTAATGACATGTCACTGGGCTCACCACCTCTACTCTCCTTCTCCTCCTCCCTTTCCCCATTCTCAGGGCTGCCATTGATTTTTGACTTGTTGCAGCTCCAGGACGATCCCTGCTGCCTCCAAGCATGGAAAAGATCCCCTCAACTGACCCTGAAGAGAAGCCAGCACAAGCCTGGCAGAGGTGACTTACATGGGTTTTGTGGCTCACATACAGTAGGCTATACTCATACTCACTGGCTAGGAGGCAGTGATGTCTAGGTGACAGAAAATAGACTAAAAGGAGAAAACTTCAAGTCTGGATTGCAGTTTTGCCTCTGTATTTCTGTGTTCAGTTCCATCTTGGGATGTTGGTCTTTGGCTAGGACTACTCATCTACAATATGTCAGTGATGACATCTGATTACAAACAGATTAGGTATAAAATGAAGATTGATTAATTTCAACATATCATGCATAATATAAGTGCTAATTATTATTAACCTGTTTGCAATCTAGTTAACTGCAATTTTTGAAACATACTGAGAAACCTTCTCAGAAGATATAATGTAAAGGAGCTTATGGTTTATTTGGAAGCTTTTGTAAGTTCTGATATATAGCACATACTTAGTAGATATATTCTCTCATGGATATATACACATGAAAGAAAAGTTTTAATTCACAGAAAATCATGTCAGGACTGAAGACTGGTCCGACATCTTAGCTGCCTAGCAAAGAGGAGATCCTCCTTCTCCCTTAAAATGAAAGTACAGAATTCAAAATTGAAAATGTAGATGTCTGTGAACCTGTATTACTAGGAAGGATAGCATGCATTTTCTCCTGCCACACTGCTGAGATATATAGTATCTAGTCTTATTTTTATGATCTGTAGTTTGATGGACTCATTACTGTGCAAAGCATAAATTACATAAATAGAACAAAATATATCCTGCAAGAAGTGGGAAAACAAAATTTAATGCTTCTCCAGGACAGTTGTGTGTAGCAGATATGCACTGATTTATTTCGTTAAGATAAGTAAGTGAGCACCAATAAAAACACAGGGCTTAACGGACCTGTCAGACATGGGGAAATTGGCTAGCTGGGATCACATAGATGAAAACAGACCATTGACTCTTTTCTTACTCTTAAGCAGTACAGGAGGCACACCCGCATATATTCCCCCCTTCAAACCAACATCCCACTGGTTCATGTAACTCAGGCTGAGCACCAATATCAAACTTTTGCTAGTCACAAGAGGGAAGACTGATTAATTTAATAAGCAGTGAGTGTACCTCTCCTATCACTGGGCAGGGACACCCCTACCTCCATTCTGCCCTGAGTACGTACTCAAGCATGATTATTTGAGGGAAAAGGCATGTTACTCTGGCATCAGGCAGAAGGATGCCTACCAACTATGCAGTCCACAGTGCTCTCTGAGGCGTTTTTTGCCAGTAATTGCCTTGGGTGTAAAAAAAAAAGACACGGGGTGCTTCAGCTTGTCTACTCCGAGCCTACCTAAGCCCTGCTCTTCCTCTGCAGGACATTTAACAATTTACACTCAGTGTAATATCCAAATTAATCCAGTGTCAAAATAGAAATATGACAGAATGATGATAAATCCTTGCAGGTAGCTTATAGTCTGAACTCCATATACGGCATCATAAGGGAATGTGCCAATAAAATAACTGTTAACATCCTCATGCATGTTACTCTGGTCCTGTTTTGTATCTGCAGAATGAATGCATTTTTTTTAGGGATTCTATGTTCATCACATTAAAGTTCTAATAGAGAAGGTGGAAAAAAAAAGAATGTGCTGAAATACACAAATTACTTTCTTAAGATAAGTAATTGGCAGACATTTTACCCGCTGCAGGTGACCCTGCTTTGGCAGGGGGGATTGGACTAGATGATCTCCAGAGGTCCCTTCCAACTCTAGCCATTCTGTGATTTTAGTTACAGAAAATCAATCTTTTTGGTGGGCTTTTGAAATTCTTACACAAGAAGGGTATTTTAATTGGAACAAGATGTCTTATATATAAACCTAAAATTGCCTTGCTGAATCTAGCACTTTTGCTCAGTGTTTTTTATATTCTTTTCAAGGAGAAGGGCTTAACAAGCAAATGATGCACAGCGCTGCCCCGTGGAAAGTGGGAAGTCCAAACTAAGATCTTCAACCACCCTTCACTTGCCTGAGGAGTCAACTGTGCACTCAGTTCAGGTAGTAAGTGTTGAAATACATGGATGTAGAAGGAAATACCAAGCTGGAAGTTTTGAGGATGATTTCAGCACAGCTGTAGGTATATAAGCAGTTTGGCTGTTTCTTAGAAGTGCCCAAATGGGACAATTACTTCATGGCTACTTGCAAAGCATGAGCTTGGAGTCTTGTGTGTGACTCTGTGCACACATACATGTGCAGTTCTAGACCCTGTTCTGCAGGATGCACTGAAGGTGTAACTGTGGTAGTAAAGGACTGCAGCTGTAGACAGCATTGAAAACCAAATAACCACCCTAAATCAAGCCAAGCTTTTCTTCTGCTTTGTTTTTTCCATTTGTAACTAGAGAGTGGTGTGGTTGTTAGGGCAGGGGCTTTAGGAAGCATGGATTTAGACTGCCCGCCCATCAAGGCCCATGCATCTTTGTCTCTTTTGCTCAGCTTCATGTAACATGAGTCCTGTATAAAAGCATAAAAGGCAAAGGGACATAGACAGGGACAGAAATGAAGGAAAAAGTATGTGTGGCGTTATTCTTTTGGAAAGGACAATGAAAGGGCATGTTTACGTAGCACTATTTTCACTGTGATTGTGAAAACCACAATTTGGTTTTCATTCTGCAGAACCTAAGATTTGAAGATCACACACCAGTGTGGCCAAAGGGCTGGTACCTATACCACTGCCTGGGCCCAGGAGAAATACTTTGGGGTTTCCTGAGAATTAGAAATTGCTAATGGCTTTAGCATAGGCAACTCTCTATTCTTGCCTTTATTTGTTCTCTTCAGAGGCTAGAGGAGGCCTGCCTGGCTTCCTGTCTGCATGTGTATGCATGAAACAGATCTTATTTGATAAGGATATGAATACACTGCGTGCTCATTTCGTTCTGGGCTTCCTAGTAAATTATTAGAGGCTAAATTGTTTTGAAAACTTCAGTTGTTGTCTTTTGAATTGCTATTTCAATGAATTGTCAATTGTAGTTGGAGTAAGTAAAAACCAAATGTTTCTCTAGGAGCAAGAATGATCTAGGCAAAATCTCCACCACATAATCTCCTCCCATGCTTTCTATAACAGAGAAAAAGGAAATTATAGCCAACGTTAATCACACACTAAAAAGTTGGCTTATGCTTACCATTTTAACTCCTTTAGCAGAATTGCATCCCCTTTCAAATCTGTTCTATTTGTCTCCTAAGGAAACTTAACGATCTAGGTAGACTGACATTAGGGTGCCATACCTCAAAATGCATTTGCTATATATGATGTCCAGATTTCAAACGCTTTCTTTTAAAGCCTGATTTTCAATCTTTATGCATCAACCCACCCGTAGAGCACCCGCTGCCCCCTATCTTAAAGCAAAGAAACTGTAGGACTGTAATAGTGCTGCTTCAGAAACAGCCCTTTTGCACACAGTATAACACAGTGATGTGCCATGTCTGCATAATTGGGGAAAAAATCCTCTAAGGTTAAACTTGCAGCTTTAGATGTCTCTTTATATCACTAGATATCAAGACAAAGAGTATGTTAGATCACACAGTGCCAAAATCTTATTAATGTCATAGCTGGGTGATTAAAATGTCAATATCCTTGCTTTTCATGGTTTTTGCAGTGCCTGAAGTCAGACTAATAAAGGGTGTGGGCAGGAAATTCTTTAATGCCATAGATCAGAGCTGGAGAGCTGAGCACCGTGACTATCAGACTGCTTAATTAAGTAGCAGAAATCACTATAGGAAAAAAATCCAGTGAGTGTCTCAAATTAAATTCTATGCTCTCCCCCCTCTCAGGTCTATTTCCTGTGAAATTTCACTCCTCTCTATTTCACTCTTTTCTCCTCTCTGCATCATTTCATCCACCTTCAAGTGAAAGACAAGGCAGGGAGGGGGAAGGGAAAGGCAAGGCATCTCTGTTAGAAGTGCTACTACTTTGCCTTTGCTCGCAGAAGAAAACTATAGATTCACAGTTCCTGTTCTCTATGAACAATGAGTTTAAGTTACATTATTAGATGTAACCCAACAGTAGTGAAGGTTAGCACTGCAAGTAATTCCCATGTTGTGGAGCTTTACATGAGAAATGAGGCATATCACAGAATCGTAAATGAGCAGCTTCGTGAATGTCCTCTTTATTATGCCAACTGTGTTTGCAATGTACTCATTTGAAAAATGTATGTATTTCTAGCTGCAAAGATGTTTTATAAACCTCCTGAAACTACTGCAGAAAATTACCTTGGCTTTATAATGTCCCTCCTACATGTACTCTCATCAGAAAGAGAAAGATGAACACATGAATAAATAATGATGAGCCACGTATATCATGAAAGGAACCTTCCATCTGCTCTCTCAGAAGGTGGAAGGGAGGAGAATGAAGGGAGCAAGGGATATCTTTCTAACTGGCACATCCTCCTAACCACCACAGTAAAAAAGGTTCACGTGACCAAGAACAAGTATTGATGCTCTCTCCATATACGGCCTACCTCAAGAAGCACTGTCCCTCTCTCCATAGTCTAATGTATTTTCCAAACCACAAAACGGACATTTTAATCTGACTACAGGAGCACAAAAAGTGGGTTGTAAAGAACCTCAGTGAAAGAAATTATGTGCTCTCATGCAACAAAGAATGCACCACTGATAAGGATGCTTTTGCTTAACATTAGACAAAAAGACTTTTCCAATTATCAAGATGCTTTTACAGAAATAAAAATTCTCTAATAATAATTTATATATAGAAATAAATATACAAATATAACTTCCTTTTGGCATGCTCCTCCTCACATGGGGAAATCCCCACAAACGCAATCTGCTCGCTCACCTATCCTTCAAACTAGACCCCTAGGAGGCAGGGAGGGACGATTCTCCCTTAGCTGTGCGAATGTTTCCATCATGGTGTTTGCTCTGTTCTGTCTCTGCCAGCAGCAACAGGGCAACTTCAATTCCTATTTTTAATGACGAAACAGAGAGAGTGCACAGATGTTTGTAATTAAAGTCTGAGCTCTAACAAGGAAGGAAGGACAGATGGAGAGACAGATTCACCAACAACTAGCTGCGTGATTCCCACTGATTAAATTCTCCAAAAGCTATATCCAAAGAATAAAAGTGAATTCCAGGATAAGACCCACACCTTGAATGGGGGTGTGGGTTGCAGGTACCAATGAAGTAATTTAATAAAAATACATGCCAGCTTTGCCTTCGATGAAGAAATGTGCACATCAGTACTTCCACCGATATGTCACAGCAAAAGGCAGAACATTAAAATTAGGCAGCTCGGAACCCCTGAGTTCCTGAACTGGATCTAGTTTAGAGCCCTGACGCATAGTTTGGTGGATTTATCTGAGCTGTTAGTTCCTCTGCTCCCCGTTTCTGACTCACCCTCTGCAGGAGGTAACCACTTGAGTAGCACAGTTGCTGAAGGAGTTTGATATTAGTGCCTCAGTTGCCAAGTTTGTTGTCTGGCATCTTAGTACAAATGTCATCCACTAGCATCTTCTTGTTTTATACTCAGCCCGTGTGGACGTTTTAATATGCCTCCGCTGTTACTTGTACTAACTGGACTTATTACAGGACCCTGGGTAAAGCCTTAAATATCCTCATGCTTTAGTTTCTCAATCTGTATAATGGAAATACTAGGCCCATAGTGTAAAATCCTTTTTCCAAATTTGATTTAGTTTAAAAATCAAATCAGATTTGAAACCTGTGGATTATGTATGTAGGAAAAATTTCACACTCCTTTTAAGCAATATCTTAAGAGTGCTCTCAAGCAAGTTAAAATGCCTGCTGTAAAATTCTACCCAGTGCTTATTGGAAGAGTGCATCTACATACAAAGGAATTTTTGAGCTACTGATGTTTTTAAAAAGTTTTGCTGCCAAAGTCAGTTAAGGAAAAGCTAATCTATGGGCACAAACTTGAACATAGGAAGTTCCATCTTAACATGAGGAGGAACTTTTTTACTTTGAGGGTGGCAGAGCACTGGCACAGGCTGCCCAGAGAGGTTGTGGAGTCTCCCACACTGGAGATATTCAAAACCCGCCTGGACGCCATCCTGTGCAACTGCTGTAAGTGTCCCTGCTGTGGCAGGGGGGTTGGACTAGATCATCTCCAGAGGGCCCTTCCAGCCCTGACCATTCTGTGATTCTGTAATCTAAAAAAGATCACATTTGAAAGTCATAATGGACTGGGACAAAACTAAGAATGAAATTTCAGACCTAAAATTGTGAATTACATGATGTCTAAATACAATTTTTTGTAAAAAGCAGGCCTTTTCCTTTGCTTCTGTATTGCATTTCGAAAATGCAATCTAAAAAGAAATTTGTCAATTCTATTACCTGGAACTGCTATTCACTGATGCCCTCTGCAAAGAAAAAGTATATAATATTTAATCTTTATTTGGCACATTGTGTATTCAATGAATAGCACTTGGAATTTAACACTTGGATAAACATCATTTAACTATCTGGCAGTAACTAAATACATCACTATTAAGAGGAATTTATGTAAAATATAATCCCACTAAACAGCAGTGATTACCATTCAGTATCATTAGGATATGCCAGTTTACTGGGAGACAGTCCAATAAAAAGCAGTCACCTTGATTTACTATGTTCCAATTAAATAAGTATACTGTAATAATATATTATATATGGCACTTAAGATGAAGCATTTCTCGGTTATGTGTATACAGTGCCATGAAAAGGCAACAGCTTCATAAGCTAAGATGCAACAAACATCCTTCTTCAGCAAAAAGAGGGAATGCTTTATAACACAGTATTTGAGCCAAAACTCCCTCTTACAAAATATCCATCAGGATCCCCAACTTTCAGAAAGGCATTTGACTCAAAATCTTCCCAGGTAAACTTAATGGACTGCAATGAGTTTGATTGGCTGAGTTGGCCCAATTCAATTTGAACCTCTGGCTCTGCTATAAGAGTTTATTTGCATCAGAGGCAGACTAGAAATTCTTGCTTTTATGAGTACAGTGGTCTAAGATGCGGGGTATTGGTTTGACAGCTTCCCACCAGAAAACCCTTACTGCTGATGCAGCTATACTGCCAAAAGCTACAAAAATAATAAAAGTGTGTTTTGTTGGTAATTTCACTTTCTGAAGGACGTGGTGTAAGGTATTGTAGCAAAGGAATGTTTTAGCCAGTAGAAACCGCATCTGTACTAAGACAGTTTCCATCCTTGCTAGTGCAAAAGCAGGCCTAAGCCTTCCCTAGCAGCAGAATACAAAAACCTTCCTGAGGGTTTGTCCTGGTTTGAGGTAAAACATGACCGATTTTGTTCAGTAACTTCGCTTCTTAGCTGGGCCTCTTCTAACTACTGAAATTAACAGCATATTATGCAGACAATGTTCACTCTCTCAGAGTGATAAGACCAATGTTTATAGCCGATGTCCAAGCATGGTATGCAGAGAGGCTCTTGCTTACACTTATTGCTATAACACCCAAGGCCAACCAACTTTGATATTCGCCATGTTGGAGAGTCGGAAGCGGAAAAGCGTAATGGGGTCCCACCTGCAGGGAGGAGCAGACAGGACAGGTGACCCAAAACTGACCAACGGGGTATTCCATCCCATCTGCCTCACGCTCAGTATAAAAGCTGAGGGATCAAAGGGTCAGCGCCTTTTCTTCCTTCAATGGCCGACGTCTGAGGAGGACTTTGTCTGTTTGTCTGCCTTTGGTCCCGATCCCGAATCCAGATCCGGAATCCAGTTCCTGTCCGTCACTGAGTCCAGCCTGGGACTGCCCCAGTGCCAGCTGGTGTTGTGACTGTCATCCTGGGAGCTTGATACGGTTTTGTATATCTTTTGTATTTCTTTTTATTTTATTATTAATATTTCATTAAAGTAGTTTAGTTCCTTCTAAACTCGCAAGTCTCTTTTTCCTCCTCTACCTCTCTCTTTGAAAAGGGGTAGAGGGGAGCATCTGTCGGTCCCATCTGGGGTCCCCTATGTCCCCAGTGGCCGATTTGGCCTAAACCATGACAGGGTTTTATGTATTCTCTTCAGTTTCTCACAAAAACTATCTCTCTATATGAAAATGGTCCTGTCGAAAATTTTTTCCTCTGTAATCCATTATCACCATTTATGTGAGCAGAAGACTTGATTTTATGCATACAAGCGAATCAAAATGATTTTTGGTCATGCAAAATATTCCCAATTATGTTAAAAGTTGTATTAATTTCTACTAACATAGATGTTATAAAACATAATTCAATGGCAAAAGCTAAATGCGCATGTCATGCTTTTTCCTTTAATTTTATAGCTTTATATTCCCCATCACGAAAAGCAGGTTTACATGATGCTCGATGGAGACAGCGTACTAAGAAATAAACTGGAAATATACCTTTGAAGGAAGAACACTTTCCTTGACACCTACTGTCATAGAAGAATCAAGACTGATGGTGACCCAAACCAGAAGAATTGCTAAAAGAGGCTGTACATATTTTGGCTCTGAACATGCAAATGCTTTGCACTTTATACACACAAATATACCTCTTGAACTTGGTGGGACTACAAGAACCTAAGGATCTATGTGCTTAAAGGTAAGAATGTATATAAATGTTGGCAGAATCAGGGCCTTTCTTTATATTCCTTTTACTAATTTTACTCTGTGCTCTAAACGTGTGCTGCAGTAACATACTGAGCTAAATCAATGGAGACTGTGAGTGTAAGCAGCTGTTGTAGAAGGCAGTGGGACTTACGAAGATATGTCATCCATCACCGCTTAGGTACCTGCATTCAGCTTGTTTTCTTTCAAAAATTTTATCTTTAAATCTGTTCCTCCCTTCTTTCCTTCCTCCAAAAATCTTATGCACTACTTCGTTCTTTGTTACTCATCCACTTAGTTTCATTTCTTACTTTTTCATTTCTATTCCCTCTCCCTCCCTTGCTTTGGTTAGACATTAAATATATTACCCCTGCATCGCTGAAGTCTAAAGAAGCTGGATCAAGATTTAGCAGTTGCTAAACAGACACCAGTTCATGTCTCCAATACGCAAAGAAAACGAGTTGTACAAGGTACTATGGGTAGCTCAGTGCCACTCTTAATAATTTTGTAGTTTCCAAGACAAACCAGGAATAATGAAGTAGTAAAATCTGTGTCATGGGCTAAGGCCACCATCTTCCTAAAGAATACTTTAATCTCAGCAGATAAATATAGATTTCAGTGGAACTAGCAATAATACTGAGGTTTTTTGTCTTTTTGGAGGAGGATGTTCTAGCTTTCATCTGCATATTTCCTTTTCATGGATATACACCATAAATGTCTGTTGCTTGTTTGAATGCTCAGGCTCAGACGCTAACATATCAGGACTAACACGCAGGTATGTGTCTGCTGGGGTGGCCTTCTTCTCATTCTAAGATTACAGGTGGGTGACATATACAAGGGATCATTGGAGGGTAGACCTGGGGATGATCAGAAATTCACCTGGAAGAGAGACTGCTGCTAAGAAGAAAGGAAGATGCTAAAGATCGAAGAGGAATAAGAAAGCAGGGAAATGCTATTTGACATTGGACTTAATTCTACTAGTTATCAGTTGGCTTAACAGGCCACCGATCCAATTGTCTACCCACTTGCTTGCACTACGCTACCTTGCTGTGCTTGTGCACTGGCTTGTGTTGTTAACAGCTTACTTGTTAGTTATGCGTATTAAATTTGTGGGGATACCGAGTGCTCTTTTTTTATTTATATGAAACAACAGTAGCCAAAAGGTAATCCTAGATGTGAGAGTCAGAATAGGGCCTATAGGTGGTTATTTTTTTGTTTTAAGCCGTAATGCCGTGCAAGCATTCGCAGTCATGAAAGCATTGTTATTTGGTCACAATCCACACGAAATGATTGTCACCTCATTTTACTCTTATACTGCTCAGTCTCTTCAAAACAGAGAAAGGTTACTTTGGTGATGTTTAAGGACAGGTTTGCTTGAGCAAGCTGTGAAATGTGGACTTTTTTCTCCACGCTTCAGAAAGGCAAAGGACTAAGCTTAAAATGTCTAGCCGATGGGAAAAAAAATGAAAGTCATTTCAGGTAATGTTTATACCTTAGAATATCTCTGCTAGGACAAAAGGTTCTATAACTTTAATTTTTTTGTCTTTGGGGTGGGAGGGTAGCACGTCTTGTACTTTCATACTAATGTGCGAGAGGATCATAGAAACAAAAGATGAAATGACTATCGATTAATTCTGTGTGTATTAAAGAGGTACAAGATTTCACTGAAATCAGATGGCACTCTCATGTGCTAAAACTTAAGCAGATAGCCGCTTACCTGACTCTGAAATGAATAAATAAGAGTATGTACACTGAACCACCAAACATGTCCAAAAAGAAAATAGATAAAAATAGGTAAATCCTTCGTATTTTTCATAAATCAAAGGCATTAATAGGGACAATAATACATTTCAAAATTTCAGAGAAGCAGATTTTTTTTTTAGTTGAACCCTGAATTTAACAATTAAAAAACATTATCTCTAAATTCTCCATGATTTTTCTGCTCCAGTAGAGGAATTGTCCCATCTTTTATGGCCAATGAAGATCAGAAAAAGGAACATCAAGTATAGGAAGAGCATGAGTACTAACTAAATTCAACAACATATGGAAGCTACAACTATAAAGAACAGAATAAAATGAAGAATTTCCAACTCAAATATAACCTCTGTGTTAACATATGGTTGTGAGAACTGGAAATCCACCAAAACATTAAAGACAGGAAACTAGATGCCTTTGAAAGCAAGTGCCTACAGAAGATTCAGGGCATTGGATGGAAAGTTTCATCACTGATGGAGGAATGTGAGAAATCTGCAGTCTCTGCAGAAATCCAACATTTTCTTAAGAACTCCAGATGCCAATACATCCTCCCCTGTGATGCCATCAAATAAGAACCAATGTGTTTCCAAAAACCCACTGGTGACTTTCAAGAGAAAACCTGAACAGAAGCTTTAGGTAGGAGGGCTGAGCTCATGGTCTCAACACCAGAAAGCTGAAACAGCACGAAGTGATAGCAAAGGCTTCCTAGCAGTTGCCCAGGAAGTTTATAACATAATGGTATTTTCTCTGATATGACACAGTAAGTATATTCAAAACAAAACAAAACATGGCTACAGTATATAGCCAGAATATTTTTGGGGGCAAACCAAAATAGCATAAAGAAACTGCATTTGCTATGGGGAGAAAAATGACATGCCAAAGAAGCCTTAGAATAATGCTGAAATTTCCAGTTTCAAACATGAATTTCAAATTTTCATGTGTGATTTGACGGTTCCTTGAGTTACTGGGTAACAGCATAGCTCAACAAATAGAAAATAAGGCATCTTATAGCCAACTACATCTTCAAGGTAAAGTGCATTATTTTAAACTTTCTTCTTTGAACTGTAAGAGTTTCCAAAATTTCTAAATCCCTTTTAAAACTGGGGCCCTGCCCTCTCACTTCGGCTTATCTTTATTGGTGTGATTGTGCTTAACCATTTTTACACATAAACTTGTAAACTCATACTCTTAGCCTCCCAAAACGTATATGTAAAAAAAAAAAAAAATATTTCAAATGCATGTGCTAGCCTTTCCACTTCAATTATATGTCAGACATTTTTCAGAGCCAGGTGCTGAAGGCTGGGATTAGTGGGCCTTTTCAGCCTCTTACACTGACTACATCAGAGCCAAAAATAACGTTCTCAGCAGATTTACAGATTTCTCATCTGTCAAAACTGGGTTATTTATGTCTGCTATAACCTCTTGTATCTGAAACGCAGCATGTCTGGACTAGCAATAACATTTACTTTTTTTGTTACTGTAATAATTATGTCCCAGAAGGCCTGTGGTTTAAAAGAAAACCTCTATTTCCTTCTTGTTTTCTTTTTCTCAGGCAGTCCTTTCTTGCGAACCTCTGAAGATCTTAGGATAACTGCACTTTTTGATAGGCATTTTTATATATATATATATATATTTATGAGGTGGCTCTTAATAGGTATAAATCTGTATATATTGATATAAAATGATGGCCAATATTGTTTTCTGTTGTATTTCCCTATACAATACAATTAACCTATTGTTCCCACAATCCAATAGTACATACCAGTGTTTTTCTTTGGGTTTGAGATAAAAAATAAAGCATTTACTACTTGCTTCCAGAAATGTAAGTGTAAGACCTTTCAAAATACTTTTTTTCCAGTGCATAAGTGCTTTACTCATTCTTTTGACAAGTTTTTTAAAAAAAAATAGATTCCAAGCAGCAAAGCATATGTTAAGCAATCATATTTTTCTCTGTTAGTTTAGCCTGCCATTGATTGAGGCTTAAATTGAAAATATCTGAGCCAATAAAATCATAAATGGATGAAGTTGTATCCACTGTCTCACAGATCTTTTTCTACATATAACTAGTTCAGGTCTAACTAATATGTTCTTTGAATTATGACAGTAAAACATGTCACATTTTGCTTTTAGAACAAAACTCTTGAAACAAATAGTTGTTTTCTTTTTCACAAGATAGGTCTTGATTCCAAAACAGAAAGTAACTTGAGGTTGTAGCAATCAGCTGGTTTTTATTATTCAAAAAAGAATAAGATTCAGTGATATACCAAGTCTAATGATGCCCCTGGAGCTGGTGTTTAATACCGTCATTTTTCTACAGTATATGCACTAAGAACTTCTGTTGGTCAGGACACGAAATATGCCTCCCTTGCATCTTCAGCATATCTTTCAGTACCACTTGCCTTGCACGTAGGTGAAGAATGAGATTTCAGACAATGTTCTTCTGTAAGTTGTAATTAAAAAAAAACAACCACAAAATACCCTTGAATTCAAAAGCTGCTAAATATGACAGAAACTTAGCAACAACATGACAGCAAATATACAGCTTTCATAACTATGGCCAAGACCTTGAGGTAGATGGCTGTGGGCTGCAGACAAGTATGCAACATTTGTGTCTTGGTCAGAGGGCAGCCTGAAGCTCACCCTTCTGCACTGAGCACAGGGAGGTGACACAACTGCATTTCTCTAAGAAAAATGTATCCAGATTCACCTACCAGAGCTCTCCTTCCCCCAGTTTCCTCCTGTGGATTTTTCTGCAGACTTCAATTCTTTTCTTCGTTACACACGTTATTATAAAGCAGCTCAAGATAAGCTGTTTATTACTCTAGTCCACTTGGGGGGAGAAGAAAATGACCCCTGTTTGTACAAAGTCTCAAATTATAATGTAAAGAATTCTGACATATTAAACACAGAATTAAATATCATTTTGCAATGCACAGTTAATCTTCAAGGTTTTTTTTAAGATGAATTAAAAAAAAGCTGCAGAACCTCAGAATCATATTTTCTGACAAAGTAATTTCTTAGGTTTTGCCTTTTCTGCTGGCTGTGATCATTCTGCACTCCATATTACTGTAAACAGTCTGCTTGCAGATCAGCAAAATTCTTTCTTGATAGTAACACATCAAACCATGCCTATGCAGAAAGAATCCAAATCCTACAGAGCAGACAATGGAGTCATTCGTTTAATAGATAGGTTTTAAATGAAAACACATACAATATATGAATTTCGCCTCCTGTTTCAGTAGAAGCCAGTATTTTGTTCAGTGCATGGCTGACTCTATTTCTTGGCTGCTAACATTGCTTATGGATCATGCACCACAGCATTCCTTTAAAAATCTAAAGTATGAAAAGCTTAGCAATCTAGAGATGATGAACGCTGGCAGGTGGAAAGAGATCAAGCATTCATATTTTCCTTTCAGAAGTAAGGTGGGCAGAATCTCAGCTTACATGGATGAAGTAGGTCCACAGAGGTGAAAGAAGCTGTGCCGACTTATATTAGCTGGGGATCTAGACTAATGTTACTGCATGTCTTCATTATTACAGGCCTTATGAGTGCAAAGTCCCCAGCTATGCCAGTTGACTTCACTGGGAATGCTGAAGAAAGCCCACACAAAATGAGGTACGTTTCTATTATTCTAAGGCATTTCTAATGCATGCTTATCTCTTACTCCTCTCTCATTGCTGCCTCTCTCATCCTAAAGTCCTCAGTTTCATCTAGTGCCTCAAGCTAGTTCATATATGACTGGCCTCAGCCAGAAGTGCTGGTGACAAATAAGAACAAAAATATGAGCATAAATAGGGACACACATCTCCCCAAACAATGTCTCTTAAAGAAACCATCTGTGCAGGATTTTCAGACCTGGGTCTCAGATGTGGAGGGCTATACAACTATCTCCCTAGATATAGCAGCTAAAACCATTTGAATCTGGCTTGCCAAATATTTACCAGCAGTTACCACATTCAGCAAACTATTTGATTCACCCTTGCGTAGTGCACACACCTTAATTTGATTGGTGTGACAAATGGCAGAATACCTTATAAAGTCAGACAGGAGGTATCATGTTCTGGGGCACTACAGCCTGTTTGGGACTATCAAAAGATCAGCTGTCAGAAGGAGTGGGAAAAACAAAAGAATAAGCAGCAAATTACATAAAAAGACATTAAAAGCTACAATATTAATTACAACTTTGCCATCCCTTTCTATATTGTAGACAATATGGGAAGAAAGTATTTGTAATGTTTTAACATAATGAAAAGTTAAAAGACTGTATGCAAAGTAAATGGAACTATAATTGTCACTGTATTGTTAGAGACTGAGGAATTTAACGTACGTTTCTGTAGTAATGACAACCCTGTGCTGCATGCGTGCGGTCAGCAATTAAAAGCAGTGTAATGGTCTCTGAAACATTTGTATGTACATGCAATATCCCCAAATTGAAGTTGTGGAAATGATTATCTCCTTTCTTAAAAATCTCAGTGTTGTATTAACACTGGGTTTATCTGCCATTTTTGGCTGGCAGTAGATGGGAATGGGTTGCATTAGTGTATCAGTAATATACTAAATTTTATATAAGATAAAATAATATTTTTATCTCCAAGTCTTGATGAAGTGAATAAAACTTTAAGTTCTGTGACTTATGATACCACCATGAACTCCCAATGAAATCATAGTCTTATAAAATTCTCTTAAAATAAACTCTATTCCTTGCATGGCTTATTTTTCTAGTGTTCCTCTAATATGATGACTTACTGAACTATAATCAGAATGCATACTTCATTAATATAATCATACACATGGGAATATACTAAAGGAGAACAGAATAATTATTTGAGAAATCTTATTTAAATTATTTCTGTGTTACAATAAACATGTAGTTTTATATAAACAATCTGATTTCTAGTTATTATTATATGATAATTTGTTCACACAGAGGTACAGTGTGTATCCCATATCTATATGATATCATATATATGATAATACATACTGTAACTAACAAAATCAATCAATCAATAAAATCCACATTAAGATGTTAACTGGATGGATGAGAACTATGAGAAATTACATTCATTGGTTGTTTAGTCAAAGGAAGGACAGCCATAATACATTGGTAGCCCAATAATAACTCAGACTGCAGCGCTTAGAAAGCTGATTCTATATCTATTTGTTGAATCAATCTATTATATGCAATTTACCTTATAATCTCTGAAGTCTTTCGAATGTACTGTTCTCACAAATTTATTCCAAAACAGAAACCTGTCTTCTATGAGGATTTTCTTCTCAAAATCATCACACTGTCTTGAGAACTAAAGCCTTTTGTCCAAAGAGTCTCGGCAAAACTTAGGTATCAAGGTATCCCTTGAAAGGGGATTGATATACTGGTTCCTAAATCACCAGTAAGCTTTGAAAAAACTGTCCCATCTAACTATCTAACTTTCAGTGAGTTATTCTAGATGCCCTCAATCTTGGGCAACTGAAAATAAGTAGATATGTACATCATATGGCAGCTCAGCAGAGTTAAATTCATGTTACTGACTTACATGCAAAGAACATGGTAAATGGTGGAGGGATTATAGCTAAATTTTGTAAAACTACCTGAGAGAGGTCAAAATCGTAATAATCTGCTTATCTGATCTGGCAGCTATGAGACCAGAAAAGATTTGGAAGGAAGAGCAGAGCCCTATACTGAGATGGAAGAGAGTCAGATGGTTGCAAGGAAGCATCGGTAAGTTTGCTGTACGTTAGTAAAAATTATTTTGCATCTGCCAGACTTGTTATGTGACATAGCTATGTGACCTTCATAGGCAAAATTATAAACTCTGTTGTTTACAGTAAGTACTTTGTCATTTTTCATGCCATCTTCTTTTTAGTATTTATCATTTAAGTATTAGACTTAAAAGTACTGGAAATACCAAATCCAACTGGATTAAATGATTGGATATACCTTATAAATAAACCCATAAGAAAAATGATTCAGCATCTTCACAAAATGGGTTGATCTAAAAACCAAGTATTTTGTTATTTCCTGGCTGTCATCTCCTTGCAATATAATCAGAATTAAAACCCCACTACCATTAAATGCAGAGACTGTTACAATCCATATCTGATTTGATATGGGTAGTGCTTATATTCTATTGTGAAAAACCTCATGAAGGTTTACACCAACTAAGCCAAAAGGCTGTGATTTATAGAATACCATCGTGAGAAAGAAACAAGACATTAATAGTATGCACTTTTGAGTATTGATATTTATAAAGGACTAACATTTTTTTAAATAAAGGATTTCTGATGATGGCTTGTATCTATCCTGACAAATTTTTCAACCTGAAATTGTACACAGATTTTTCTTCTGCCACCATCTGAAGCGCTAAGAAAGTTAAACTCAGAAAAGTCTTGAAAGCTGTCATCTTCATTTACCATACCTTTCTGCCTACTGCAAGTGGGGACACACATTCTACAGCTTTTGGTGAAAAAGACATCTTGTTCCATTCTTAAGTTATTTTTGTTACCATATCACATGTCAAATTTGGATCATATTTGGATATCCAGCCTATTTCTGATAATTGAAACTACTGGAAATAAGAAATATGTGATCAGAAATATGAGGAAAAATACATTACAAATAGGAAACTATGCTCTTTTAACCAGAATTAGCAAGCAGCTCCCATATCCCTCTCCCCATCATATCAGGCTTACTTGTTCATCCTTGTGCTTTGTTCCTTGAGTGATCATTTGGAAAAGTAATAGTGCTAGTTCATATTGGAAAAAGGACTGGACTACAGCTGTTCCAAATATCCAGATATTTACCTGTCACTGTCTTCAGTACCTGAATGCTACAGATATATTGGTTAAAAAAATGGAAACCCAGAACAGCCAATCCAGCAGCCTACTTGCTTGACTCAGTCTTTCTGCCACATTTTACTACCTCTATTTTAATTCACTGATCTCATTATACGATTTAAAATTTGAAAGGTCCATACAACTTACTGTTTTGTGCCAGAGCTTGAAGCAGACAGTCCAAGCATCCCTCCAAGCTATCTGCTGTGCTGTCAGTGGTTGTTAGCTTCAGGTTTTTCAGGGCATCACTTAGATTATCTGCTTCATAAACACAAAGAAAGAGAAATCAGTGTCCTCATCAATTTGGTAACAACGTTAATAGCCTTGAATGTAAATAGTTATTGTAAAGTAAACAAGATCCTGTATCAATGAAGGCGGCATTTATGCTCTGCATTCTGAGGATACGAAAAGCCAGGAGTCAAAGGTTATAGATGAAATTAAACTTTTCAAATTTAAATATACATTTATCATTCTGTCTCTGAAAACAGGATGCCAGCAGGCACTTTATGAAATGCCGCTGAACAGCAATTTAACCATCAATATTTTCTCAGCCTAGTTGGTGCAGAAAACCAGCAGCCGTTTCTTTGCTTCTATCTTTGCATGTGGGAAAAAAATATGATGGAAATAAGCACATCTTGATGTTTTTCATCAATAAAGGGAAAGTCACTGAAAATGCCATTTTCTGCATGCCGTGTAGGCTTCCATCTTGGCTATACATTCACAGATCCCTAGTGCTAAGCCTATAGCCTGTAAGTATTATGCCATTTTCCACCACAATGTTACAAGCACCACTGTTTATTATGAACTGTGTTAACTCCTTAAATTCAACTGATCCATAAAAACATATGGCATCTTCTAGAAGTAAGGAAGTTCTGTTGTAGATTTTGGATAATTAAATAAACCTTCCCTCTTAAAAAAAAAACAACAAACCAACAAACAAAAAACCACAACAACAAAAAAACACCAACCAAACCCAAAGCTCATAACATAACTCTCAATAGATGCACATTTATTCCCATAAAAGTTGGGGTAATATGACTTCTACCATTTTGAGTATTCTGTCTACTTATATTTGAGTATGTTTGCATTTGAGTATTGAGTATTCTATCTATCCTATGAGCAAGGTATAAGTGTTAGCAGCAGCAGCCTGAGTCTCTTTGGTTTGCCCACTGATGACTAACCCCACTCTGAATGGACTACCCTTTTAAAACATGAGTGCTGATTCAGTTTCCATGCCAACCCTGTCAGTAAGCAGAAAGTGTTACTCAAAACAAATAATGTTAAATAATGTCTAGCTGTCTCCTGTTCTCCAGTGACTAATCAAAAAACCTTAACCCAAACCCTACAGAGCCGTAGATAGTTCTTTGCAATGCATCACTGGCATCTTCTGGGCCTGAAAGGCTGCCAGTGCTGCCTTGGAGCTTCACACCAAGGTAGGAAGCCCCCTTCACAGGCGAGCTGGCAGCTGCTGTGCTTTGCCTTCTCTTCACTTGCCCACATATGGGATGGTGCAAAGGAAAGGAGGCATGGCAAGAACTTCCCGTTATGCTCCTTTTATTTGTCTTTGAGGTACTGGCAGCCCAGTGGAGACACAGCAGGCATCCCATGAAAAGGGCGGAATCTCACTCCTACTGGAGCTGCTCCGCTTCTCAGACGCAACTGTGGCTTTTGTCCCACCTCCATTTTTTAATAGCATATGCTTTTGTAGCCCAATATCCCATACAGATAAAGGTAAGAGGCTTCATTTTTGAAGTGCTCAGTATTTAGGTAAGAAATTTGTCATGAAATTGTTTATCAGGCAGATAGTTTGTCTACTCAGTAATGTACATGTTCTTAGCTACACTATAGCCAGGAATCCCACTACTGCTAAGTGCAGAGAGCCAGCAGCATGCAGGCAACTCCATTACAGCCTTTGGGGCAGCTGCACTTGGTTGTGCTCTTTGAAATCTCAAACCTGCCACCCTACCACCTCTTCTTGCTATGCTGAACTGACAGGTCCTGGATCAAGCTACCAAGGGAAAAAAAAAAGATTTCTTTTTCCCTTGTACTGACTTATTCCCTTGTACCACCTTGTTACTGTCTCACAGGCTTACTGCAGCACATTTATTGAATGACACTTAGCCAACAGTAGAGCTGAACATGCACTGCAAAGTCTCATTGCTTAAATAAATTATTCAGGAAATACCACCGGAATTTGTCTAAAGACATAGGTGCAGGGTACCGAAGACCCAGTGTTACAATTTAACATTGTGCACTCCACCTCCTCTTATACTTTCCTCACCCACCTCCATCTCATATTCTTCTCTTCGGTTTTCTGCCAATATAGCACTAATTCTCTTCCATCCTACAGGCATCCCATCTCCCTGTATGGATCACACTTAGCTTTGAAACTGTAGCAACCATTTATAGTAAGAGGACTAAATCTACTATATACATGAAAAACAGGGGTTCCCACAATCTGCGGAAGAAGAAAATGCATAGGTAAGAAATTTACCTTCACACCAGTGTTTGCTGTGTGTGCTGACTATGGAGAGAGGCTATTGTTACCAGAGAGCACACCCAGACTTTATTTCTCTCTTATAGCCTCGTCTACCTTGCGTGTGCCCAATAAATCACAAGTGTCCATTTATTATTTCATTTTACTGGGCAGAGATGAGTGCTTTACCTCAAATAGCTGTAATTTCCCCCACTCTGTGCCACATCAGAACCTGCAATAGAGTTAGGAAGGTCTCCCCAGTCTTTTTTCCTACCTTCCCTTTCTGCTCAGTGCCATGTTATGTTTTTCTGGGGGAAGCCCACTATTTTAATACTATACAGTTACCTATGATATGCAGAATGATGCATTTTGGGCAAAATTTCCAAATGTGACTATCCAAATTTTTCATTCCCTATGACAAAAAACTCAGTTTTTCATGGTACCAAGTATGTGCACATCCCACTGACATACATGGACATTTAACTTCAACTTCAGACACACACTTCAAGAATTAATGGACATGTGTGGCAACAGTACGCCATGTTACTTTTAAAATGTCTTACAAAACTATGTTGCAGTATGTGCCAAGTTGTCATTTCACTAGATATGATTGGATACTATAAGTAGTTTTAAAATAATAACAGACATTAAATTAGAAACCATATGCATGATGTGCGTTTCTGAAATAAATTACAATAATCCTTGATTTTCTAACAAGCCTACAACTCTAAACTTGTTGCAGCTTGGGACTTACTCCTTCTTCTGTATAAAAGAAGAAAACGTAAGTAGGAATACTGTAGAAACAACAGACCTGTTGGCACAATGTCAAAAGGCCATGGGACGTAGGAAAAAAACACCCTTCAGGAAAGACTGTATTTGAATACTTTGACTCTCTCTGTCAAAGCCAGTCTCCTTTTTAAACAGGGTCAATAACTTGAAAGGCACATTTACTTCTGAAACCTGAGAATCTCAGACATACGCAAATACATCTTAAATGGATTCAGAGGTTTGGGGTTTTGGAGTTTTTTTTCTTTTGCTGTTCTGAAAAGAACAAAACCTTACAATTTGAGATGACACTGACAGGAATATTCAGAGAGGAAGGGCTGTAGTCTACCAGTGGGCTTTTAGCATATAATGACACAAGGCTTCCTGACTTCTGCAGTTTCCCAGTAGCCCTGAACCTGCCTTTTAGGGAAGAAGCTGCAGATACCTGTCTTCCACGTACAAAATCCCTGTTGTTTCCTTGTGATCATCTCCTGCTTATCTTTCTGTCTCTTCCTCTCTTTCTATAGAAGCTGTTTCCAGTAGGCTTGTTAATAGGCTGATCCCATTCTCAGAGATAAAAACCCGTCAGATAAAAACAATATAAGGAACCTTTTTGGCTGAGTGTCAGGGAAACATGAATAAGTAGATTTTCTCAATATGCAAGGTCATGTGAAAGCTCACATTAGTTGGGAAGATCTAAGTGGGCAAGATCAGGATGGTAAAAGTAAAGATAAGGCTAGTAATGTTCCCTGTGGCACAGTTGCTCAGCAATCTGGTATCAGGTCATGAGTTTGCGAGGCATCAAGTTTAACACAAGTATCAACTATTTCATTGATGACCTCAAGCACACAGTCACTCATACTTACACCTGGTTTATCGGATTGCTTTCAGAAGAATTAGTTCTCTTATCTGGACAGAAAGCCCTGAATCCCACACACCTTAAACCTGTATGTCCTAATGATACAAAGTGATAAATCAGGAAGTGGAGTCTGGCAAGAGC
The DNA here is from genome assembly GCA_017639485.1 of Pluvialis apricaria. NCBI lineage: Eukaryota > Metazoa > Chordata > Aves > Charadriiformes > Charadriidae > Pluvialis > Pluvialis apricaria. The sequence goes on along the minus strand of CM030010.1, from coordinate 55,599,163 downwards.
TGCCAGACCTGTCTGGCCCATTCCACCTACTGTTGCATTTTGTTTTCCCCTGATAACTACTCCTGCACAAACGTTCATAAAAATGAGGTGGTTTAAATACTATAGTAGCCCACATTGCTTTTGGTGGCACAGCATTCCTAGTCTCTCTCACAAAGTTTTGCTATCTCTTGCACAGGCATTTTTACAGAGAAAAACAGCCAGAAACTAACATAAGTGAATGCTTTAATATTCCATTTCATTTCATCATACCCTTTTTTTCTGAGAGGTTTTCTGTGACTCATTCCTATTTTCAGTCACTAATTTGTTTTATACAGAACTGTTCTTGCATATCGTAAAAAATTGGTGGTTGATCAACCTTGTTTAGGGTCAGGGCCACAGGAATGCTGGCTAGGCTGCAATTAGTTTTACAAGGTACCTAATACTGTATCTAGGGTTGCAGCTTCTCTGGGCAAGAACGAACTTGCTAATTTTGCCTTGAGTTCACAGCATCTTCCCTCAAATCACATAAAAAGTCAAGGCACACAAAAAAGCCATCTTCTAAGTTAAAAAAAAAAAATTAGAATGTTTTAGCTAAGTATTTAGATGGATAGCTTTTGTCTGGACAGTTTATTGCTATATATTTTGTGATGTTTTTCAGTATAGATATTTTCTTTAAAAATGAGACTTTGTTCAAACATACCATTCACATTTCCTGTATCTTTTGATTGACACCTAGTATACTGTTCTTATTACAGGGACTATTACATTATACATGCTACTTAACAGATAAGGAATTCAAAATTAATAGATATTGAAATGGGACATACTGAAACAGGTTGATCAGATAAGCAATTTTCCTATTACAGGGTTGGTGGCTGTATTAGCCTCAAAGCCTTCTGAATCTGTTTCACTGCCTCTCAGCAAACAGCGAGATATCAAACTGAGCAGAAGGAATGATGCCATTTTATGGGTCTCCTTGTGTTATAATGGCATGAATGTCTTAAAAAGCACTTAAAAAATTAAGTGCTTATGTCTACATGGACTAGACTTCAGAAATTACTTAATTTTCTTCTATGGACTTTAACTTCCTAGAATTTCAGTACAAACTAACCTATATGGAAAATCCACCACTGACTGCCCACAGTTGCTTCTGACTAAAAGTGTATTCTGAGGTTCTATTATTTGAGAACCCAGGAACTGACACAAAGATCAGACACGTAATCCATTTAGGCAAGCTTCCAGCTCCGAAGCCACCCTTACCCCATGCTCTTCACTTCCCTTCCGATACCATCTGTGTTTCTACGCTAATGCAGCCCCCACGCCATCATCAGAGCACTCCATGCACAACCGTATTCAGTGGTGCCTGAGGTGCGCTGTGGTACATGCTGCCTACCTCATTGCCCCAAGCTTGATAACCTCTCACGGTGGAGAGGGGGGCGGCAGGGGGGTGTGGAGAGGGTGGGGGTATGGTTTGTTGACCCTGAAACTGACTACCTGAAGAGGAGGCATATTTGGCCTGAATTACTTTTTGCAGCAGGAAGCCCGGCAACTGTTGAGATCTGTACCATGCCTTTGGTCTTTAATGACCCCAGATGCTCCTTCTCCAAAGAAAGCATAGAAGACTGGCCCAAAATTATCAGAGCTTGTTAGCTCCCAGGACATTGAATAAGCTGGTAGGAATGCACAGGATGAGTCCTTCTCGAATCTACATAAGGAAAAGCTAAGATGCTTCCCCTTGGATACCTTGTCAGAAGATACCTAGTCCCATACAACAGTTTATCTACCTAGACATGCAAAATACCCCAAAAAATACACAGTTTGAGGACAAAATAACTTTGTCCTCATCTTTAGGTCATTGCCAAAAAATACTGCCTCCCCTCCTTTCTTTGCAGCAGCTGCCCTCAAGTGCTCCCAAGTGTACAGTGTTTTCTTCAAACCACGCAAATCTGTCATTCGAAACAACTCTCTGTTCTTAGCCCAGCCAGGAAATTTTGAAACTTGGCATCTGATCAGGCGGTAGACACATGCTGTCACAGGCCAGTGGTAAAGAATTAATTTTTGATAGGTAATGCCAGGAGAAACTTAGCTGGCTATTGTCTCCTAAAAATAATAGAAGTAACAGTGCTCCTCTAATAGCAGAGAAAGCACAGTGTGACTCTGGATTCCCACAGCATTTTACTCTTCTCAGAAAGGACAAACAGATGGGCCCGGCTGAGAGCAGGTCCTTGTGAATGCGGTGTTTTACACGCTGGCAGGACACAGCTGGGACAACCCCAATGTGAACCATATCTGACATACTCACAGACTGGATTAGCAATTGCCTGGCACAAACAGGAGGTGCATCTGCACGTGCTACGTGAACCTGTGCTCTATCTTGCTTCTCTGATAAACAGCATTGCAGGCCAGAGCTGTGAGACAGAGGTGCTGGCTGATGAAGGTGCTGGCCATCAAAGTAAGCAACTGCCCTTTTCCCTTACCAGGCCCTCTTGTGCCTGGTTGCTGTGGAAATTTAGGCCATCTGAGAATTACAGCCTCTGTTCTGGAGGTGGTGTTCAGTCAGCAATGTCAGAGAAGGATCTCCAGGCACAGAGAAACAGATCTCTCAAAGCTGACAAACAGGTACGGTTGCTGTAGCTGTGCTGGTTATATCTACAGGTGGCTCTTTTCACTTCGCGTCATTTTAACAAGACTCTTTTGGCTCCACTGGTGCTCTTGTACATAACCTTTCCAAGCAACAAGACAGCATAGGATTTCTGTTTGGTCCTTAGAGACATTCCTTCTGTGAGTTACGCCACCAGTGGAATGGGCAGGCTGAAGCACCCCTGTTCCCTTGAGTCTCTGGAGAGACACAGCATCTCTCCAGGGCACATGGGTGCAGTATGAACTGCAGGGTGCTGGTTCTGCTCTGCTGCCACGCAAGACGCAAGACGCAAGACGTGCTGGCAGCCTGGGGCTATCCCCGGCAGGAGGTCATCTAAACTGCCTCAGGATGCATAACCAGGACACCTGGTAAGGACAGACCAGACCAAATGGTCTATGACAATTCAAAGATAAACAGCTTTGCTAGGAAATGAATGGGAAATAGAAAACTATTTTGCTACTGCAAAATTATTACTACGCACCCACATTTTTAATACTGCATACAACTCTAGGCACCTCATGCTGCAAATGACATGCTACAGAACTACAAAAGGCACAGACATGGCTGAGCAAACGTAAGGAAGAACTGCTCCTCAAGAAGTTATCTAGGCAAGGACTCTTCATTCTGAAAAAAAGAGAACTGAGGGTAGAAAATGATCTAGAGGTATGGAATCATGAATAGGACTAAGGTAATGAAAAGAAAGCTAATATTTACTGTTTCTCCTAACACAACAACTAGAATACCAAAATGAAATTACCAAGCAACAAACTTAAAGAGAACAAAGTATATTTTCACAACTCACGTAATCAATCACTGTGAAACTGTTAAAGAGGCTGGAACTATAAACTGATTCATTTAATTTATTCAATTAGAAAACAATTATGGGGAAACTAAAGTCCATGCAATACTAGGATATGCATAAAACGTCTGAATTTGGAAATTCCTAAATGTTAGATTACTGGAAGTTGGGAGAATACCACCCTGTACTTGCCCACCTCCTGTCCCTGCCCTGCTCAGTGTTTTCCCAGACATCAGCTACTGGTCCTTCACTGTCAGAAACAGGGCAATTGGGTGCACTGACTTTTGGCTACAGGTGGCCGTATGGCATTTGCATTGTCACATTGTGCCTCAGTGCTCTGGTTCACCAAGACAACAAGATGGCCAAACAAATCTCTCCAGATGTGTTTGGACTTTACTGGGCCATCTGTTTGGATCCAGCAGGCTGGGGAAGATTTGGGGTTCTGTGGTTTCTCCACAGCCGCTAAGGTAATTCCTGTGTTATCAGCTGCATCTTTGGTGCTGAGCAGGTCCTGAGGCTGATCCTGCCCCTAAAACAGATTACAACTTAAATCCATGAATCCAGACATCTTAATCAGGGAGTAACTTTTTTTAATTTATTTTTTTATTAACAGAAACCCTGCTTGTTTTTTTTTTCTGTCCTACCATGTTCTTTGAGGTGGGATAACTTTTTTCTTCAGCTGCTTTTACTAGTTCTGGGTAAATACTGATAAATCACTAACTGGAGGGCTCCTGCTGCAACCTGTGTTTTACTTAGGTACATTTGCTCTAATTTTCTAGCATAGTAACTAATTTTAATGAGAGTGCCTATTTTTGTCAACAGTTCAGCTGCTTCATTCTTAAACACTTTCTGAGTCTTAGATATATACCATCTGGTCTTAGAGACTTGTTACTCTTTCATTTATCCATTTGCTTCAGCATCTGTTCTTCTGACACCTCAATGTCTCACGGAGCTTCATTTTTATTACCTGAAAATACTGACACACTATGACTCATTGCCACCTGAGCAGTAAGATACCTAATTATTTTTGATAATTATCAGGTCAGTCTATACATGCTAACAATTACTTAGTCAGTTTGTATTTAAAATCAGGATAGAAATGTAAACAAAGTAGCATCAGATAGCATTTAGTTCACTTCAAATCTCTTGCCAATGCAAAATTTTCACTTTGCTGTAGAATTCTGGTTAAGTTTAAGAGTGGTATGGTGTTAGGTTTGTTTGGTTTTTTTACTACTTCTGAACTCCCTCAATAATATTGTAAGTAGAATTAAAAGGATCAGCCCTAAAGATAACCAGAAACAAAGATTAGCTAAAATAACTTTTTTCTTGTTTTCTGTTTTGTTTTTTAGCCTTGGGGGAAATTGAAGACCTTTGAAAATAATTTTGCGTATTATTTTTACTATAGTCACAGATAAACAATAGATATTAATACAAACATATTTACACTACTGCAAGGTATATCATTCTGTAGCTGCTGTAACTGGTTTCTGCGTGCTAATAATCCTTTCTCTATTACTTAAATCCTGAGTTGCAAAGGCTAGGCTATAAGAATGACATTTCAGAAGGTTTTGCAGAATCTTGGAAGATTTTTGTCCTTTCCCTAGGCAAATATGGTATAGATTTAGGTATTTTTATATTTCATAATTAAACAATGAAGATCTAAAATTATCTTAAAGTCCAAAGAAACTGATCAAAATTCAGTGAAATCAACATAACTTTCACTGATTTACAAAAAGCTCTAAAAGGTTTTGCTTAAAACAGATCCTAAAAGAAGGATGAAATAGACTTTTTTCATAAATAAAAAAGAAAAATATTGTTTGATAAAGAGAATCTGTACTGGATGAATTTAATTTAAAAGTCAATTAATTATAAAAAAATTAATAATTTCAACTAGAGAAGACATATAGCTCTCAGTTTATGGAGAGATCTTTACTGGTACTCTGTTACTAGGACTAGTAGACAAAATCTTATACAAGATGGCTACCGATTTTAAAAGAATTACATCTAATCATAGTTTATTTTCTCCAGGTGCCTGATCTTCACTGAGCCACATTATGAAAACCCAGGAGACATGCAGAACATAACAGAAAATACTAATTGGGACCTTCTGATACACAAAGCCTCTTAAATTCTCACTGGGTCCTTAGTGAGCATGAAACACACAACATTTTCTGCAATCAAAACTGAACCCACTTCAGTGGCTTTATTCAATGCTCCGTCACAAAACTGATAATAAAGAAGGTAAGATGCCTGTTTTATCCTAAGTGATGTGTTGTATCAAGATTAGTCAAATTTCAGGGAAAAATGGTTTGGGTGCTGAATGGAAGAAAAATGTCTTACTGTTTTTACCCCAAGTAATACATAATTTTTCTCTGTGTCCTCTGGTTTAATTCTCACATGTTCATGACTCTCTATAAATATATTAATTTCATAAATTCATGCATATCAGTTAATTTCTTCAAAGCCACCGTACTGAATAGATCTTACCCTTTTCCCTTACTTTTTAGAAAGTTTTTTAACAACAATCTTTAAGTGATTTCCCTCTCCAGTTTACTATTCAGGGTAATTGCATTTTTGGAAAGCAGCATCAGAATTTTGAATACAGAAGAAAATCAAAGTTCATTGCAGCAATTTTCCCATATGGGGAAAAAGACTAAGGAAGGGCAGGGCATCTGCCCTGTATCCTTACAAAATAGAAATGTCCTTTAATGCTTCAGCTACTGCCAGCAATAACACAAAAAGAAAAGCTGCAAGATAGTCAAAAGCCTAACTTTAGCATCTTGAGAGTCTGTGTAGTTCTCATCTGCCCACTTAGGTTATGTGAAGTCTCTAAACCTCTACAGGTAATGTAGCGCAGAAGCAGCATCTTCCTAACCCTCCTACTTTATTTACATGAAAAAAGTACCAGCTCATCTCCCTGGTGAGGAGATCACACCATCAACAGAAGCAACAGTTCAGGCATAGATGTATATCAAAACCAAAAGAAAATTATAAAACGTATATGACAACATAAGCCTTCAAATAGCGAGTCCTGTTAAGGCTCAACTTTTTTATATCCTGAGAATAAATATAGCTAATGCAGGAGACAAATAACTGTGTATCATGCTGTATATGGAGTTTTCTTGCTCTGTGTAACTGCCTAACAAAACCACAATATTATTTAATAGGTAAAATGTTCTCACATTCACAGATTGTGTCAAAACCTGTGCTACTAGCCATGCTGTGTAGAAACACTAAGGTCAGGGGCACTGCTGTCTCTAGATGAATGCACTGAACAGGTTGTTTAGAAAAAAGAAGGGAAACACACAGTTAAAGATTTGAAAGCACGTTCTGTAAGTGCACCATTGCACACCTCTGCTTGCTGGGTGTGATGGGCGTTCCACTCCTCCTTCCTCCTGCCTCCCATAGGTCTGATCAGCAGCGATATAGTATGTGACAGCGCATGTGAAGAATGCTCGGGAGCTGAAGCTCAGGCTGCACGTATCCTTTCTTTCAGCACTGCTGATCTCCCTGTCAATCCCTGCTGAAGGACAAGAGAGTGGCCACCAAGGAGTAAGTAGGTTTCTTCCAGGGTTTAAGCTACTACAGGCTGCAATGAACTGGCTTTACGAAAGAGCCAACCAGCTAGCCACTGTATGTAGTCACAGCACTCGGTTCACAAAAGACAAGAGCCTCTTTCTGCTGTCAACCAGATTCTGACTTTTTAGCCCAAACTATGGAAATGAATTGTTAGGTTTGGTGGCCTCCCACACCAGCTCCCAAGAACAGTTAAAATTATGCAATTCCCAGGTCATCAATTGTCACAATATTATCATGTGTTATCTGGTATTTCTCCAAAGGCATGACTCTCAGTGAGTCACAAATACCTGAGAATATCAGGTTTCATTTCTCAATATACTTTTTTTTTAGTCCTCACCTTTGGAAGAAAAACAACTTGAAAATATAAACTAGATATTACAAGAGTAAACAGAAACAACCCAAAGGCTTATCCTTTAAAAAATAATGACTTCTTAAACTAATCTCAATGACTATTTTTATGTTTTGCCCATCATTCGGCATTCTCAAGTGTCACTTTTTTTCCCACAAGTTACACACATATTTGTCATGGTTTCCTTAAATTGGTTAGATTTAAACAAATCCTATTAGTAATGTAATCCCCCAAATAAATAAAATATCTTTCTGTGCAAAAGTTGCATGTATTCCATGTTATAAGATCTCCATAATTCCTTTATCTTAGAGGTAGGTGTGTATACACACACAAACACATGTAGTATATACATACACTACTGCAGACAGAAAAATGCTGGAGTGATACTAGGTTGCATAGTCAAGTATTAAAAACATAGAAAGCTCCAAAATTCAACCAACCCACATATATTTGACCCCGTAAAATATCTGCCATACAATACAGTGCATGCCAAGATGTACACATGACGAATACTGTTTTTTTCCAAGGAACCCCTATGTCTTTCAGGACAAATGTTCTGCCAAAGAACAACTACTTAATGTCTTCTCTTATTCTCCATCTTGGCATGTGGTTTTAGTCTTATTTACCAGATACTATTAAAAAATCCTGTTCTGAAGGTTTATTTCCTTTCTCATTGGCAATTATAAAGTTAGTATCATTACGTTATGTCATAGTGTTTCAAAGATATTAATGTGCTTGTTTTCACAGGGTATTTATAAGGTAAGGTGGAATCAATATACTATGTGAACGAATGGGAGAACTGAAACATGGGAAGCTTAAGGTCAGAAGTATTTGTGTGGTAATTTGGGGCTTCCAACATGAGCTCCTGATTTTCAGGTTAGAGAGTTACTGAACACTCTGGATTCCTTTGGAGTCTTCAGATGCAGATATGAATTATTCTCAGCACTTCTATAAAGCAGACCACAACACATCAAGAAAGCATGAGACATGATAAGAGATTTGGTTTTTAAAATTGCCTGCAATATTTTCCTACAGGAACTGTGTGTCACTGGGGGACAGGAGGATCCAGTTCTTTGTGGGAACATTCAGCTATTAACTGTCAGACCAATTCTTCTCTATACATGCCCACCCCTCCTTAATTTATGACATGACTTCCAAGTACTGCAATGTAAGCGGTAGGGTCCTTGAGGGAACAGAAGCTCTCTGTCACCACAGTATCCTGGATTACTGCCCACCCTATGCACAGAATGAAAAAAATTCTGTGAGGAAAAACAACAAAATAGTCTCGTAAATGACTACTGATACTTCAGACAATAGTCCAAACCTGTTTCTTGCTCATGCTAAAACAAAACTCCACCAAGCAAATGCAAATGGACAGCCTAAAGCAGACACTTGGCATAGAATATAGCTCTTCCTGAAGAGCCAGTAAATGACTGAACCAGGATCTTGTAAATAAAGGGGTAACCTTAATAACAATCAATGCTATCACTCCCTACAATGATATATTACATATAAATAGACAACCATACAGGAGTATAGAAAAGAAAAGCTTATGCGTGCATGCACACGCACACACATGCAACTAGCAGGGCTTGCATCTCTTTACTGGCTCTTTTTTAAATATGTGTTTTGCTGTTTAATTATGTTCTTTTGTCCTCTTTCTTTTCCCTTCCTCTTCTGCCCCTCCAGATGCTTTCTGCCTGAAGCATTTTTAATGTAGCAAGCAAGAGACACTTTGTCAAGTCAAGATGGCAAGAACAGAGAACAGGTGATGAAAACAAACAGAAGAAAATTAATCTACAGAAATAGTACAGTCTAGAAACAGTACATTTAAAGCTGTTAGCTCTCTCAGCTTAATCTTTTCTTTGGGATGATCTTCGCCTATGCTACTGGGTATAACCTTTTCTGACCAAGTCAGAAGAAAAGTCTTTTCAAGAAAAGTCTTTTCAAGAAAAGTCTTGATCTTAATGTGATTCAAGGTAACTGACTACAGATGGCAAATGCTAATCTAGACATTACAGAAACAAGTAAGAGAAAAACATTTTCATAAAATGTTTTTGAATTTTCCTTTAAATTATTTCCCTTACTATATTAGAGCAAACACTGATTTAATTTATATGTTATAATATTAGAACACCAATTTTTTTTCCTTGTATAATTTAATGAAGCTCCAATTCTCTATACTTTTTCCAAGTTGTGTAGAAAATATGGCTTGTCAAGTAAAAAATAACACATATGTAATGCCAGAAGTTAGACTGAATGGACATTTGCAGGATGCTATAATGCAGGACAATGATTTAGACTTGAAGTATACATTCCTAATCTATATAATAAGGTTTCATCTACTGTTAGCTTTTTCAGTAAACAAGTTAAAATTACTTTTTCCTCTTGTAATGATACTGGGCCTATCATCTTCTCTTACGTGAAAGGTATAAACCGGAGCTTTAATAAAAATAAAATAAATACATAAATAAATGAAAATCAGGCAATACAAGGCTGAGGATACAAAGTTCCAGGACTGGCAACAGTACTGAAGAAGAAGCTGGGAAAAACTCTCATTGACTTCAACAAGTTCTGGATCTGGTCTTTTGCCTATACTATGCAAGTAAGTACATATAAATTTGATTTATAAACGTAAGTCCACAGTACAATATCTGTCATAACTATACTTATGCTACCAGTTTGAGTTATTGAACAAATACTAGATCTGATTTTGTACAAAGCCCTCAGGCTCATCTTTCACCAGCAAAGTGAGAATTCTGCCTGAATAAGATACCCAGGCTCAAAATTAATACTGTTAACTCTAATTGTACGTCACATCAGTGCTCTTCGTGAAGCCTCAGGTAAGTCAGACGTTATGAAATACCAATCTGTAACACAGCGCATTTCTAGCTAGTATGAGTTTCCTGAAAAACTTGAATATGGAAAGGAAGCACTAAAAGGCACAGGGCAAACGATGAGTCTGCTGTGTGTTATAGATTTTGTTTCTTTGCTTCTTAAGCTGTCTGGTTTGAAGGTCATCCTGTGATTTAGCAGACAATGGAGATTTTCAGTTTTCAGATATTTCTTACTGACAATAAACCCATGATGATGCCAGAAAAGGAGGATTCATATAAATTCACATGGAATTTATGTTTACCAGAGTCCTTCGATGGAAATCTGACATCATTACTGTCAATGGTTATTGATGTCAGAAATCAAGGTTATTTTAATACTTAGATATTTTTTGTTTTCTCTTATAAAAATACATTCTTTAGGTCTGTTTATTAAAAAGCCTGCTTCTAAATCCTGCTTTTAATATGACCATTAATTGTGTATATAAACCCACCATTTTAAAATTCACTAAAAAGTTGTGATATTTAAATTACCATACATCTCATCTCTCTTTTCTTACCCAAGTTACAGAAATTTCAACTTCTGAAGCAGTCAACATCTTTGCATTAAGGGAAGGTATATGTGTAATTTTTGCATAGTAGGAAAAAATATCAAGCTTTCTGACACATTCTCTACAAGCGTTTCAAATATAGTAAGTTAAGAAACAAAATCTCAGCCCTTGTCCTGTTGAGTGTTAATAAAATTCCATCTGGTCACTTAGGAGCTGTGCCAACATTACCACACAAAGAACCTTTGAGCCGTTTGAATGTTCAAGAGTCATTTGACAGCTTTTTTATTTACCTTTTTTTTTTTTTTGTTAAATATGCACCTAATAGTGTACAGATGGCTAGGTTCTAACAAGTTTACTTGCATGTAAACTTGAAACTAACCTTGAAAGTAAACTGCTGAGGTTTTGCTTTGGGTTGTTGCTTGCGTTTATGTATTTTTTCTAACATTTAAGATTGTTCAATCTACTGCTGCTCCAAATTCCTTATTAGGCAAATAAAAAGTGAAAGTGAAAACCTGGTGCACAGTTGTTCTAAACCTGCAAACACAGTAAGAATCCGCTCAGCTTGTTCAGGGTCAACGGAATGGGAGTAGGTAGAGGGAGTTAAAGTCACAGCAGACAGCAAGTTAAAGAAAAGTTAAGTGACAAAAATCTTCACAGGGGAAACAAATCTCAAGAACCATTCTAAGCAATGAGAGAGATTTCAGCAACAGATGGGTACTATGCTCAATATATATTAAGTATATATCTTTCAGTGCCAAAATCCATTACAGATTTATTCTCTTGTCATTGTGCTAAACTATGTGTACTTAATAGAGAAATATAAATTCCACACTGTAATTTATATTCAAATTTGCCTTGGAAAACCAAAATTGGTTTGCCAAAAAAACCCCACCCCAATGAAAAAAAACATTCTGAGCGACTTGATCTAGCTTAAAGTTATCCCAGCTTGGCACAGGAGGCTGTATTAGGTGACCTCTGATGTCCCTAATGACTTAATTTTTCATGTGATATTATGAGTCTATCTGATAAGGTTGTACACATCATGAACACACAGCACTGAATTGCTTGGCCTGATCTATAGCCTTCAACACAAAACATCTACTAAAATAATCATAGTAATAGCCAAATTATCCGGGAGGATTCACAATGTTGCAAGACTGGCAGATGTAATCTAGGTGATCCACTTCTGCACTATATTGAGTCAAAAGAGACAGGTAAAACAATACTGAATGCTGTACCCGGCTCTTGGCTAGAGGATCAGTTTTCTGGGATACGAGAAATACAGTGAGACAAAAATGCTATTTCAGTTATAGGAAGTGGTTTAGTAACACTCCCTCCTCATTCCTATCCCTCAACACCTTTTAACTGAATCAAGTATAAAATCTATAAATTAATGGGATTAATTTATATCTTAAATCTCTGTAGGATAAGCACTCAGAAGACAGATAGGCCCTGATTCTGTCACTACTTACCTGTGAGTAACTTTTTCATTCTTACTGGAGTATTTTTGTAAGTAGCCTTCCACATGTGCATAAACAATTGGAGGTCCTAACATGTAATATATTACATTATGTTACATTAATGTAACTAAAGAGAATACAACTGTAAAAATATCGACTATTTTTATTGTTGTCTTAATTAATTTGTGGGCAATTCAACAAAATGAGAGTTTTGGAAAGGATTTTAATAGAAAGATCTTTGCTTTGACATTCTTTTCCAACTCTTGACTGTGGACTTAATTAAAACCAGCTACTCCAATCTTCAAAGCCATAACATATATGATTAGGATGCAAAGAGCAATCTACTACAGAAAATAAAAAAGGTCTGAGCAGTGGGGAAAATGGCGATTAATCTAGGAAAAACTGTGAAGCTTTAAGGAAAGGCTATAAAAGACCTAATAACGGAACATAATGATGTTTCCACGTGTTCTATAATTACTCAATTAGTGCTATGTTTTTAAAGGTATGTTGCAGATTAAATGAAGTTGTCATTGAAAATTAACAATTTATGTAATCTGCTTTTGTACTCCTGGTCTGAAATCTTAAATTTTTATCTGTTAATAACTTTTCTTTGTTTTGCTACTGTCTTTTCACATGTGATTATGGGATACAAATTGTTGTACCTGCCTGCAAATGCCTACCATTCCAGAAGGAATTCCAGACCTTGAGCATCTTTCTGAATGGTAAGCCCTCTAAAAACTCTTAAAATACAGAGACTTGAACTTCCCAGTCCTTTTCCAAGCTAAGAAATTGTTTACTTTGCTGGATCTTTGAGCAGCTAGTTTTAAATTCAAGGTTGATCAGAGCACTCCTAGCAACCCATTTTCTCCTGGTCCAGATATTGACTTGAGTTTCCCTGTGGCAGTTGCTACCATGGTGTCCTGTGCTGATATAGTTCCCTTAGCATGTTAGCCGTGTGAGAAGCCTCTGATGCCTGACACAAAACTTAACATTAGACATTGAAAGACTGAGGGCTCGCACAATGCACTTCAACGAAACCTCAGCAAGGAGAGTAAATATTTACCCTGATATAATTATGAAGGTCACTTTGTAGTCTATTCTTTTACATTTTATAAAGAGATACAAATATAAAATAATACATCTATCACTGGTAAAATAAAGCTTAAAAACAAATAAAAAAGTCATAAATGAAATTAGTTCAGCTGTTCCTAATTAAAAAGACATAAGACATTCTGTTATGCAACAACATTCATGCAAGTTCCATTTTCCTTCTTGACAAAAAGATACATATCCTAAACCAGCTGCTCTACTACACTTGTCCCCTCCAGTTATCTTTTTATGGAAGCATGCAGTTTTCCCCCAACTTTCTATCCCAGGAGAAGGCTGAAAGTTGCAGCCTCTACATCTTGTCAGACTGGGGGATTTCACAATTATGTCTCAAAGGCCACATATTCCTTAGATGTGAAGTCTTAATGGCAGTTTATGCTGGTCTCCAGAGAACTTTCAAAATTTGCTTTTAATTTGTTTTTATTTAATTTTCCCCAAAATTACCCAAAAAATCACTACTTTTAATTACAAGCTACATGATAATTACAAACTCTGCATGAAAGCTTTCAGCCCTGAAAATATACTTTTTTAATTTGATGAGTGTGTGCAAACAAGTTCATAATGGAAGCGACCTGCCATTTGTGCTATTGTTTGGGTTTCAGGGAGTTTGTTAGAAAGAGATCAGTTGCAAATCTAATACATGACTCTAAACTCCTTTATTTACAAATGTCTTACAATTAAAAATTCATATGGTGGTAAGTACTTGTTTGCCAGTATTCTCTTACTGAAGTTACTCTCAGCAAAACATTTTTGTCCCAAGGAAAGAAGAGAGGGAAAGACTATTATATAAGAATGTGCCTTTCCTCCTGAAAATACAATTGTGTCAAAACCTGTAATTCAAAAATTTCTTTTAACCACAGAAGGGCTGACAGAAGTGTGACAGTCTCCTCATGCCTTGGAGAAAAAGGCTTTTTAATATTCTTTAATGAAGGATACAAAGGAAACTAAGTCAATGCTGGAAAGCACTGCTCCTTGGCTGGTGAGATTGTCTGATGCCACTAGTCCTTCAATTTAGCAGCTCAGCACAAATTACTAAGATGGCCCCAAATCAACAATACGCACTTTGTAGGCAGATTGTGGTGCCCACATATTGTAAACTGAAGACTGGGTTGTCAGTATAATTCGTCTATAAGCTTTTAGGGCCAAAAAAGAGTTTGTTTTTAAAGGTATCCTGTACTGCCTTAAACCTGGTGTTACTAAGATTAGTAGACATCTGTGGTTAATTCCTCTAGTGGTAAATATTTACCTATTAATGCAGTTATTTGTTCTCACTTAAGAATGCATAGGATGTAGAGCATCAATAAAAACACTGCAGTGATAGGACCAGCTCAGATGCTCTCTAGAGGAAAAGGATTCAACTCAGTTTTCATGTAAGACTGACATAAAACTGCATAATCAGATGACAAAATTAAAATGGTGCACAAAATGCTTAATATAACCCTATTTTAAAGAAAGATTTACACAAAACCTGCTAGTATTCTGCACGACTGCTGCAGTTATAAGTGATCATTAACCTCTGCGCAGCATTTAAGAGCTTTATTTAGTAAAAATTATACAACAGTGACAGTGCAGTAAACATGGTACTGATGTTTTGAGGCAGCACATTCCAGTACGTATGCGCAGCTGGGTAAATCGTAATCCAAATGTTCTAGGCCTCAAGTATTACTTCAAACCACTATGATGAGCATTTGAATGAGTGAGAAGATGCAATACGTATCTGCTGAAAATATGTTTTTAGACAGAGAAAATCTGACGGTGCAAATCGGGGAAAAAAATCTCAAAAAGAAAAGGCTACTTTATAGGTCTTAAATCTCTTGACTCTTAATTAAACTATTAATCCCCCACTCTGCAATCAGCTGTATTTGGACAACATCCCAAAACCAAGTGAAATGCTCCCCAGACACATGTATTTGTAGGAAGCTCAATAAAAAAGGCAACCAAGATTACTTTTTTCCCCCAAAAGAAATATATTTTTAAAAGACAAAAGATTTCTGCAAAATGCCACTTGTTACAATAAATTGCAAGTCATTTGTTTCCCCCACAACCAGGATCTGAGTGTGTTGCAAAGTGGAGGAGTGCTTTGCTTTCACTGCTTAATAACCATCTCTCAGACTAAGTAAAGAGTCATATTGACAGAAACGGAGAGGAGTCAGGCTCTGCATACAATCTGCAGGTCTCAAGAATGAAGGGCAGAGCTAATAGCAGATGGGGAGGACAAAGAAGTCCTTGGGGTGTGTTTCACAAGGGATACAAGGTTCTGTGACAGCTGGATCCAGTTGCAAATGTTATGGGCCCCAGATCAAGAATGTCCACTGTACTGTCAGACATTTATCCCCCTGATGACCAAGCAGATCTTGACTGACCCTTAAATCACAGGGGAGAAAAAACAGAAAATCAGGTTTATACACAGAGTTGACTCTAGGAAGCCTACTTCCCATGGTCCCATTCACCTGTCACCAAATTCTGGATAAATTTAACCTTTTTTCCTTTGAAGTTCCACATGCATTCAGCTTAAGCCCATATCCAGAACTCTCCTAGTTCTCTCAGGTAGCTTAATAACCAAATTCATGTATTAGCCTTATCGGGATCTCTGAGGGAGCGACTCTCCCAGGCCTTCCTTCAAATGTGCCCAGTACACACAGGCAACATAGGAATGCTTGGAGAAAGGCACTAGCATCCAACAGAAAGTAGATGCCAAAAACATGAAAGCGCCTTTCATGAAAAACCTAAACATGAAAAGGCATGAAAGCCTAAACATGAAGATAAATCAAATGCTATCCTCTACCTGAAAGGATTTAAATACAATTTCCCAGAAACATACTCAAACCAGATTTTCATATTTTTCATGTGAGGACAGAAACAGTTTCTACCTCTTCTGTTGAGATACATTTTATATTATGCAGTCATTGCATAAAACAAATGAACAGTCATAGGAAAAAGTGCTGGAACTAAACACCTCCACCTTTTAAAAAACATGCCTTGACTAATAGGCTACGAACACATACCACTATTAGGCCTGGTTTTCTGGTCTGTTTGAGGGCACAGCTTCAATTTCAGGCAGAGAAAAAGCCTGGACTATTCTCTTTCCTGTGTAAACATGTGCCTATCCAAAGGAAGGTGAAGGTTGCACCCAGTTGCACCTCTTCTTCCATCCACATTTGAAAAGGAGGAGGAATGAAGGTTCAGACTTTCACAGAAAAGGTGCAGGCATCCACCTCTAAGAAATAATTCCAGGCCCTGGGCTAAAGGCAGAAATTATGCTGATCAGAAAACAGTATACATATTAATTATGGGTGGTTTCCTGCTGAGCTCGGTAGTCGATCCTACTCTGAACTCCCCAGGCACTGTTTATTTAAAGCACCAAAACTCCTGGCTCAGGTTTCTGAAGGCCACACTGGGAACCAGCACCTAAAATCCAGGGCATATGTGTAATGCAGTCTGTCCCTAACCACACGTCTACAGAGAAACTTCCACTGCGTAAGTATTTCAGGATATTCGTGTTATTTATTTTATGCCACTTTCAATCACTGTCTCAGAGAATTGTATCACTGTTAACTGCACTTGCGCTGTTACACTGGTCTATAATGTCAGTAAACTACCCAACATAGACAGACTCTTAGAAGGATTGAGCTACTGATCGACTGCCAGTCCGTTTGCCATTAGGGCTGAAAGATGCAGCGATACTTCAGAAGGCAGACAAGCAGAGAACAGAAGTCAAAACCCAGCATAAGTTTCTGAGAGGCGATTTCCTGACCAGCTCCTGCACGTAACAAGGATGCTGCAGCCTTTAGAATAAGTGAGTGCACTGAGGAGTTATTTATGGACTGCTTGACAGTCAAGAGACACTAAGAATCTTTGCACCACTCTGTCAATAGTCTGAAAAACTCCAACAGTGTGCCCTAGCCCACCCTCCTCTAGGCATCTTGCACCAACGTTAAGGAACAGCACAGACCTCTCTACGTCGTCTGTTTATATTGTTTGCAGCAAGGAAATTCCTTGTGGTCAGCATGTATAACTCCCACAGATGCCAGCCACATCACACTTGAGGAAAGAATCTCTCCTATTAAGTTTTCCAATTACGCTTTTTTTGAAACTTTATTTTCTTAATCATAATTGGTCCTTTGAAAGTAGAAGGAAAGGGAAGTGAATAAAAGAATAGTTCAGAAGTTGTGACTCATTACAGGAGGAAAGCTTAGAGACACATTTCATGGAGTAAATGTGTGGATTATGCACAAGCCAAAAGCTGCTGTCAATTTTAACTACTGTTGATATGCTGAGGTTTTAACGAAATGAGGAAAAGACCAGGATGCTTCTGTATCAGGAGGCATAGATCAGTGCAGCTTTATTGCTGGCCATATTCCATTTACTTCCATAAGTTGCATGTAAGAATAAAAATTTTAAAAAGCATTATCAGGTTTAATGTCCTTCCTCTCCATTTTATTAACACACAAAAGCCTCATATGGAATGTTATTGAGGTAATATTAATTAGTACAGTCAGCAATTGATCCTTAAAGCAGTATTTATCAGGAAAATTGCTAATGTTTCAGCTATATGCACATGATAAAAATCAGCCTTTCTCCTTCGTCATGTCCCATCGAAATAGGCAGCTAGGCACAATGAGTAGTAGTTTGGTAACTGTTGGTAATTTCAAATCCTCTATAAATCCAGCAGCTGACATGTATAGCTCCTTCTGTATCTCACCTAGACATCGTGTCGTCTCAGAATAAGCCCTCCACTATTCTATGTCAGCACTTTTCATGTGTAATCAGAGTTGGACTCCTCTAAGGAAAAGATTACAGGAAGGCCCAGAGGGAGAGAACTAACAAACTCTACTAGCACTGAAGAATCTACAATATCTCAGGAAATGCATGTCTGTGCATTGCCACCCTTTTATACGGAAGTTTGTCTTCCCTGTGAGTAGGATCCACTGTAATAATCCCTTGAAAAAACGTGCAGTTATGTCCCACTAGAGAAGTATTAAATGACTCTGTCAGGAGGAATTATTCTCTGATCTAGTTGAGCAGAAGTTTTGATTGTCCTGTTTCAGGTCTACACCATAGGTGCTCTAGAGGGATAAAAATAGTGGCAGATGCTACCAAATTACTCTGCTAGTGTAGACTCATCTATCTTGGAAAAGCTTCCTCTTGTTCCAGGTTGACAAAAATTTATTACTGAAGCTGAAAAAAAAATATTAAAAAATAATAATACACAAGTAAAAGCACAATGTGTTGGGATAAATGAACCTAATTTAGGTAGGGGCTTTTACCTCTATAGTTAAGTCAGGTATAGGCTATGACAGACAGATTGTGGTTATGACTAAACTGGGGGACTTGGGAGAGCTTCTAAGTATGCATTCCGGCTCATCATATTCCATGTCAGAGAAAGCTCAAGGTATGCACTTTCCCCTGCATACTGGACACATAGACAAGGCGGGAGCTATATCATGCACAGTAGGACTGGGAGATCTAGACCAAATGGTTTCCCATTAATTGCTCCTGCAAGTCAATCTTAACGCATTTCTCATTAGCTAAGCACAGAAAAAGCTGAAATCTCATTTAAGCTACACCTGAGAATCCATATTTCATCATCAGTGTGATTCTGTAGAATTAAGTCTGTTGGGTGTACAGAAATTAAGGTTTGCCATCCTCTATTCACTTGCATCAAATGATTGCCAGTAACTCACATTCACTTGCAACTGCAAATGTTAGTCTAACGAACACTCCTAGACATTTTTTCAAGTACACAGACTTTTTTAGTTTTTCTAGAGCCACAGATATGAAGTGTTTATCATTGCTTTACTTAGTATCAAGAAGTCAAATGTGAGTCTACACAGCCCTATATGGACTGGTTAAACTGCAGATCTTGAGTATGCAGTTTGTGTTTGAAACCACTATAGCCTGCAGGTAGAGAGGCATTCGTAATCTTCTGTGCAGACAACACTAAATTTGGGGGAACAGCTGGCATACCAAATAGTAATCCAGAGGCACCTTTCAGAAACTCGGGGACTGGATCAACAGAAGTCTCATGAAGTTCAGCAAGGATAAATGCCAAGTTCTGCAACTACAGCAGAATAACCCCAGGCATCAACGCAGGCTGGGAACAAACTGTTGAAAAGACCCGGGGGTTACAGTGGATGCCAAGTAAAGCATGAGGCAGCAGCGTGCTCTCAAGGTAAATAAAGCAAACTGTATATTGGTTATATTAGGAGTGTGGCCAGCAGATCAAGGCTCTGCTTGATGCCTGGCAAGGATTTGTGTGTCCCAAAATTCTTTGTCAGGTTCTGGGTGTACCAGATCAAGAAGGATACTGAAAAATGGGACAGGGTTACCAAGATGGGCACGTGCCCACAACACACACCATGTAAGGGGAGGTTGGGGGCTTCTTTAGAGTGGCAAAGAGGAGGCTAAAGGGGGCCTGCAGCTACCTGAAGGGACATTACAAAGACTACAGAGGCTTCAAGTAGTAGGTAGTCATAGTTGACCTGGTTCTAGTCTTGGCAAGTCCTGCTTCAAAATCCTTCCAAATGGCAATTCTGTATTTCTCCTGATTCCACGAATCTGTTCAAATTACAGCTCAAAATACGTTCACTGTTTCTACCACAGAGCTTATTACAGTGCCTCCAAGTAGAACATGGTTCTTACAGGTACATCTAAGTCCTGTGTGACAGAAATGTAACTGCTTGGTTGTATTAAAAATTAGCAGAGCGCAGATTAGAAAAATCCTGATCTGACTATTCCTGCTATCTAACTCTTATGTAACAAATCTTTCCCTTTCCTTTCTAAACAGGTAAGTACCCTTTTGTTCCACAAAACATGTAGCAGTTTGGGGCTCAAGAAGAAAAATCCTCAAATACAAGAAAGGACTCCTTTGTATGTATAAAATTATTTCCTTTCTCTTGCTAACACACTGTCAGTGTTTATTGTGAGATTCTTGTCTTACATTTACTCAACAGTGTAAGCATTTTTGGTACTGCTTGAATTCCCACATGTAAGAAGACAGACTGTGATTGTAAAATATCATGGAAGTTAAGTCTTACTATTGGGAAAAATCAACTTGTTTGGTATGATGTAAATTTATCTTGATTTGGCAAGTCCTTTATATTACTCCAGAACAATACAAGCACAACTCTGAAAAACCGAGAAGGTGAACTCCCTTCCACTGTGGTCTTCAGTTGTAAAGGCAAACAAAAAGAGCTTGAATGAGGCTTGCTTTCTATAGCAATATTTTAACACTGCGGAAAGATTATTAATTATTTCTATCTCTGAAAAGAAAAAAAAAGCATTAGAAATGTGAATTGTGGTTAAAAAAACCCTCAAAATTTGTGAGATGATAGTGTACATGACACAAATGGAACGTAAGTACCACAGGGTGATTTTGTGAACTGTTTACTAGTAGAACTACAAAAGTATATTAACTCTCCACTTTCCTATTAAAAGAAGTGGTTAGGAACTTCCCAGCCTATTAATTGGTAGGAGATGGTATGCATATAATGAAATAATTATCAAAATACCCAGAAACTTTACATTTTGAGGTGAATATAGAGTTGTGGTCTGAACACAGGCCTTTGAAAATGCTGGTTTTAATCCTAGCTGTCACTATGACACCTTTTGCACCTTGATATCTCTTTTAGTGATGCAGTGTCACACTAGAAAACCACATTTTAGGAGCAAACGTTTTCACATATCAAACCATTATTTCTTTTGCAAAGCGTGCCTTTCATTTGCTAGGCTACTTGTTTACTTTCATGTTTCAGAATTCAAGGTAAAAATCTAGTTTTCACTTATTTCCTATTTCCCTATCTGGGTGAATAGCAGCCTTCTGTAATATATTAACTTTAAATCCTGCATGTATGGGAGTAGAGGAAGGCACCTTTTTACAACCTACTGTCTCGGTCTTGTTTTCGCTTTTTTAAAGAAACAGATTGAGGGGCGAGGGTTAAATTTGAGTTTAGTTTTATTTCCCTGCTTCACTTTTCATGCAGTTAAACATATTATCATCATTCTCTCAATTAAAAGGCTATTTAGATGAATTAATGTTTACAGATCCCTCTGAAGAGGATTTTTTTCATGATACAACTCAGAGAACTCAGAACTTTTCAGTAACTGTCTGTCATGCATGGCCAGCACATCTACCTTTTCTCTCTAATGCACGAGAAGTCAGATTTCCTCATCTGTGTCTGACATCATGATATGCTGAACTGACTAGTCTTTCGAGAATACAACTCCTAATTCCCTTGTGCCGCAAATTCTCCGGTGTGCCAAACATCTGCAGCTTTTTCTGGCTTCCACAGCTGTGAGTCACTGCAGCCTAAAAACTGTATGCAGATTTTAAAACCATTAATTCTACTAAACCATGATAAGTATTTAAAAATGAGACGTCTTCAAGGCATCTCAAATATGAAGGCACCATGGGCATCATTTTATTACCCATCACTTTATTACCCATTATCCTATGGTCATTTATGTCCAGGCAGAATATAAAAGCTACAATTTGAGCCCAATTGCCAGCTTAAATCAAATTTGCAGTCACTTTATGCATAATACAGGGCAATGGGGAACTGAGGCCGTAATCTAACTACACAGAGGCTTCAGCACCAAAGCTGGTTTCAACAGATTACCTTTTCTAAATGCTCTGCAACCAGGTCACTTAAAGCACTACAGCATCATTTAAACCTACAACACACATTTAAACCTGTCCTTCAACAGTTTGCCATATTCAATTTAAAGAAGTCATGTCTCAGCACTGAATAAAAACTTTTACTTTCATTAAATTAATGCCTCTTTATAAGGTCTGTGTTGAGCATGCAGATCTTTCATGTCAAAGCAACCAGACTTTCTTGTCTGATGGTTTTACGTCACCATTAGATTGCACTAGATGAAGCAGCACAAACCCCTAGAATTAAAAAATTCAAATTATATGCTGAATTCTGGAGACAAATCAGTTCCACAAATACAGAGCAGAATATTATACTCATGTAAATAAGCAGAATTTGGCTTCTAATCTTGCATTGACCCTCTGAAGGTGTTAGAAAATAACACCAGTCCAACACATCCTACATGATCAAAGCCTAAGAAGTACAGAATCTTTTACTGTTATACAAATACAATAACTATAGTGGCCATCAAAAACCTATTCCGATTGTTCTTTGAGAGGCCAACAATTAGTGTTAAAACAAAAGTATTTTCATTCCAAATTGTGACTAAAATCAGAAGAGGCCTGTTTTATTACAATGGCTGCTTTTGCAAGAAGTACATGAGTCTGGGGAGAAGAAAGAAGGAAAAAAATCAGGAGCTTACAAGAATACCTGAATTTTCAAGTTTTATATCTAATCCTTGATCTCAGAGTTACATCTCTGTCTGTTCAAACAGAGTTTAATCTTAATCCGCAAGCAGGCTACTCAACATGTTTCTGATTGCAAGAAATACATTTCTGGTAATGGGAAGAAAAATAATAGGCTCTTCTATTTATTTTTTGAGACATAAAAAGGGTCAAACAGAAAAGCCTGTGTTTCCAAAAACCTGCCAAAGATTAAATCATTTTGTAAAATGTGCCTATTAACCAGCTTTCAAAAAATCCAGCAAGTTCTTTATGTACAGCCAAAAATGCTGTTGTGTTGATGACTGTTTCTGATTTTAGAAAAGAAAGCAGTTTAGTTTAAATAGTTGCTAAGTATGCTGGCTTCCAAGTGACACCTTGCTCTTGTGATCACTGAAGTACAGAAAACTGTTCAGAACTGGAAGAGCTAAGTAGGCTAAAAACAATCCAGTAGTCCACATCTGTTGCTTTTTATCAGAAAGCCTATTTAATATCAATTTAAAGAAAAAAAGAAAAAGTAAAACGGAACACCCCTTGCTAACTTGAAGTGCTGTATTATCTAGGGCATTTCTCTCTCCAGCCATCAGTTTTGAACCGGGTACATGCACTGAACTCAAATTTTATGATCACAAGAGAACTCTTACAGTCTCTTCCAGAGACTGCCTAAGAAGTCTTAAAATCTACCTTGTTCTCAACAGCCAAAAAAAAGAACTGTGATGCCTTCACCTTCCTTGTAAAGGGAGAAGTTATGGCATTCATAAAGATAAACAAGCACTTCAGATAATTTTTGGGATGAAGACGCATTCTGAAGAAGCGTATTGAACTGCTTTTTGTTTCTCTCCACCATTCTTGCCTTTGGAGCATTAAGTGTCCACACTTTAATATATGTCATTAGAAGTGTAATGTGCAGCAGTCTTGCAAAGAGGGATTCCTAACATTTTCTGGGAATATCAGAAAGCATCGAAAGCCATCATCTAATGGCAACAAAATGAGTTTCTGAAACAGATTTCTGAAAACATAATTTTTCTTTTTCCCTATGCTGCTACAAGATAGAACAAAGGTCACTGCATGTATATTAATAGCTTATGACACCGTGCTTACTATTCCTTTTACATGACAACGTTCTAATATGATGATCTCCATCTTAAATTGGTTTCTTCTTTGATATAACAAATTATATAAACTATATCATTTCACTAATTTTTAAGAAAAATCAAGTTCACCAAATCACTTTCTTTATCATAGCATAAGGCTTTTCCATTTGGCAAGTACCTTCAGGTGCTACCTGCTAGTATAGCATCATACCTACAAATAAAAAGACATTTTAACGGTGCTTCTGATGGTCAAAATCAGTTCAATGTCTGCCATTTTTCCCCCAACTGTATAAACTGGAGGCCCAATATTACTACGTCTTGAAACGATGGGGTGATGCATGCCGTTTTACATGGTTTCACCAAAACAGGACAGTTTAAGCTCTACTACAGCTGAGTCAGAAAAGCAGAATCCCAATTACTTCAGTGGTATTCAGTGTGGGCTTTGTGTGGGTACAAGAATGCTGTATAAATAGCATTTACATGAATAGGGCCCAATTCTGTATGATTACTTTCCTATGAGAGATATTCTTTCATATATTCTCACTTATTGTACAAGTACATTAGGCAAAGCTGAAGCACGATTTTAAACTGGTTGTAAATAACTGATATTTAACTGGGGAGAAGAAAGAAATCACTTCAACTCTTGAAATTAGAGAGTGGAACACCAGTTTTTCAATTCTTTCGTTAACAAAGATAGTAAAAGGGTGGACGATGGAAGAAGCTGTCAGATATCTAATTAATAAAGACAGAACCAGAAGAGGAGAGAGAGTGGGAGATAGGAGGAAAGACGGAAAAGAACAGATAACTGGAGGAGGTAGAGAGGAGGAAGATGTTATAGAAAACTGGGCAATGAAATAAAGAAGCCTGATGGAATAGGATGGCTGTGGAAGAGAGTGCGAAGAGTAAGAAAGGATTCTTAGGTAAAATAGAAAAGACTTGAAGAAAACAAGTACATTGTAACATCAGGTAGAGAACTGTGTTTTTTGCCTGGGAAGTACACACTGTATTTTGGGCACTGCTGCACATAAACGTATTGATTAGTATCTTTGATTGGACGAAGCACTATCTTGCTGTAAATGGGTGATGGAATTTTTATTGCAAAGGTTTAAAAAAAAAACAGGGGGGGGCAAAAAAATCCCTGAACCTGATTGGTTCCCGTCAGCAATCCCTTACGTACATGTTCCATCTCTTTCCCTGCATTGTCAGCATTTCCTTGCTTTTCCCCTAATCCCATATGGCAGGAGCCAGCACGTCTGTATATTCTCCCTGAGCTTCGTGGAGAATTAGGTAAGAAAGTGGACTGCCCAACAGGTTTTGCAGGATGAGAGCAAATGTATTTATATAAAGCCTATTAATGGATTTCTAAATTCATTTAATCATACCAGACATTTCTACGATGAATGTGTTCACAGACCAGTGTTCTGTTGTGGTTGGCCTTTTTTTTCCCACCTATAGAACAACATCCTGATCCTAAAATCAGTTCATAAGCATGGGAGAGGAAGGAAGAAAAATAATGGCTACTAGTTACATAGGGGAGAAGGGAAAAAAAGAAAGACAGAAAGGTAAGTGGGTTAATACCTCTTGACTGTTTATTGCTGCTGCCACTGCTCTTTATGGTCATGTTCACTCACTGCATTTCCTCTTAAATTGCTCACTGAAGTTCAGGAGGGGTGTCTTGGGTATTTGTACAACGGGGTCCTAACATGACCAGCAATCCAGTGACTTCCAGTGTGCACATAAGATTGCTCAAGGAAGCAGTGAGAGATATGAAGATGCTATTACCAAGTACACTGAACTCGGAAGACTGACTTCAGTCAGTTCCTCCAGAGGCCCAGGAGGGGTAAGTTAAACACTCCGTGGACAGGGAAGATTTAGATAAGAAAGATGTGTACAATCCTGCTTTGGTTTTAAAACCCTTTTCTCTTCCCATGCTTTGTTCCTGCTGTCAAGATGAAACAGCATTTTGATTTAAGGAAATCGTTCCAAAGCCTTCATGTAGCACAAGTAGCTATTTGGCAGTACTGAACTCAACTTATGCCTGCAGGGTAGCGGGTGCTGTCAACTGCAAGCACGATGGGATTACTCCATAGAGAAGGGATATGGGAATGAACTTAGCAAGGCTACAGAATGGAACAGCTGTGCTACTGGCCCTGTAAACAGTGACGTGTACTTGTAAGGTTGCATTTAAGGCTAGAAATGTTAAAATAGTCCCATTAATTTAAGTCACTGGACTGTCATGTCCAACATCAAATACAGGGAGTATTTCTAAATACGGTCCCAAGAGGAGTTCCTAGCTGCCAGAGAGCAGGCCACCCTTCAGCAACATGCAGACCACCTCAGCCAAGCACTCCACTCATCCTGGAGACCATAAAGGCTTGCAGGTGGTCACGTTTTATGGGGTTTGATGTATATATTAAATAGCTAAGCTAGCAGAATTTTCAGCTTCCATCCACAAAACACTGTCACAGAATTAATCCATATGGTACAATGCAATTTTATTCACCAGTCTGGGTATAATTAAGGGCAAAAGGGGTAGAACAGAGTTTGTAAAGTGCTGGGTATGATAGAGTTCTCTTCCAACTGTAGACCTCTACTGTATGGAAGATAGGATGAGAGAAGCATGAGTATTCTATTATATCGGGGGCAGGTGTTGGACTGGTGTATTCTAGAGGTAAAGACATTTACTGAAAGGTGAAGAATGCAATAAGAATAGGGTTTTCAACTCCAGATTTTGTGCCCTGATGCTCCCATATTAGTATATCAGGAAGGCCATAAAAATGCACAGGCAGCTGACAGTGGATATGCAAACTCAAGACTACCAGGAGATGTTGAGCTGTCATCTTTCCAGGTCTCCCAAACACAGGCTTGGTCCCCTTAGGATCATTGGCAGCCCTGACAAATTTCTCCAAGGTTTTGTTCAATCCTCATCATGTCATCCATCCTATACTGCTTAGCTGCTCTTGTCCATGAATTTCAGTCTTCACACTCAGTCTCCATCGCTCTGTCCAGTCTTACTCCCAAGTGCATTTGCAGAGCACAGGCAGTAAGCCTGAAAAAAGGCTGCTATTCACCATGTGAACTTAAGCACCTGCTTAACTCGATTTAATCAGACACTGAAGTGACTTGTCAAATCTGATTCAACTGATAGGAAGGGTCAACAAAAAAATAAATTATACACAATTTTTGCACGTTTCTTCAAAATTATTGTGTCCATCAGGCTGGCAAGTATCAGTGGATGGAACCAACTGATGAACTTAAACAACACTGATTAACTTTCATGAATCTCCCTCAGCTATCACTAACACAATGCTCAGTGTTTTAATAAAAGCTCAGAATTGACTTATGCCTCAGATGCTTCTACAACACATGCGTAGGAAGCAGTAAGCTTGTAAGAGCTGTGAAATATGAGGACAATGGGACCTAATATTGAAATGGGTCACTTGAATTATTTCCTTAGCAAAAGTGTGATTTTTTTTTTTATTTTCCCTGATTTTTAAATGTATAAATGTGATTTTTATAAGAGGTTTGTGTCTAACCTAGAAATGGAAAGCACGAAATGAAAGCACTTCATTTATTTTAAACTGCAAATTTTAACACAACTTTGTACAGGCATCTACGTTGTCTCAATTTATGCATATTTTGAATTCCAACTACTTCAGACACACACACATTTATTCCCTGACATTTCTTATCAGAATTTGTGAAGATGTATCTGAAAGTGCTTCAAGTAACAGGTATTTCTAAGACACATGCCTTGCCAACACACACTTATACTTGTACAGTTAAGGTATGCTCTATTTATTTGCAGGTCCCAAAGCATCCTGCACTGAATTCCATCCTCTATCTGGAGTTAAATGAACAGCAGTTATCCGGTTTATAGATTTGACAAATTCTTCTGGATATCTGCCAACTTTGTGATCTACTTGAACTACAGCTTAAGAACAGTATGAGATCACCAAGGTTTCTGCACAACTTCAAAGCTCCCTAAACTAGAACTGCGCCAACTCACAGGCTGAACAAACGTCTCCAGGCTCTCTGCACAGCTTTGAGACTCCTTCAACCACAGCCATTTGTTTCAGAGAGTTTACAAATTCTATTAGGCATATCTGGAGCGCACGTAAATTCTAATACACATCAGCTATTTTTTGCACTAAAAGGAACTCCGACATTCAGAAGTCCGTGGCTTTTAACTATCATTTTACTCTACCAAACCAAATTTTGTTTTGTTGCTATTACATTAAAATTTGTAAATAGAAACAATTTTTTAGACCATATTTAACAAAAAGAAGCCCTGGGTGATAGTCCTTGCAGTGAAAGCTGCTACTTATAAAATCCCTTACTAGCAAAAGCTCCTTGTCTAATTAAAATTCAAACTGTCATTAAAAAAATTTCTCCATTAGCTGGAGAACACACATCAACATTTTAAGACTCCTAATTTCCAGAAGTTTAGATGTAGTTCATAACCTATTTTAATCTGGAAACAAGTTAGAACCTTAAACGTAATGCCTCCAACAGCATCGAGACAGCAGGGATGCTCATTTTCTTGAACACACAGCATGTGAACAGACCCAGGTGGACTAGTCAACAGTGTAAAGTGGGTTTTCTCTTACATAAGTAACTGGGTCACTGTTTAATGTCCCTTTGTCATCCTAAGACATGAACCGCATCCTGCAACAGAGTTAAGAAGGGATAACAACCAACCTCCTTGACAGATGTCAGAGATGAGTCTCCATAGCTTTCTCTCCTGTGAAAGGATGATGACATTGTTTTCCCTTTACTGAGCAAATGCTAGTATATGTTAATCTCGGCAGGGTTTTTTTACATATTTATAAATAATAAAATTCTCAGAACTTCCAGAAATAAATCAGCTTTACTTGACGAAGATGGAAAATTATGAGTCTTCTCAAGGATTG
Source organism: Pluvialis apricaria (assembly GCA_017639485.1). Lineage (NCBI taxonomy): Eukaryota > Metazoa > Chordata > Aves > Charadriiformes > Charadriidae > Pluvialis > Pluvialis apricaria. Next base: position 55,570,541 of record CM030010.1, on the reverse strand, counting down.
TCAGCAGCAGCCAATTGTACTACAGAAAAAGAGGGTAAAAATTACCTGATTTTATTTACATTTACACCCCAACTATTTTCTCAACTTTTTTTTTTTTTTTTGGGGGGGGGGGGGGGGGGAGGGAAGTGCAGAGTAGAGCTCCTAATTTCTTTCTCCTATTTCTGTCCTCTGTTGTTCCATTCATCCATTATTGTCCCTGTCTTTCCTCTGCTTCTAGTATTTCTCTCCCTCCATGCATCTCCCTTAAGGGATTTTTGTTCCCTTCTATTCTTGTCTCTTGTCTTGGTAGCTTTCTCATTTCCATTATGACTGCTTTGTTTCCTTCAGGTTTCAGCTGTTCTTTTGCCCTTTCTCTTTCCACTTTTATTTTGACGCTACAGAAAGCCAGATGTTCCTCACAGACTTCTGAAACTACTTCTGAATATTCTGTTCTCAGGAAACACATTTCTGAATGAAGCCCTTAGCCTAAAGCTAAAGACAAAATTGGTTGGTTTCAGCCTCACATAATAACAAAAGATCACAAATATTGGCCTGAACACAGGAACAGTTATTCATTAAGGAAGGTCAGTCAGAACTAAGCTAACCTCTGTAGCTGCTTCAGAAGCACATTTCGAGGAACATTACTGAAGCAAAAGACATGCAATCTAAAAGCAGTTTCCTCTGTGTTTGTGTTTTAAAGAGAAGACTTTTGCCAAAATCAGTCTTGGTTTTAGGAAATCCTAATACATCATTTTATACTGGCTTAAATTGATGTATCCTGGCTGGATTGAACTAATATGCTGGTGTTGTTGAAGTCTCATTTTTTAGAAAAAACTTTAAAAGAAATTAAAATTACCCTTTTGTGCAATTGATATATCTCTTTTCCAAGCGGTTTATTAAGCTGACTTGCATCTCTTGTAAGAAAACCAGCAAAAGAGCTCTCAAGATGGAAGACTTTTTTTCATTAGCTTTCATTCCTCTCATCTCTGAGGCTCCTGATTACATTTTTTAATAAAAAGCAGGCAGGTTTATCCTTATCCTGCCAAAAGCAATATTGCACACAGCAATGCCTGAAGCTCCACACCCTCCTGCCTCCTTTATTTTGTGAACCAAAGTCCTGAAGACAGACAGTGGCTTGTTACACCCTGATCTGTGGTTCAGTTTGGATTTGGCTTTTACGAACCACCTGGCTGACCCCAAAACTTGATACATAGTTGCACGTGGTAATTCGTCAGGAAAACTGGGAGATAAAATTGAGTGTATTGAGAGAAGAGGGCAATATAAATCTTTGTTCTGACAACAGTGTAGCTAAACGGAGAGTACTCAAATCCATCTATGTTATAGCCTGTGTAGCTTATCTATCTTGTCATCGTGCTATTACTGCTAGGTATTGTAAAAAGAGTCTATGAAACTCGTTGGTCTTACTGTGCAACTATCAGGTTGCTCTGGCAGTTTGTTGCCCAGCTAAGCACCTAAGTGTGTATTAAGTTTCATCAGAGCAGAGGCTGCCTTCCACTTCCTGCTAACAAAACCAGTACTTTCAAAATGGAAGAATATTTTTATGGGCTTTCACTATCAGAGACCATAATATCAACACTTCAAAGAAATTGATACGTGCCATAAAAAAACAATTTGTGATCTGTATTTGTATTCTGCATACAAACTCTCATACGCAATGTTTCTCCATCTTTCGGGGCCAATGGGTTACTGTTGAGTGGTCAACACATAACTAAAGTTCCTGATTTTTATTTTATTAATTTACATCTGTGGAATAACTGCAGCCTGCTTACAAAAACCTCCACAGGCCACTGCTCTAAAATAGAAAGCTTTTCTTGGACACAGTGTGTTTGCACGAGGATACAAGTTGTGTTTTTCAAGGTTAAAAACAAGAAAGTTGACTGGGGAAAGGGGCCATTCACTATGAAACCAAAGCATTACATTAGTAACTGAAAAGTAAAAACCTGTAATTGTTCTTATAAAAACAGAAGGAAAGTATAGATGGTGCACATGTCATCTCAAGTATTCAAAGTGCTCTACTGCGAGGAGTACTCAAGGCAACTTGCTTCTCAAAGCCAAAAGTTGAATATTGTTTAAACTGTACTCAGACACAACTTTAAAAACTATAAATGCAAGCAACAAAAATAATAATTTTGGAAGGAATTTATATTAATGGGAGGAAATCACTATCCTCTAGGAAGAAACAACTGCCATGAGAATCTCTTCAGAGCGACACACACTTGGAACCAGAGTGGCAGCAGAGATATTTCTATACAGTAAAGATAATGCAGATCCATATATACATAGTAAGTCTTTTTAACGACAGAAATTTGATTTGAGTTAGAATATACCTGCCTGGGCTTCCATTTGATATCATTAGTATACAAACCAGCTAATATCATACCAACCTTCATAAATACAGAATAGACCATATGTTTAACCATAAGACATTACTGCAGTCTCTGCCACAAAAACTTACTTGTGGAGCATGATTTATGGAATGATACACAAGCTATAGAAAGAACAAATTAATCCTTGATTTAATTCTAAAGATTTTCAGCTTTTTTACAATGCTTTACTAAAAAGAATACTATAAGCTAAATGAGGGAAGATAGTGCACAGATTGTATGAGCTTAAACATAGAAAGTCATTAATGGTTGCTAGCCAAGGTGAAACCGATTTCAGCCTTTGCACTCCTTGGAGCAACAAGATCTGCTGCAGAGGCTACTTAGAGTTTGCCTTGATTTTAAAGACAGTGAAATGAGACCATGGTATGTGAAGAAATAAGGGCAGGGGGAAGGTTCCTCTGTATTTTCACAAGCAATGTCTCTGGGCAATTATGGACAGCTTCTGATAGATTCTACAGGAAAATTATTTCAAGTCTTCCTGAAAATAATTATAACTGCTCTTATTTATGCAGCAAGCTGTAGCAGATTCTCAGTTTACAAACTTGCCTGCAACTGAAGCATAGTCTCATCTAAAAAGCAGTGCTGGGCTCATTCTGCAACAGCTTTTCTGAACAGCTTTTACCTGATGCCCTGAAGTTTTTATTTTTGGAAGCCAACACAGAGTTAGCTACAACTAGACTTTGACCGGAACAATGAGATTAATAGTCCTACTTTGTGAAAAGAGACAGGAAACATATGCAAACTAAATCCCAGTGTCATGTCTTGTCTCTTTCACCCAGATGAAAAGAGAGACCTTCACTACATCGTTATAGTTTTACCTAATTCTGATAAAATTTGATAGTTATGCCTCATGCCTGACCCTGGTAGCTTCTAATTTGAACCATTCTCCAAAGGCTCTCCATTGCTTTAAAGGAGTTAAATAAGTATTTATCCTCCTGTCACAAGAAGGAAAACTGAGCCACTGCAACTGCTTCTTGCCATGGAAACTTCTAGTTAAAAGTGAAAGATGCGTGTGATCTGCAAAGAAACTACTGATGTACCTAAGGCCACAGGAAGTGCTGATGTCAAACCCCTGAGATGAATTCAGGAACTGCCACCTCCTTATCCTGGTTGCGAACCACAGCCCCTTGCCCTCTGGATCTGCAACCTAGATCCCACCATCACATACAGCTAGCAGGCTGGCTGGGTCTTCGGCAGCTCAAGGGGGGCACTCCTTACCCATCTCTGGGATCTATATTATGGACAGGTTTCTGGGAAATCTGTTTTACAGTGGCTGTTTAATACCGGGAGAGCTGTAGTTTGTGCAAGAGGAGGAGGCAAGAGAAATTGATTGAGCACTTTGTAAAGAAAAATCAAATACTGTACTTCCTAGATTCACATGGCATTTGTTGGAAGCTCCATGCAAGTGGCAATCAGTGTGTAACTACTTAATTTACAATCTTAAGATAAAAAAAAAGAAGGCAGAGGTAATATGGCTGCATTTGTAGGCATGAGTAATGCTCTTTCTAAAAGCCAGAGATATACGAGGATCTTTGTGTCTTCCACAAACAACGAACGGAGATTATAAAATAATCTCCTAAACGTATGACCCCAACTGTCTCCGTTATACAAACAGTAACTGGGAAAGCGTCCTGGGGGTGCCTTATATAAGTCCTTGCTCTGAATCCCCCCCTTTCGCACTCGGGGAATTTCTCTGTCCTCTAACCCGCTTGAATTCAGACGGAGGACCGCCAGTGCCTGTGCGGGCAGCACCACGGGGCTGAGCAGCCAGGCGCCGGGCTGGGGCAGAGCCGGCAGGCGGGGCCGGCCGGCAGCAGCGCAGGAGCCGCGGAAACTTTGCGCCGCAGGGGCAGGGGCCGGGCAATAGCCACGGCAGCGCCGAGAAGGGCTCAGCGGAGCCCCGCTGCCGCCCCGACCTCCCGCCCGGGCTAAGGCACGGAGGGGAGGAAGGCGGCCGATAAGGAAGTTGCACCAGTCGCCTCTCCCCGCCCGCCGGGGACGAGCGGGCGGCGGCCTCCGGGGGCAGAGGGGCGGCGGCAGGGGGCTGCACAGCGCGGAGCTGGGGCGACTTACCCATGGTGCCGCCGCGGCCTCCTCCTCCTCCTCCTCCTCACCCTCCTGCTGCTGCTGCCGCCACCGCCTCTCCGCTAGCGCGGAGGGAGGCGCGAGAGGCGTGTGTGCGGAGCGGGGCGGGCGCGGCAGCGGCGCGGAGCCTGCGTGCGGCGCGGCTATGAGTCAGGGTAGCACATCCGGGCAAGGCCGCCTGGGAGACACCCCGCCCGCCCGGCGGCACCCTGCCGCCGGGGAAGGGCGGGCAGCCACGGAGGGAGGAGGCGGTGCGGGGCCGGCGGCAGCGCCCCCGGCTGGGAAGGAGGGGAGCTGGGGGGGGGGGGTGGGTCTCCGCGGATAGCGGCGGCTCCCGCCCCTCGCCGCGGGCTCGGGCCTCCTTTGTTAGAGGGGCTGGGGTGGGGCACGGCGCTGAGGGAGTGAGGGGCGCCGGTCCGGCCGTTAGTAACGGCTGCGGGCGCGCGGGGTGTGGTAGCGCCCTCTGAGGAGAAGGGGCTGAGGTTTTACCCACGGCGCGGCGGGAGGGTTTGTTTTTTTTTTTTCCCTGCCGTGCTGGCCACCCCTAAGCGTTCTGTGGAAGGCAGGGCGCCGCGGCTGCAGCTTGCGGTCGGGGCTGTTGGCTGGCGAAGGAGAGCGGGGCTGGAGGGCGGGTGAGGCGGTGGGGCGCCGGGCGGTGAGAGGGCCGCGGCCGGGCAGGCAGGGAGGGCGGGCGGCTGCCTCTTCGAAGTTCCTGCAAAGGCCCCGGCCCCGCCGTGGCTCCCTCCCCGCAGCCCCCCTGGGCGCGGGAGGAGGTGGAGTGGCTTAAATATGGGAAGCATTTTGCAGGAGGGGTGGATTAAGCTTGGATGGAAAAGCAGTGTTTTAGGTGGGCTGTGCAAGGAAAAGAGCCGGTGGAGGAAACTGGCAGGTGAAGTGCAATCGCTGTACGTTTTGCTGAACCAACGTTATGAGTTTTGCACCCAAAACTGAAAGGCTTCCGCACAAGGCAGTTGTGTGTGGAAGGCATTTTTAACAAGGAAATGAATCTCTGTATTCAGTGTTCCCCTTTCCTTTGTGCCCTGGGGTACTCACTGTCTGTAAGGCAGGGAACAATGAGGAACTGTTTGCTCTTACAGTCCTCTCATTGTAGCGCTTTCACTGGGAACCATTTGGGGAGGGGTTGAAATTAAGTGAGTAGCTCTTGTAGCATTTTCACTTTTTACAAATCTTTCCATGTTTATATATTCACAGGTTTACCTGACTAAATCCAAAAGCATAGTTAAGTAGAGTAGGACCAAAGAGTGTGACAGAGGGTCTTGCTTGCTCTATCAAAACGGATAGGCCAGGGACAATTGAGAGGAGTGATGCAAAAAGTTGCAGATGAGTCAGCCCCCACAGTGGCTTCACAAGTGACACCAGTAGTCCCTTTCACCAGCCGTCAGCAGCTGCTAGGGGTTTCCTCTCTGGAAGAGATCCCGGGAGCTTTCATGCCTATAAAAGGGCACTGTGATATGACAAGCAAAGAATAATTCATCAGTCCTTCTGCAGAGTGCAGACTGAATGTGTTGGGGTTTGTCCATTTACTTTGGAGTAGCCCTGTGATTCACCAACTCTTTCCTTAGGACATCAGCAGAATTTTGCAGTTTACTTCAGCGGGGTTAACCACTGTCCCAGTATGGAAAACCTGACACTGAAGATATGTAATTTTATGATCAGCTGATACTGAAACTTAGTATGTTTTTACAATGGCTAGACAACTGAAACACTTCTGTTACAATTTTCATTGCACTGCAACTGCAGAAAATTCAAACCAGAGCATGTTGGTTTTTTAACTGCAGGGCTGGTGTAATTCAGTACCTAATAAAATACAGGGACTCTTAAATGAGTCTAAGTGGTGAAAAGTTGTATTTTTCGGCTTCTATCTATTTTCAAATCTTGCCTGAAATTCATCTTTGTCCTATGTTTTTGCCTCCTTATTTCTTTCCCTCAGCACTAAGTTTTGCTTTGGCTTTATAACTGTGTCCCAAATGTTTCCTCTACTTGTCTGGGGAAAAAGGCAATGAAATTCTGTTCCTGCTGATCTGTCTCTGAGGTATCATGAAGGAGATATTCCACATATTATTCCATATTATTTCCCACTTGGATACCTGTGATAAATCAGAGCAATCTGTAAAATGCAGGAGTTTCACAAGTTTACTTACATGTCCTAATTGAAATGCATACATATATCTTTGCAAGACCCAGAAAGGTAGGACTGTTACCTGTTCCAAGAGAGGATTTTGAGGACAGTGATTTCTAAAGAGTTCTGCTTCCAAAAAATTGCCAGAAAGAGCCCTGGCACAACAGAGTGTCTTTGATTATAATTGGTTTTAGCAGATCCAAAAGAAGTGTGCAAAACTGGGGAGAGTTGTTGATCTTGTGACTGAATACTTACTAATTCCAGGAGAGAAAGAGAAAACTCCAAAGGAGCAAAGGACTTCATTTTTGTCAATCTCTCAATTAGGTACAAGTTTACAACAGAACAAAGGGCTGTTGTAAAAAAAAAAAAATCCAAATAAAGCCCTGCCATTCTTGCAGCTGAATGCAAGATCCTGTATGTATGGCTACTTATGGTATAGTGCAAAAGGCAGAGGAGTCTTCATGAGAGGAATTTCCATATCCAAGAGACTGTACGGAAGAGCTTTGGGCCATCAGGCTTTAGATACCCTATCCATAGAAGATAATACGCAAAATCAGTGTGCTGAATTTTTTTTAAAGTGATTAGCACCTGTGAAGTGTGGTGCAGTGACGCTTGTGAGACTATCTCATTAAAAACAATGAAATGATGATGTTCTTGATGTATTCATCAAGGAAAAAATTAATTAAAAACCAAGTTTTTGAGGAAAACTGGGAACTGGAAGCAATGTATTAAGTTACCACTGAGGTTTGCAATAGAAATTGGAAAGAAACCTGCACAAGCACATTCTGTGGATTTCAGGGGATGTTTAATTTCAGCAGCGGGGAAGAGAATGAAAGATTCTTTCATAAAAATATCCTTTAGAACAGCTTATGAGATCCCCACTTGTTTCTGCACTTGTAATGCAGCTGTGAAAATTGAGTTGTAGACTACAGAAATTATGAAGTTATTAACAAGTGCTGTCTCTGCACTCCCAAACACTGACTATGCCTGATCTTCTGCAAGAAAATGGAAAATTGGGTCAAAGTGACTTTCCAGTGCTTACTACTTTGTGAATTTTCTTTTTCATATCTTGCATCAGTTTCAAATTCTCAGCACATCTCCTTACCCCTGACGTAGCAACTCCTTGAAAATCTTCTCACATACGTTATGTCATTTAGTTTGGCACAAAGATGCATGTAAGGAATATATTTTTAATTGCCTCTGTACTGATGTTAGTAAACTACATGAGCAACAGGAGGATGTTGGGATGCTCAAATACATAGGGAAATATGATAAGGTATCTGTGAACTTGCGCATGGAAAACAGGACAAGCTACTTCTTGAAATCTTCGTGTGATATGTGAATGGGAGACAACAAAGTATGCACAGGGAAAGAGTGTTGCCAGGGATGACTTGATTTCTTCTCCCTGAAAGTAAGCTGCCTCACATTTTCCATGGGATAAGAGCAGTTATTAATACAGAAGTGAACACATGACCTTGTCCTATGATAACTCATTCATGTTCCCATATCCGGTGTGTAAGTATTCGTGATAAAGCCTTTCTGGTAACTGCTGAAGTTGAAATTAGAAAACTCCAGCCTTGACATAAGGTACAACTTTCTAGCTGTGAGTGCAATTTAAATACCAGAATGGCTGACCTGGGAAAGTGAAATCTGAGAAACTCGTGGGGTTTTTTTTCTTTCTCAATCCCAAACTTTCAAAAAGCAAAGCTTTAATTTGGCTGAAGGAAAAATCCATGTGAGTTATGTGTGAGTGTGTATGCATTGTGTGTCATGCTAAAAGATTGCAGTAACCCTTTCTGGCCTTAAAATTCAGGACTTTTTGAATAACCAGTATTTCTTACTTTCTTCCTGGGTAGAGGGGAGAGTAAAAATGGCATATGATGCTTGGTATGTTCATAACACATGAGGACAGTAGCTGCAGGCTAGTCTTGCATTTTAGAGCTGAAGGAGGTTTCTTGCATAGTCAGGAAGGAATTTCTTTCTTCTTTCCCTCAAAGATAATTGGGCAGTCGTATTTTTTGTTTGCTTGCTAGGGTTTTTGTATTTATTACGGGTTTCCTACAGTCCTCAAGAAAAGGTAAGAGAGCAACTGGAGGGAAAAATTGTTCCAAGATTATTTTGTGTGTATAAAATCTACTTGAATGACCTAGTCACAAGATCTGGGCTTGGGAAAGACTTTGCTTCCAGGTGAGATTGGCAGGGGCCTTACCTATATTTGCCTTTCCCTTCACTATAGGAGGTGCTTGGCCAGCTGGACTCTGTAAATATCACCTAACCAGCATCCAGTCATGCAGCTGTATTGGGTATGAGAATTTGGTGGTTCCCGTTCCTCAGTGATGGTACACAGTCAAATTTGACTAAATCCCACTAGGGTTCAGATGAGTAGTCTAACTAATCTATGGAACATCTAAGTTAAATTTATTGGCCTGTGATACACAGGTGACCTAATGGCCCCTGCTGGCATTATGCTTAAGGCAGTGATTCAAGACAGCTGGGAGGGCTGGGAGAAAAAAGTAGAAAAGGATGAACTATCTGCCTGGTTTATATTCTTTATAGGCAAGTGAGAGCTCTGCTTTTCTCAGCTAATTTAAATACCATAAAATGAAAGAGATTAAAATATTTGCCAAAAAGGGGTTTTATCTGCACACATCTCCAGCTGTGCTGTAAGTATATTCTTCCTAGTATTGACTGGCTATCATTGTGTAATTTTTGTCATTTCCCTGCTTAAGTTAGAGGGATGTGAAATAAATTGGGAAAAAACCTTTTTATAGATTCGCACCACTATTTCTGAGTAAGCACTAATACGTAATCATGTTCTTGGGTAAAGTTTTATTTTGGAGTTGTTAGAGGTACAAAGCAGTTATACAGTGCTTTTAATTTTTAAATGTATACCTTTAGTATATCTTCATTTGTTTAAATCACATGTTTTTCGGACTTAACCCAGTGAAGTGCATATATCTGTGGCAGTCTGCTACAGTGTGTTTTATTTAAGTGTTATGAAGCGTTTTATACTTAAATGTTATAATTTATTACTATGTAAATAATGTTACTCCTCTAGTGAGACAATTATGTCCTATTTATTTGTCTGCTTCCATCAATTTCTCTATTTTGGTGCAAATAAAACTAAGCCCCAGGTGTAACTTCTAATTTGTAAAAAATTAGAAGCTTCTGACTTGATAATACTAATCAAGATAGTTTGAATTCTACCTAAGCAATAATAATTGTGAGAGTAAAGCTGTAGTTAAGTAAGGCCACTGTGTTCAACTGTTAACGATGCATAAATCAAAAGATTACAGCACAAGGCAAAGGACATTTTAGGGTAGACTCACAAAAAAGACCTGGTTTGAAATCCCACCTTTTATACTTTCTAGGTGGTATAGGCAAGTTATTCTGGTCTGTGATTGTATGTCCATGATGATAGCCTTTCAACAGCCGATGGATAAGATTCGATCTATTGTTCATTGTATGTATTCTGATAGAATCAAATAGCCGAGAACCTCCCCCCCCCCCATGCTTTAGCACACAGTATATTCCTCAGTGCTGGGTTCAATAATGCAGTGCTTTAATAACATCAGTAAGCTCTTGGAATTTAAATAAGACATGTGTATGCCAACCTTTCTTTTTTAAATCTTTCTGTCCTTTTTGAACCTTGCAATCCAGTGAGCTTGAGCTTCCGGGTATTCTTTAACTCTTTCTTCATTTTGTCTCTATTTGCTTATCAGGAAATAATTTTGCCATGCTTGACAACTCAACTAATTCTGACTGAAGTTAACAAATAAATAATGTATTAGGCAGATAACCGTCCTCAAAGGAATTTGCAACTCTGAGGCAGTGTCTTGCCATGTTATTGCCTGCAACATGCTAATGTTACATTAATCTGGAGAAGGGAATATCCAGCTGCCTGGACTGTGTCCTTTTAAAGCCTGTCTTTAGTTCAAGCAGATGAAATATGAACTCTGTGGTTTATTTAATTTTTGGTTCTTTAATACAGGAATTCAGGCTATATCTTAAGGTAGCAAAAATTCTTTAGTGTATACGGGGTCCTACATATGTACATTTTGTCGTTCCTTAAATGTAAAACCGGCTATAGGTTTCATTGAATTTCAGAAACGGAACTTTCACTAAATATGTACATATCTATATTTTCATATGTATTTAATATGTATGTGTCAATATATGCACTGCAGTGCTTTAATAACATCAGTAAGCTCTCGGAATTTAAATAAGACGTATGCCATGTATGCATGCATAGATATTTCTGGGATATCTTAAAAAAATAAATCAGGTATGAACTAAAAAAAAAAGTCTTTGCATTTCTGGAAATCTGAAATAACAACTCAATATCACAGACAAAATCCTTAGGCTTTATTTTTTCAATATTATAGAATTTGACATTTTCTCAAACATGTTACAGTCTCTGCATTCCTGTTGAATGCATCATTTTGCTGCAGCTGCATGCCCCCACCCCCGCCTTTTTCTCCCCCCCTTTTTTTCTTTCTACCCCTTGAGCTACTGCAACCCATATTTCTCTGACTGTATTCCACAATATAATTAGTTGCACCCTGTTGTCCTGGGTCTTAGAGGTAGAGCCCACTTTGGAACCGGGCAGCTCCAGGTATAACCTGGTGATTTGGAGTAATTTTTTGAGTTGTCATTTTGCTGTCCCAAAGTGGGGCCTTTTACCTAGTGTGCAAGATTCCAATATACACACAGAGTAGAGATATTTACTTATATCATTTCTGCAGAGATGGGTGCTAGGTGGTAATCCACAAAGATAGCACACTGGCCTACAAACTCTTCAGAATACTCAAACCACAGAAATACACACCCTTAATTATAATTATTGGTTAATACCTTATCTTAACAAGTTCTATTAGTTAATACAGTCTTTTGCTTTCATTTAAAGCTACAATATCCTTTAATTGATATGCGCGTGCTCCGGTACAGTGTGTGTGGTGGTCGTTCTGTTCAGTCTCTAATTGAGTCAGTGGTCATGATCTCCCACTGCTGCCTTTACCTTTCCCCCAGTTACTGCAAATCTTGGTTGACTTTATGCTTCTTCCAGCAGCTGTCCAGTTTTCAGCAGTTTTCCGCACCTCCTGCAGAGGGATGTTCCCTTGTTATCAGCCTTCTGTTCTTCTTCAAGGGTATATTCATTAGCAAGGCATGTATTGTTTATATGAAGTGTCCTGTTTCACAAGGCCTTATAACCTTTTTACAGTTCTTTGCTCTTGTTTAGTGAGAAATTCTACCTTCTAAAATACATGCTACCTTTTAAAAGTGCATTCAACCTTTTTAAAGCACATGAATTTTTCCAAGGCAAACTCTCAAAACTCCTACTGTATTTGAGATACTGCAAGAAACTTAGCCTGTAATAACAGCTGTGATTTCTATAGCTGAAAGCACGGAGTTGGGCAAATCTGAGAAGAAAACTGAATTTTCAGATAGATGTTGAGCTCTGGTCTGATCTGCTTGCTCTCAATCTTCTTTTCCTTGTATTTCCTTCTGCCATGCAGCTCAGGAAGTTGGGGTGGAATAGCAACTTATGCTATGAAAGGCATTAATGCATAACAGCAAAGGCAGGGTGTGTGTCTCGTGTGTGTAAAAGGTGCATGATGGGGCAATTAACTGTAAGTGCTGCTTCAGGCCATGACGAGGCTGGTGTTTATGAAGGGATTAGCAAGTGTCTCTGTTTTTTTTAGTTGTGAATTTTGCATTCTTATTAATTTTTTTTGTGTTGAAATCTAGGTACCAACAATGATATTGGCAGTAAAAAAACACATCCATTGTAGCAATTCTAGACAAAGACGGTGTATTCCAAAACTAGAAATAGGGAAAATCTGCACCTAGGCATCAGCAGTAAGGTTGCTATCTTCTTTGAATATTGTAGCGAGTTCTTGGCAAAGTTGCCTGTTCACTGAGGCCGAGAATTTTAGAAAGGCAATTCTGAGGTATTCAAATGCCCACAAAAGCAGGATGTTGAAGTGTTTCACTCTGTTACTACTTGATAAGTTAAATCTAAATGTTTGATTCTTTGGATTTCTTGGGGACCTGCATCCACAAAAGGCTTGATATTTCAGCTTCCTTAATGTCCTTTCCTTTTCTCCAAAAGGGCATTAAGGTACATACAGTAGCAGGAGAGCTCAGAAGTTGTGAAATGTGCTAATTTTAACTGTCTCCCACAAAGTATTACTAAAACAACTTCACTAAGCTAGGTTCCCAGCTTCTTATTGTTTGCCTGTGTAAGGTTTGGTCCATGTGGGGGGAAAAAAAAAAAACCCAAACAATGATATTCTGGGCCCAAACAAATTTATTTACTTTCCCTAGTGGGACTGGAAATACAAAAGTAGTAGTTTAAAAACAAACAAACAAAAAACCAGTTGCCTTTGGGGGCAGGTTCAGTTGCCTCTAAGCTCCTCTAAGACTTCTCTTCCTTGGGAAAGATTGAGATTTCAATACAACAGGCAGATGGATAATACAGGCCATCAGGATTGTTGATGAATGTGAAAGAGAAAAGGTGTGGCATAGTCTACAGCCTTTAAGATGATACTTGATAGGGCTGTGAGGGTGGTTGGACTTGATGGATGAGGATTCTAGGTATAAGACAGCAGCTTGATAGCAGATGCAGCAGTCAGACCAGGAAGGGACTAAGGAGTAAGGAAGATGATAGGACTGTGAAGAGTTTACGCTTGTATTGTGAAATTACACGTGAGATAAATAAGATTATTATACTCCAAGTAGTGAGAGAAAGCTGATATCAGATGCATCAGGAGAAAAGAAGGCAATAGAGATTTAAAAAAATCTGATGTTTATATTGCATGATGGAAAAGATTTGTGGTCAGCAGCAGTGTTCTGACACATAGGGAAAGCTGCTAAGCTAGAAGATGTCCAGGCTGTAGCAGCAGCAAGAGATGATCAGATCATAGGCAGAATTGAATGCCAGTGCAATTAGAAATGCAGAGATTCTTTAATGTTTCCATGTTTTCATTATCTACTAAACAAGCTACCAAAATCAAAAAGAAAATAAAATGTAAATTAAAAAGAAATCAAATCCAGACTGTTGAATCACTTAAGGATTATTTCCATCAGTGTTTTAGCTTGAAGTCTGAGTTATTCCTCATTGTATGGAAGCCTCAGAATTGGCATAACACAAGAAGGTGCAAGAATGGGAAGTTTCACTCTTCTTTTCCTTACTGTGAAGAATATTGTGGGACAGACATGAGTCTGTGACAAACTCTTATTCCAAGTCCATGTGATGAAACTCAGACTTCATTTTCCAGCAACTGTACAGGTCTGCTCCCAGTGTTTGGGACAACTCCTGGGCATGCTGAGCACGACCATGTACGATACGTAGGCTGCATCTATGCTAGTAGAAGTAGCACATACACTTTTGTTCACAGTCATAGCTCTTTCTAAAAACTGCTAGTTCCATACTTTTTCTAATAACGGGTATTAATATACTGGTTTTCCTCATCAGGCTTTCAAATTTTGAAGCTTAGAGCTGATTTGAAGTTGCCCTATTTTAGTGCTGCGTATGTATATTGGCATATTTTTCCCACCACTGCTGTTAATTTAGCTTGTCAGGCATTGTGACAAACTGCAAGACCTTGTAGGTACTTGTCATGTCTGGAAACTTTATCCATAGCCATGCGAGAGGGGGTGGAAATTGGAACAAAGGTAATTGCCACATATCTTGATCTTCAGGCAATGGAGGTTGCTCTTAGAAGTGATTTCCCTTGGGGGAGAATGGGGAAGGTAGGAGTCAGAGCCTGCAGTGCTGAGGTGGTTCACTCAGAATGGTTTTTGACAAGGTGAGGAGGGCTGCAGCAGCATAGGAATTGCAATCTGTAAGAGGAAATACAGCCCATCAACAACACACAGGGCACAAACTGAAGCCAGGGGAGAGATGATGGGAGGAAGAGCGTATAAAGTAGGTGGCTTTAAAATGAATGTTTTATAAGAGGTATGTTTTCTTTAGCCTTATAAGGACATTTCTAACTTAAATGGCAGTTTTCCAGTATTCTCTACCATGCCTTTCCTAGCTGTATGTTATGGCCCTGATCTCCCCATCACCCCAAATGATACTGTAGTTTGTCTGTTGATCATTTCTATATAAAAAAAGTCTCTCACTTGATGTTCACCTGCATTCAGGGACACCCATATATGTATCCATATCTCAGTATTTTTTAGCTATAAAGACCTCTGGAAATGAAACCAAACCAATGATTTTCTCTTGTGGGCCAACAACGAACTGAGAGGCCTTTGAAAAATTAGCATTGAAGTCTTAAACTACTTGCTGCAGGGCTGACCACAGCTGTTCTCCTTGCACTTCCTGATGGCAAGGACTGCAGGGATGCTAAAGAGAAAGAAGAGGGTTCAAGTGATCTCGCTGCTGCTTTGTATTACTGAATTTTGAGTTCTGACGTTGCATTTGGGGTTAGATGCAATATGGTCCTCTTTCTTTGTGTATGAAGCTGGTAACTACCCAAGTTTTACATTTTAAAATGTTTTAAATTAGTTAAAGGTTTCTGGTATTCTCAACTAAGAGTCCCCCAAACTGTTTTGTCTTCACAAACCTAATTAATAAACAAGCAATTAGCAGGAGGAAATTAAAAAATAATAAAAAGTCATGAACCAATATGGTTAAAATGGCTGTTTGCTTCCCTGTTTGCTTTGATACATTTGTCCTGCATGAATCTTTACAGACTGATTTTTATAGGAAGTTTTTTAAGCTCCAGTGAATGTTATCCTAAACGGAGGTCCTGGTGAGAATGCTGATTAGTGAAAACACATTTCCCTTCTTTCTTGGGTTTGCATTAGTGATGATGAGTTTCTCGTGGAGCTTTCAGAGCTCTTGCCAGAAAGATAAGGCTATCATTTCTTTGCTATTGCCATTCATTATAGTAGCTGCTGCTTGGTGATGTGCCAAGAATAGTCCAGGGATTAGCTGGAGCTGGGCCTACGGCTACACCTGTGTATTCATGAAAATTTTATGAAAATAGTGGACTTGGAAGTGTAATTCACATGTACTGTGAAGTATGTGCAAATTTGTAGCTTTGTATCTGCAAATCACACAGATATGTAAGTCTGAAAAGTCTGGCAACTCCTCTAATGCAAAATACTTGCTTAAAATTGTTCAATTAGAGCTATTCCTATATCAGTATGTAGAGAGACAACTTTTTTGTGGTGTGTGTTTGGTCTTGGTTTTTCTTTCCCCCCTGTACTGTCCCTTATATATTATACTTTTCCTAGTTCACTTTCTCCAGAGAGATTCTGTAGGGCTACGTATTTTGTAAGGAAGCCTCTTCCCTTTTCTCTGTGCGCTTGCCTAACTCCAGATGACCTCTGCCTCTCCCCTTTGACTAACAATGAGACTGGTGGCTTAATCTAAGCAGCTGTGCGTTCTGACAACATCAATGCACACCAAAGTCTAAGCTGAGCCTCCTAGGCCCCGTATAGGCTAATACACAGATGCCTGTGGGAACCAATGCTATCAAAATTCAGCATTACAAATGGCTTATCTACATAAAATATCTGGAAGTGAGAGCAAGCAATAACTAGTGAATGGACTATTCAGAAGGGAAAAGCTAATGATGAGTGCCTGATAGCATATTATCCTGATAAACTGGAAGGCTTGAAAATAAAAAGTCCATGGGTGATTTTACAGGAGGGGGCAAACATAAATAACTGGAGTCTTCAATAACTGTAATTTCTGCCTCAGAGTTTCACTGCAGTATTTGATCCACTTTCCCCTGATATCTTACTCTACCAAATTAGAAGCATTATTAAGATGGATGATATTTACTTGTCAGAGAGGGCCTAAAATGAGGGGATATTGCGCTATTGTTCCTTGTGGGCTTTTGGACCGAGGTTTTTATTCTCAGACTGAAAAATTCTGCTGTTCCTTAGGCTTCTTACTTTAATGGAAACTGTGTTGTGTAGGGCAGGTAGGATATGATCACTTCAAAATGACAAAAAAATAAATCAGATACAATATTTAGCAGAAATTAAACATTTCCAAAGTTGCAAATTTTAGGGAGCTGTGGCTGCTTTTCCAACAGCACAGATATCTTCCTAAGGGTCAGGCTTCTGTCATAAAAAAAACCATAAAATAAAAAAGCCCTGTTAACTGACTTTATAAAACCTTGAGCTCTAGGAATTCTGCTGTTGTGGACATTTTTGCAGAGCTTTTTATTTCCCAGGCAAAAACTCCTTTGCATTGTGGTATTGTTATGTGTTTTCTTTTGATCTCCTACTTTGGATTTATAAGACTGAGTTATTTTTTTTTCTTGCAAATTTGCATTGCCCCAGGATATGAGAGGCTTGTTTGAACTCATTTAATTGGCCAGTGATGTGAAAAATGATTGTTTTCTATATTGGAAATGAGTTCAACTAACCCCTTCATGGAGTACTTATAGCCTACTTTCCATGCATTTCTACTGACTCAGGATTGTCTCGTCTGGAAGGACAATGAATGCTTTTAATCTCTTCCAGGTTTACAGACATTGATTTTTGGGTTTACAAGACATCACCGTAAAAATATAGAAAATCAAAAGATAATTAGCCATGCTCTTCAGTGTTCTTACTTCAGTGAAAATGATACAATTCCAATTAAATCAAAGGAGATAATCCCAATAGATATGGTGTGTCTAAGAATAAAATTGAGCCTGCTCTTTTAGATTTACTTTTAATTTGCTTTATTGTAAACTCAGTGAGCTTACCTTTTATTTACACAGAGGCTATATTTTATGGCGTGGTTTTGGACAAGAAGAAAATATTTTTTTTAATCCTTTCAAAAGCCTGGATGCAAGAATCTAACCCGAAGTGTACAAAAGCTGCATGACTGACTGATCTTCAAAAATAATATGCTTTAAAATATTTTTATTAGGATTTATGACATGTTACAATTACTTGTTGATTTTTAGAATCTTAGAGGAAACTAAAAGTGTATACGCTATAATTTCAGTATAAAATGCCAAATTCAAATACATTAAACTATAAACTGTGTCTCTTATCAACACTCCTGTGTTTCTGGCCATCTCTTGTCCTGCCCCACTGCAGAGTCCTGCCCTGTAACATTTGACTCTACTCACGGTCACCAAGCCCTGAAACCAGAGGTTGCATATCTCCTTGTAGTCCTGTTTAAAGTACAGACAAGTTCCTTTTAAAGTAGGGGGTGTTACCTTGAGATTATAAGGAAAAGATGATAATTTACTTAGCTTTCATGCTGTTCAGAATCATCAGCTCCTGCCTCCCTCTACCCCTGCCCCCAGCCCCTTCTCAGCTCCTAATTTAAACCATGCAAAAGAAATAATTTTTTTAAAATAAATCTTCTGGTACAGCTGGTGTGTACAAGTTCTTTAACCAATGTGCTCAGGTTAGAGTGGACGCATAGGTTTGCTGTTGGATTTCATGTAGCAGTGCTTTAAACTCATTACGGAAGATTGAAACTTGCAATTGCTAAGTGACGGGGCCCTTACAATGAGGCATGTGGGTACATGTATTATGGTACAATCACTGTCTTGTTCTTTGTGATTACTATGCCTTTGAACTTGTATGTTTTTATGGAAAATCATAATTAATCTACTTCCTATTCTTCAGTGCAGATGTTGAATTACGGTAGTTTCATTTGTATAAACTGTTTAGTAAGAAATGTGACCATTTTTCATTATGTAGTTTTAAATTTCTATAAGGCATGCTAGCTATAAGGAAAAAAGTGATGAACAAGTCTGAGGAAAAGAAATTATTCTTAACCACAGAAATCTGTAGAGAACTTGTGCTATTTCACTACATAGTGTAGCGCTAAAGTGTTAAGATAACAAGGATGGCCAGTGTTTATCATTCTAAAT
Source organism: Pluvialis apricaria (assembly GCA_017639485.1). Taxonomy (NCBI): domain Eukaryota; kingdom Metazoa; phylum Chordata; class Aves; order Charadriiformes; family Charadriidae; genus Pluvialis; species Pluvialis apricaria. Next base: position 55,552,083 of record CM030010.1, on the reverse strand, counting down.
TTTACCTTCTATAACTCATCAAAGTAATTTCTATTGTATGTATTTGTTCAGTTCTACTGCTCTTGGTGGTCTTGAATGTAATCCCCTTGCAAGGGGTGGCTATTGCCTGGTTGCCATGTGAAGGCACACATCAAAGATGTTATTTTAGAGCGGTTAGCATAGTTCTGCAAACTGTTCAGCAGACATTCTGTGTAATAGAATTAACTTGTCATGCTTGGGCTTTCCAAAGTGAAATTCCAGATTGAAACTGAGACTGTCATTTGCATCACATCACAGACAGTGCAAGAAAATAATCACAAAGAAAAAAGAACAGACAGACTGCGTTCCAGGCATTTTATGCTGTCTGCTTCTATTTTAGAGGGAATGCTCACCATAGGCAGAAGTATACAGACTGGGAGGGAGGTACACATTATACTATTTCTGTCTAATTTTCTTCTGAGGAGGAAAATCCAGACCTATAGGTTCAGGTTATAAAATTATTACCTTTCATGTTCCTTTTCTCAAAGTGTAACAAATGAGAAATATTCCAGGAAACAAACATAGGATTTTTTTTTTCTGTAAATGAGGTATTTTTGGAACTATCTAAAATAAATGGTTGCAGAAGATGTATAGGAGGCTAGCCTGCAAGCTGTCCCAGGGATGACTCCCTTTCAAATATTTGCAGCTTGTGAGCTCTCCTACATATCTAACAACAGATTCAGCAAACTTTTTCTGTGTAAACCTTAGTAAAATTTCCCTGTCTTTGATTACAATAACTGATTTACTGATTTCTATACTTCTTGGGTATCTTTGGTAAAAAGAAGCTTGCAGGTAATATATGTTTGCAATTAAACATATCTGTTTGTGTTCTCACTTCTTCTATTAGTGTTCTAAATCTATTGAGTCTTTTAATTAATTAGGATTTATGATTTTGTCTTTGCTTTTTATGCAAGTGCTGTATTCTTTCCGGATGTACCACATAAGGTATCTTATTGAAATTGAGAGTTAGATCTAAACAAGATGTGAAATATGTCTACAAGTTCACAAAACTCAGCAAAATACCAATTGTTTTTGTATTTGCCTGTGGCTAAAGGGGAAATATGATAAAATGGCTACCACAGAATACCAGTTCAATGCAAGCTCCCAGTGCGGACAGGTTACATTCACACCCTTGTGTGTTCCAGAATAGATTCCCTCTGCAGACAAGCCCTCAGATCAGTTGACAGGAATGATGTTTCATCAATGTATGTATGCATATCTTAATTAAGGGTACACGTTGTCAGAGCTGACAGAAATGTCAGGCTCTTCAGATTCCCAGAAATACCCTCAGCCTGATAGATACGAAGCCAGTATTGGCCAGTATTTCACAAAAGATGAGTCATTCCTTTTCCTATATGAATTAGTACCATTCCTGTAATCAGCATCTGAATTTTCCCTTTCTCTGTGAGACTATTTTGTAATGCTTTACAATTCAGAGACAGTTGTATATATTATAGTACCTAACAAACGCTTAAATGCAAGCGTATGCCGTGGTTTTGAGACCTAAATAGAATTTTATCTCAATTAGGAAAACTCACTAAAGGCTTAAGTGTTATCAAGAACATATAATGAGATGCAAATGTGTCTCTTGGGAGAAATTTTGTTATTTTTCTGGTCAGAGATGCAGTAACTACCAAAGCATGACTGTATTGTGGAAAACATAGTGTTCTGTAGCTGAGGGAAAGGTGATTTGTCCTGGTCCTCCTCGGTGCTTCATTTAAGTTATATCTTACTCAAATCTTTGAAGAGCAGATTCTAACATTGTGTGGTGCTATGAGTAGTTACTCTGGTCTAGTAAATAATGAGATGATTTTATTTTTTTTTTGGTAATATAAAACTGGAATACTGATAAAATCCCTAGTGTGGAAGCAGTTTTGTGGGGAAGATATACTTTAAATGTGTATAGCTATCAGCAAAAATCGTCTTTATGCAGACATCAGCATATCAGTAAAATAGGTATTGTTTAACTATATAAATGGCATCTTGGTATATAAACCCAGTTTTCTTTCTGGAATTTGGTTCAAGTAGTCATTTAGGTCAGATCTGCACTACAAGGTCTTGCTGGCAATGCTGTTACTTTTATTTAATAGTCTATAGCCACTGATTTCCTTTAATCTTTTATTCATAATAATCCCTTTTCCTTGTATACAGCGGCCAATAAAATAGCCTTTCAAGTAAAAGACCCTGGAAGTCCGAGAGCTACCTGCTGGAGCAGAATTAGATACTAATGAGCTCAGTGAGGGAAGTAGACTTAAGCCTCATGGGAGACTGTCAGAGAAATTAAATGGATGGGGCATGAGGTTTTAGGCACAGGCAGACTGTAATTGCAGCCTTCAGACAGCACTGAGGAAATGCTTTGAATACTACAGCTAGGACTGAGAAAGAAAATAATCTAAAAGATACCAAGCACTCTGGTACTAATGATAATGAAGACAAGTTTCAGAATACTTGGAAGGTAATTGCTGAAATTGAGTATTTGTCTTCGTATGAACAATGGTTGCAAATTAAAGAATTGTGTAACAGTTCAGTTATGTCAGTACTAAGTACAGTTTATTATTTACTAGTTTGGTGTAAGTTTTCTGCCAATATTAATTTTGATTAAGGGCATTAGAACTGGATGTTGTGCTGGCATAAGTACAAAAACACATACACAGGAGGATTCTATCTCTTTTGCTGCAGTTGGTCCTTAGTTAAAGCAGCAGAAAAAAATCTGTGCGGACAAGCCAGAAATGAAAAACAAGTGTAAATAAACATCACCCAAAAAAAAATAATTTCAAAACACGGCATGAAATTCTCCCTGAGCCTACTTGTGTGAACCTGACCCATTAGCAAAAAGGGCTAAATGAGCAGAAAGTGGCAAAGAACAACTACTTTAGTCTTTTCAGTCTTGCTAGTTTAGTGAAACAAGGGAATAAATATGGGCTGAGTTTTGCACTTCTTTCAATGTAGCCTGTAATCGAGGTTATGCTTTTTTCTTTTGCAATAAACAGTGTACGGTTTAAGAGACTTCAGGTAAGAGGGGCATGTGCATTAATCCAGGGCTTCATCTCCTGTTAGGTGGTCAAATCTACACATCATTAATAAAGCCTCCTCTCTAGCATCTCATAGATCTCTTGAAAATTCATGTTGGAAAGAGATCAAACTGTAAGATGACTCTTATTGGTTAGATCTTATTTAGAATCTCTATATAATTATGTTTACCCATGTTCAGGGAAGGCAGATTCAAATTTGCCTTACAGGAAAATGAAGTACGTATCTTAAAAGTGGAGTGTGACCTGCTGTGTAGCCTGAAAATGCAGGCTGAAAACCATGTGTTTGTTCTCTATGACTATATTTAGGTGATTTAAAAATCAGAGAGGAGGAAAAATAAAATTAAACCAGGTATGGCATATGAGCATAGGAGCATAGCCTGTTCATTAATTAATTTAGGCAGGACAGAAGAAGAAGAAGCTGTTTAATGAAAAGAAAAATAAGGTTCTGGAACAGCCTTCTGAACAGTTGAAGTACCTGTCTGGTTTTAAGATGGAGATGGATGTGTTTGTGAGCATAACTAGCTGCGTTACAAAAGGTGGAAGTTTATTGCTTTCTTCAATTTTCAATCAGTCCCTGAACTTTATGCCAGTTTAAAGCTTCATTTGCCAGTTTGGTAATACCTAAATTCCACCTATCTGCACTTCTGGATATAGATGCCAATTAGCAAACACATCAGTTTATTTGAAACTCTTGTCATTCAATCCACGTCAATTTTAGAACAACTATTAACATCAGAAGGGTGAGATCCTCAATTTTTGAGTGGTTTGGAGTTTTTAGTATTATAGGACTGATAAGCAACTGGAATTCAATTAGTCTCTTCCAATATCTAATAATATTTTGTGGCACTGATCCAGACTCATCTGGACAAGAGCTAGTCCTTGGACTAGTGCAGTTTTCATTCCTGTCCGGGCATGCTGTCAGTTCAGTGTTGTGTGGTTGAGGGGTTTGCGGGTTTGGGTTTTTTTGTTGTTGTTGTTGGCTTGATATTTTTTTTTAAATTTTTTTAAGATTTATCTGACACAAAACAGAAATGCTGTTCTGCAGATGAGTAGCCACAGCTTTGTGGCAGACATCAGGCACGAAGCATCCCTACACATGCCTTAACAGTAGCATCACAGTGTCGGCATGATGCAGAGCTCATCTAATGACTCCTACATTCCTCACCTACTGGAAGAGAGGGTATTGGCAGGTAAAGAAAGTGTGGATGTATCATAGTAACTTTGAGCTATTCCCTTGGCCTGCTGAGGCCCTTCACAACTAGCCACCTGCTCAGGTGCATGTTAATGACAGACAGAAAACAGGCACTTAATGCTCGGACAATAGTGGACCTTGCTCACCCTGTTCCTGTTCTTCATTAACCTTTAAGGGCTATAATACATGAAAGAGTAAGAGTGCTACCCAAGGTATTCAACCTACATAGAGACCTTATTTTCTCCATTAGATGTAGGCTAAACTTTGACATGCTGGTGTCAAAGTGAAAGAGTTTTCAGGAAGGAAACTTATAAGGTGATATCCCCAGTAAGCCCAAATAGAACTGTTACAGAGATGCTGGGAGCACTAAGAGGCAACCAGAAGATGTTAAAAGAAGTCCAAGAAATAAGATGTAAGAACAAGAGATTGTGCAAAATGAATTAGGATAGCATGGGAGGTCTCCCAGAAGGGACTAGGAGACAATTTGTCAGAGGAGATAAACTCTGTTAGCCATGCAGTTAAGTGTCTGAGTGAATGTAGAAGCCAAATCACAGAGTCCTCTGTCTGTAAGAGCAAGACAGATTGATGAGGTGCTTGGTGACCTGGCTGTCATGACCCAGAAAGTTTTTCAGGAAATAGAGGAGACATGGAAACTTACCAGCCAACTTGGAAAATGCTGAGATAAGATGCTGTAGGCAGTGAAGGAACTAAATAATTGGCTCACAAAGAAAGAAAAGGATTTCAGGCTGTAGCAGGAGCTAGCTTTCTGGATAAGATGTTTTGAACATCCGAAGGTAAGAAAGGATATTTTACAACCTATTCATAATCTGCAGAAGGCAGAGGCAAGAAATTGTATTGCCACAGTTTAAATGATGTTATCTCTGAAGAGAAAACTCCTTGTGATGATTATTTGACTGTAATGGACAAAAAGAGGAATTTCAGTAGACAGTTTAAGTGACCCATCTCTGAGGGTGCTGCAGAATTTACCTGCAGGAAAAGAAATCTCATCATCCAAAGCTTAAACAAATCTGTAATGCATGCCTTAGAACTACCCATCCATCTCAGTTGGCCAAAAACACTTGAGCACTAGAAAGAAAGAAAAGAAATTTCATCTGAACTGTTAAAGGTTTGAGATTATATTTGTTCCTTACATAGCCAAAAGCCCTTGAGGCATTCTAGAGTAGATTGTTAGCGTGCCAATTTTTTGTTCATTGGAATTTAAGGCTAAAGATGAAAAGCCACAGCAGAAGACAAAACAACTGCTAGTGAAAATACTAAAGGAGAGTGCTTTGTCTATATGAATACTGATGTGATGTGGCCTTGCTTGAGAGTGTCTGGCAGTCAGTGTTCTTTAATACCTGGGCTAGTAGCGTAATTTATAAAATAGCTGGAAATCAAGCCAGAAGGAATCCAAAATGTTATAACAGTACCTAAGGTGTTCTGTTGACTAAATTCTTCATTGCTCTTGGGGTTCTGAATTACAAATATTTAATTCTAAGTAGGTAAAAAAAAAATCAGCATTTTCCTCAAGTCAACAGAGAAATAAAAGGATGTGAATCTGTTAACTACTGTTTCTTTTGGTGGCATGCTAAACTGTCAACAGCATGCCACAATATAATCTCTTACACAGTCTGCTCTCAACTTTTGAGAGCAGTAAAGGAGTATAACTTTGCAAATGAAAAAACTCGGCTAATTTGGGTATTGAGGGTTGCAACGTAGAGACTTAAGAATGTTGCAGAGTTGGCAAAGAGCCAAAGCTTGAAGCCTTGCCCAGGTCTCCTCTTGTCTCTTACCGGGCAACTCAGGTAGATGAATATCAGACTTTTCTATTAATCAGATTTTAAAAAGAGCTTATTAGCCTGGTTGCAGCGCTGGGTCAAAGGTGACTGCATGCATTTGCACTGCGCTGCACCTGATATGTAAAGTCTGTTATACAACTTAGAGCCCTGAGGAGCACGCTGCTTAGGCATGTGACAAGAAATTAGCTTGGGCGAAGCCAGGCTTCTGAGCTCTCATTCCATAGTTGCTCTGCTGAATGCATGCCAACCTAGAAAAACCTCTTCTCTGGAGTTCAGTTTCTATTTGGGAGCAGGCTGAAGACTGCTATCACTTCTCTGATGAGGCAATAATGTTAGGTTGAATAAGGAGGTACTGGAAGCCGAGATCCTTTCTGGTGATTTGGAGAAAGAAGGAGCCATATGGTGGAGGAAGCTGGAAGGTGTTGTAGGGTCTGAGGGCTCCCTGATTCACTGTGTATAAGGTCAAAGCTGAAATAGCTTTTGGGCAATTGAGATTGTGCAGCAGCTAAAACTGTCTGTGCAAGTTCTATATGAGATCATTGACACAAATATTGTACACAGTTGATGGGGTGCCAGTCAGGTGGCTTCTACGGTTTTAGGGCAAGCAGTAACACTTAATGAATTGTGATACGATATGCATGGTTTATGCACTAGCCTCTCATTTTCCAGAGGTTTTGCAAAAGGCCAGATGACTCAGAACAGTATGTAGTTTGCCAACTGATTTAGTAGTTACGGACTAGATTTGCAAGGCAGGGGAGGAAACCACATTATGTGGTAGCAGGCACTAGGAAGCAATTGTGGACTTCATTCAAGATAATGCATGGACTAGTCATCCTTCCTAAAAGCTAAATGGAAGAGACAGTCAAATTACTTTATTGAATAAGATCACTAAAAACTCAGAAGTCTTTACCCAGGATCCTGTGCCGTGAATGCATGTGTGGGAGGAAGTGAAACTTAATTCAAGAAGAAGAAAACAGACTCTGGGACAGGCTAGTTGCAGTTGTGGTGGTCCATGGTAAGTTAGACACAGAAGGTAATCAGGAATCAGAAAAAGTAAACAAGAATCGGAGAAGAAAAGAAGTCATGAGCATGAATGCATGTTTCATTGCTCAGACATTCCATCCTATCCTTTTTACCCAATGTTTAAAATTTTTTTTATGCTTGAATTTAAAAAGACTTCATATTTTCTTGTGGGTTTTTCTTTTTTTTTAAATATAATGAAGCAGAAGTAATTTGGGTATATTTGTTAAGATATCTGTGGAAATCCATACATTTTACTGAAAACTAAGCGAAACAAATCCAATAGCTGTATGTATGATTTAAGGTCAAAATTGGAAGAATACAGAAAAGTCTTTATCATATGAAGTCAGTCATTCTGCAAAACATATATATTTTGTAGAAAACATTAATAATTCAGAAGATATTTGTAAAAGTTTGTTCTTGTCAGAGGAAATATTTACATAATATATTTTTCCAAGCATAACAATAGAAGTGTGCAATGTTGCTTAGCATTCTTGGGAACAGTCTTTACTTCTGGAAAGTGCTGATCGGAGTCATCAGTCAGTCCTCAGATTTTACAGTCTAACTGTCTGTATAACAGGGTGTTTAAAGCAAATGAATACTCCTTTCCATTTTCATCAGCAACCTTCATGCGTGTGGGTTAGATCTTAAATTCTGTGTCATTGCTGTGCCTTTATCTTTGTTTACAAAGCAGGTATTTGAGCAGCATGTATAGACCTTGGCTAAGATCAAGGTGCTAGATACTGCACAAATGTATTGTAATAATCCATTCCCTGAAAAATTTCCATTTCTAGAGGTGGAAAGGAGGATATAACATATTTACATGTATTTTATGTGTATATATATTAGTGGAATAGCAAAGTATATTATTTGGCAAGCATTCTGTTAGATCCACAGTGTATTACAGTTTTATTTCTGTATTTGTTAATATTGAAGTGTGGTTTGATTGGAAGAGAGCTCAGCTAAATTGAAAGACAAAAGGAGGATTTAGACTTTATCTTCCAGGGGAAGGAGAGGGATCGAAGTAAGTGTGGGCAGGGCAACATCGAGGAGCTCAGAGGAATGATGTCAGCCTCTTGCTTGTTCCACTGGATTCACCCCAGTGCTATTTCCACTTTCCTGACACCTCTAATAGTCTCCTTTACCATTAAACGTGCATGTGGCTGCTAGCTGGAACACACCGAAATCTTTTAGAACCTCACAAGCCCCAGTCCACAGTGAACAGGCAAGTTGTGCTGGCTTGCTGTTTCTTTCCTGTTAATTTTCCCCCAAAATGCACAAAATAATTTCTAATGTAACTTCTGCCTGTACTTAAGGACTGAATTACCAAATGGCATTGTACATTTGCAAATGGGAATGAGAAGCGCAGCATTTATAAATGAAGTGGGAGGGGGACCAAAACACAGGAAAAGAAGTCTCCTAAAGCACTGTCCGCATATTAGAGGGGTGGGAGGGGGTGGTGGGTTAGGGAACCTTGCTCTGGAGCATATAGTCCCTGCTGTTTAGAATGCCTACATTGCTTGCCTCTGAGCTAACAACACAGCTGACATGCTATCAAATATCCCAAAGGGTATTACCAATGGGACTTTAGTAAAAGCCTCTATGTTTAATAACTAGTGCTGTTTTTAAATAAAAATTTATCCAGCACTAAGTAGAAAGGAAGACTCTAACAAAAACCCAATTGTGCACCTCTTTGTCTTATTTCAGTATATATGTATCTTTGTAGAGCAAGGCTTTGCTGATGTTGCTGATATTGTTCCTAGAGATAGTTTGCATAGAATTATGGTTGGAAAAGACCTTTAAGATCATCAGGTCCAACTGTTATCTTAGTCTACCAGGCCCACTTCTAAACCATGTCCCTGAGCACCATATCTAGATGGCTTTTAAATACATCCGAGGGTGGTGATTTAACCATTTTCCTGGGCAGCCTATTCCAGTCTTTGGTGACCCTTTCAGTGTAGAAGTTTTTCCTAATATCTAACCTATACCTCCCCTGATGCAACTTGACTCCATTTCCTCTTGTCCATCTTTCTACCTCACTACTCCTGTTAGTTTTCCAATTCTGTGGTCTGAGTTTCCAAATTTGTTTTGTCTCCCTGTTCTTCTAGTAATCACTTTGTTTAGCTTTTGACCCTCTCTTTTCCCTCCTGGAGTTCTGATCTAACTTCTAAAAGCTTTGGGAAATAGACCTTTTGCCTTGACCCCTTCCTGACTGCTGCTGGAAGTGCAGTTTTACGTGGCATCCGTACATTTCCACCTGTCCTTATAGTTACCATAGAAACTAACCACAGGCTGCGTAAATCCACTGATGAGGCAAGGAGGAAGGGATAAGCCTTCTAGTTCTTAAAATAGGATAATAAGTGTAAGGCTGACAACAAATCTCACTCTAATTGTCCAGGATGCGCATCCAGCAAAGTATGAATTCTGGTAGTGCTGTAGAGTTGCAGTCAAATAACATATATTATTCCAAGAAATGTATGCACTGCTCCAGCCCATCTGTTCTTCTCATGCTGCCATGGAGGGTCATCGTATTCTCAAACTGACCTGTGACTGGGCAAGCTGTTATGGAAGCTGATAAAGCTCTTGTGCCAGAAAACACCTCAGAGACACAACAGTTGAAACAGAAAGGTTGTAGGATGCTTTGATGTTCCTTTAATAGGGGAAACTCTCACTGTCCTTTTGCATTTGCACAGGCTTGTGAAAGAGTATTTTTTGGCCTGGGGATCAAGATTGAATTCAGCTTGCTTCAGTTCTGAGGCAAAATACGATTTTTCCTTTGAAAATAGGCGATACTAATTTTTCTGCAGCATTAGGGTCTGGGTTATTCTTTTCAGCAGGGCAACAGGAATGTTGAGCACAGGTATTCTGCTCTCATAGCAAACTATAGAGAATCGTGTGAATGATCATGTAATGTGTGAGTCAAAGACATAGGCTGATGCAAGCCGCAGCCTGGCAAACCTGCAGCCAGTGAATGTAGCAGAAACTCATCTGACATCCAAGCTCAGCCTTGGCAATCTGTTTTGCTTGTGAACATGGGTGGGATTTTGGGTGGCTTTGAAGCGACAGCACTGCATGCCCAGAACACTGAGGAGCTGGAAGCTCGAGTCTTTTTCCTTCAGTCTCCTGTCTTGCTCTCGGATTTAAGTTTCTGCAGTGGCAAGAAGTCACTAGGAAAAGGCCCATTTTGCTGGATTTCCTAAAGCCTGACTTTGGTAACTTCAAGATTTAACAGGAAACAGATTTAGTTATTCAGTACTCTTGGGATGCCCATTTAATAGAAGGGTTAATGAACAAAATGTTCTATACACTTCACTGATTTCTTGAGGGAAGGTGGTGAAGGGCTTTGAAGGGCAAGAATGGGGCATGCACCATATATGTACTTACAACATATGTTGCAGGCAGACGCGGGCAAGCACAACTTGGTCTTAAAGCCGACCAGAAGTTACGTGACTGTACCACCATGGTCCTGAGATGAGGCTAACATTGAAGTTTCGGGAGGGCTTATTAGTTCAGGCCTGGTGTGATACTAACTGCAACCACATGGCTTTGGCCAGTGCAGAATATGGGCAAAACTGCTGAATGTACTGATTTGCCTCGCTGTCAGTTTGTGATGCTGCTTTTTTCTGAGCCAGGCAGCTGTTCACTGGCAGCTGGAGTAAGAACACTGCGCTCTCAGTTCCCACAAGCTGCTGAACAGTTGTCAAGAGGAAGCTAATGTCTATTAACTACTTTTCCTGACTGCATTTGAATCAGGAACAATCAGTATCCAGTTACCGGTTCTTTGCAACTGCTGATGCTAGATCCTGGTCTAATTTACAGCAATTAATTTGGAATTACACATTGATTTCATCACACTTGCTTTTCACTTATTGTATTATAGATGAGAAAAGACTGACTTCCCCCCCAGTACTGTTCAACCTTACCAGTCTTAAATATTGTATTTGTGTAACATCCATAGTATATTTCAGTGGGTCTTATTCAAACTCTTTGTGCATAATAAAACTCAGTAATAGTTGTGTTTGCCAGAATAGACTTATTTTTCTTTTGGAGTAATTATGTTTTTAACATAATAATGAGAAAAAGTTTTTAATAAATGCTAATGTACTAAATACAGTAATATTTAAAAACCACCTTTTTAATATATTTTATCTGATTTGTAAGACTGTGGAACTTGAAAAAGAAGTTTCTCAGCTGCCAAGTGAAAAAATACCACCAGTTTATTAATAAAGGAAAATGTTACAGATGAGGTTACTCTGATGCCATATTTATATCGGCAGTATGGATTCACTTATCCAGTTCCTAATGAAAACAACAGATAGAACATACTAAATTCAGCTAGCTGTGTAGATTATGTTGTTTAAGTTGTTGTATTTTGAGAAGTGTCTGCTTGCTGTAGTCTTGGACACCACTAAGCAGGCTTTTTTCTACTAAATACAGCTCTTGGTCCAGTACTCTTTTTATCAGAGACTCTATGGTTTATAATTGAAAATTGTTAATTTCTAATAATACTTATGTGATGACAGAATAGCGAAAGGCCCTGCAACTCTTTCTTTCATATGTGTGGTTGAATGCAGAGAGTATAACTAGAATTTTTGAGCTACTAAAAATATATCCATGGCCCATAGCTTTTGCAGTTCTGCTTCTTGAGATAGCCGGTGGAATTTGTTTCCAAAGGACCAAGTCAGCTATAATGATGTTCTGTAGCAGAAGGCAGTTAATATTCACGGAGCCAGCTTTTAACCAGGTCCTGTCAAGACATCTTTGGATTGGTAGCAAAGGTAGAAAGATGCATGCATTACGGATGTTAACAGAAAATACTAAGCAGTTAAAGATAACTTTGTGTTCCAAAGCATTTTATCTGTAATAATCACCCCTTTGGAGAGGAGAATTGTAATATCTAATGTGTTTATATTACATGGTGTGAAAGCTCAGAACTTCTGAATCACAGCTGTAACATAATGCTTTTATTTATAATATCCTCTTCTTTAAAACAAACAAAGAAAATCCCCAAAACTACTACTTTACCTTTTTTCCACTGTTTAGAAATCCAATATTCAGCTTCAGTAAGTACTGCAACATGCTGTCTTTCTCAACCTACAGCATGTCTTGTATGTTGTGCAATTGTTTCTAAAGTATTGTGGCAGTATGAAGTGCAAATCTGGGACCATATTTATCAATACAACTTGCTTATTTCTAAAATTATTCCAGTGATGGCATTGGCATTTCTCTATCTGCAGAAGTCTTTGTATTCATATACTTACTGAATTGAGGATTTAATGTTGAATTTGGTGGTTTGGATGTAACTGAATTATATATAAGTAATGAAAATAATAAATAGAAAACATGCATGAAGAATTAGAGGACAGTATTGGAACTGGGGAAAACATTGGAACAAGAAGTATGTCTTTATATCAGAGCTGTCCTCAGCCAGACCTGTGTCGTCTTTTTTCCACGTACACTTTGTCCATGCAGTAACCCGACTGATAGCAGTAGCTGCAACTTGATGCCTGTATAGCTATTTGGAAATGGGAAAAGGAAATGAATCAACAAATCTCCCAGCAGATTGGAAGATGATAATGCAAGCAGAGTGAGATTTGAGCTGTAGAAAGAGCCCTGGTGGAAAACTGTGGTTAGGCATTTTCACATGACAGGCTTGAAAAATGAAACAGATGCAGAATTTGCAGCAGGATGTAGAAAGAAATGCTAGGGTAAGGAGAATCATCTCTTGGGAATATTCCCAACAGAAAGACATCTGTCCTAGGATTAGAAATCTGGACTATTTCATCTGAATAATTTTAAAACATTTATAATTTATATTCTCAGTGATCTTCAGCTTCCCTGTTCACTGTTTCATTTATAATAAGCCCATTTTTCCTGTTTTTCCCCTCCCTTTTTTCTTTTTTCTTTTTCTTTTCTCTTTATTTTTTTTTGTTAAAACATAGTCCTCTCTCACTACTACATTGTATTTAACCAGCATCTTTGTATAGTGTAATTCACCGAGTAGATGAATGTCAGAGTCTAAGTGATCTTATGTGCATCAGAAATAGCACAGCATTATTAAAGCAGCTTTTCATACTGCTTGGGCATATCTTCTCTCTTTCTTTTAAATATATTTAATGCTTTGCATTTTTAATATTTACATTTTCATTTTAAAGATATCTCTTTACATTATTTAATTTCTACTAGTTTCATGAAACACTTCACTAGGAAGCTTGCTTTCATGTCTAACGGCTCTGTCTCTTATACTGCATTTTAAGCCTCGACTTCTCAACATCTATTTTAACATCATCACCTAGTATTTAACATCTTTGTTGGTGACATGGATTGCACCCTCAGCAAGTTTGCCAATGACACCAAGCTGTGTGGAGTGGCTGACGTGCTAGAGGGGAAGGGATGCCATCCAGAGGGTCCTGGACAGGCTTGAGAGGTGGGCCTGTGCAAACCTAATGAAGTTCAACAAGGCCAAGTGCAAGGTCCTGCACGTGGGCCAGGACAATCCCATGCACAAATACAGGCTGGGCAGAGAATGGATTGAGAGCAGCCCTGAGAAGGACTTCAGGGTGTTGGTGGATGAGAAGGTCAACGTGATCCTGAAATGTGTGCTCGCAGCCCAGAAGGCCAACTGTTTCCTGGGCCGCATCAAAATAAGCGTGGCCAGCAGGACGAGGGAGGTGATTCTGCCCCTCTACTCCACTCTCGTGAGACCACACCGTAATATTGTGTCCAGCTCTGGGGCCCCCAGCATCAGAAGGACAGGGACCTGTTGGAGCGGGTCCAGAGGAGGGCCACGAAGATGATCAGAGGGCTGGAGCACCTCTCCTACGAAGACAGGCTGAGGGAGTTGGGGCTGTTCAGCCTGGAGAAGAGAATGCTCAAGGGAGACCTTATAGCGGCCTTCCAGTATCTGAAGGGAGCCTACAAGAAGGCTGGAGAGGGACTTTTTACAAGGGCATGTAGTGATAGGATGAGGGGTAATGGCCTCAAATTGGAAGAGGGGAGATTTGGAATAGATATTAGGAAGAAATTTTTCACTATGAGGGTGGTGAGGCACTGGAACAAATTGCTTAGAGAAGTTGTTGAGGCCCTATCCCTGGAAGTGTTCAAGGCCAGGTTGGATGGGGCTTTGAGCAACCTGGTCTAGTGGGAGGTGTCCCTGCCCATGGCAGGGGGGTTGGAACTCGATGATCTCTAGGATCCCTTCCAACACAAGCCATTCAATGATTCTATTTTTGGCAAACTGTTTATCTGCTAATTTCATGTTGTGATTTTTTTTTTTTTAATGGGGATGCCTGTGTGAGTCTTCTGATGATTTTTTTTTTTCTTTTTTAGATGTAAAACACATCTATTTTTACTACCATCCTCTCCTTACAAGATTTTGTAGTACAGAAACTTCTTTCCAACCTCAATAGGAATGTATGACTACATCCAATTCGAATAGGGATGATACCAGAAAAAAGAGGCGCAGAAGCTTGCAGTTTTTGCTGCATGAGCCTGCTCCAGAAATGATCAGAGAAGCAGAGGCTTCTGTGTAGTGAGTGCAGTTATTGGCACAAGGACCACTGTCAGTCCGGGATCCAGAGGCCCATACTCCAGTGAACTCTAATCCTTATCATGCATATTTAAGACTTTGCTTATGTGCATGTGAAATGCTAATGGAGTTCTCACAACTTGAATAAAAATGATGAATTTTTTACCTAAACAGGAAGAATTTCACTTACGATTAACTTTTATGTTTCATTATTGATTTCCACTTGTGGCAGCTTTCTAAGTGATTCCTATTACAGGTAGTTCTGGAATGGATGTTGATGAAGGGTAATTTCTTCATGTGAGTAGATAGTACAGTATGGATGTGTTTAATCTCAGAGCTGTAGTAGCCTGAAGATATTATTTATAAATATTTTTTTTCATTAAAGCACTGGAAATGAGAGCTTTCTGCTGCATCATGTTTGCAATGGTAAAATGAGCAGAGGAATATTGAAGAAATACGCCATCTACAGCTACCTCTGTAGTATTTCTTTTCTTGTGGTTTCTTTTTTTTTAAAACGTCTTTTCTACAAAGCTATTGTTGAAAACCATATAAAGAAATTCTGACTGTTAGTACCGATGAAGGTGAGTAAATACTTTTAATCTTGCGTATATAGCCATTTTTTTTTCCACATACGCAGGCCTAATGTTAAGAAAAAAGAATTCTATTGGGAATTAAATCCTTCGGAGTTAAAATTTAATTACTATATTTTTAGTTTTTCAGGTTGGGGCTAAATTCTCTGCCTGCTTAGCCATCTGTGGTCACAAGGAATCTGCACCAATTTTTTACAAATGCTCTGTCTGAATGTAAGAAAGATGTTCCCAGAAAGGCTGAGGTATGTTTAAATAGGGGGACTCAGAACCTTAACATGCCATCTCTCAGAACCTTAACATGCCATACGTATACAATCGTAATAAAAGATGTAGCAGGTTCATGAAAACAATAGGGTGTGAATGATTGCCTGCTTGGAGGTAACTGCTTTACCTATGCTTGCCATTGTTCAGCAGTGAAATATAACTGATGTATCACCTCCCATCTGAATGCACGTGTCAAGGGAGAAAATGTGGTTCTTCATTTGTTTTACCACATTTCTCCATGGTTTGAGTGGATGTACCAAGATGTGGTATCCAACGCCTTCAGGAAATCACCTGTACTCTTTAGTGGTAAGCTTGGTGCAAAGAAACAAGTCATGTAGCTGCTCCTGGGGTCCAAGCAGAAAGAGGGCATGTTTGAAGAGAGCACGGTGTTTGGAAAGCAGTGAGGCCAGTTGTCAGCAGTTTGGAAATCAGTGGCACGTATGGACGCAAGGCTGGAAACTCTGCATGTAGCTCAGTTGCGGAGGTGTGGGAGCACAAAGTTATGTGATCAGCATTTGGCACTTCAGAGTTTTGGGGAAACAAAGATGGAAACAGCACACATAATAATAATTATTATAATTATTAGCAATAATAATTTTAGGGGCTAGTTTAGCCTCTCTTGAGGCTTGCTGGAGGAAAGCTTTGCTGCCCATTTTTGAAACATGCTACTTATTTCCCAAAAGTCTGTGTTGTCTTCTCACCTCTCCTACAGCTTCTGTAAGACATGGGTACTTTAGCTGAGGGATTCCCACTACCGTTACTACTTGATAGTCATTAAAATGACAGAGAACCAGGTGAGACCTATAAAACAAACAGAATGAGGCTGTTCAAAAGCATCATCGCCTGGCGTTTCTGCTTTACTGCGACTCTGTGAAGAGGTTGAATGGTGGTAGCCACCACTTCCGGAAGAACCTAAAATAAAGCTCTGCTGCAGGCCAAGTGCCACTTTCAAGGATGAAGCAAAGAAACGGGACTGAGAGTGTGAGTGTGCCTCCTTGGAGCCTGCTTGGGGCTGCCAGCGGGCACCTGGGGGAAACCACTATGGCCTGGGTCGGGGCAGGCAGCGGGGGCCACTGCTGTGCCATGGCCCCCCAGGCTGTGAAGATCTCTAGTGCGAAACCACAAGGTGCGATGGTGGGAAGCAGCGCAGGGAGGCTGAGGGGGGGAAGAGAGAGACAAGGTGGCAGCAGCCATGGTGCCCGGCTGAGGAGCAGCTGGATGCTGCGGTTTGCCATCCTGTATGCAGCAGCCTGTCCAGCAGCTCAAAGCATTTGTGCACGCCTGAGGTGGCAGCTCTGTTGGCACCCGCTCCAAGCTGCCCGCCTGCTGCTGACCATGCTGCCCCTGAGGTGTGTTACTGGCCTCTGCGCAGGGCCAGACGTGGCTCTTGGGTGTGTTGGGCACGTAAAGGGCTGAACATAATAAAAATACATGTGAGGAAGAAGTCGTACGCTTCATTCGCTGCCAGCAGGCAGGGTGTGAGCAGGAGAGGTGTTAAGGCGGTGCAGAGCTGGTGATCTGAGAGCGCCCGTGTCGTTGCCTTTGAGTTTGTAATACGTAGCTCTGTGCTGGGCTAACAGTCTCTCAACAGTGTAAATTTACCTGTGCTCTGTTCTTCAGCCAGATCGTCTCAGGTATTTGCTTTAGCTTGGAGATCACCATGCTTTGCATAAAAAGCATATTCCGCTCCCTGCCCCCCATGTTGCACTCTTGTGAAGTAGGTCTGCCCTTTTGAGTACTGAGGTAATAACATCTTTTCCTTAAGGTTGAAAATTATTTAAGAGGTTTGAGCACAGCCTAAAGTAGAAGTAAATTTCAAATAGAAGTTAGTGTGCAGTGAGGTGTAAGTATGTTTTACTGTGAATGTTTACTTTTCTTTGTAACAAGGTTTTCTAATTTTTGTTCTTATGAAGACTAAGATGACGAAATTTAGCATATAAATAATAGGATAGTATGAAGCCAGTTCAATTTTTCCGTCTCCACTAAGCCTTAAAATGATTTGAGAACTTTTCAATGCCCTGATATATCCATTTGTAGGACATATACTTTTCTATTTGACTGCATTAACATTTTTTTTCCCCAGAGCTCTCTGTATTTCTGAAATACTACCAAACAACAGAAATATTAGTCCTTTTCCCTATCCTCAGATCTGCAACTACTAGAATGTGATTACTCTGTACTCTTTTAAACCCCTTTACAACAGATTACCTAGAAAGCTGTTCTGAAAGTATAGTCGTCTTGTTTTCTGGTAATGGTGGGATTAAAGATACAGTTTATAAACATAAAAACACTTAAGTCAATAAGACTCATATTTAGGGTTAGGTAAGAAATTTTTTGCTTTAAATAAATTTTAAAAGTGTTAAACTTTTTACTTTGACTTACTGAAAGAAAATATCAGCAATGGTCAAAAGTATATAAAATAATAATATATCCTCTTCTTGGTTTCTTTTGCCTTCATTTTGACACTGCTGCAGTTTAGAAATAAAGTGACAAGTAGATTGAAAACTACTGGAGAATTTACAGGGCAAACAGCTGATCCTTTTACAGGCCTTATCCAAAGAAACCAAAGATGTAAGAAAAAAAAGCTGAATCTTGTCCTTGTTGACTGGAAAGGACCTTAAGGAAGTTCCCACAGTACAGTCTCTCTTTGTTATGTGTTTTGAATAAGCTTTCTTAGAATTGGATTGCTGGGAGAAGAAATTGCCAAGATAAGACCCCTGAGCAAGACTGTGCTCACCAAAGAGTTTTAATAAAACTCATGTATGAAACCACTGACTGACTAACTATGGTGTGCAAACTATTACTTACAATTTTGTTAGTACTGAGAGAACAGGTAGTGCTGTACATGACACACACTTTTGAAGAGTTTTAACAGAAATATAGGGAACTGTAGGGCTAGTAAGTTTGGCTTCTGTATGAAGTCATTTAGTGGAATTTATGTGATAAAGGATAGAGCTGTAGGCATGTGGATAAGATTGATATAATGGGTAAGACTCTTTGCAACTTGTAAAAGGTACCTTACAGACCTATTGGAGGCCTTTGAAAGGGCCAGTAAAGAAGCAGTAATTTTAATTGATGTGTTCTACAAGAGTTTACAGAAAGACTTTGAGTGGTGTCATTCACCAAATGAGTCTAAAGAAATTGAACTTCCATGTATCAATGTTTAAAAATTGTCAAAAAGTAGAAAACGAGAGAAATAATTGCTGGCTTTCCTATGTAAGCGAGTCTCACAGGAACTTGTTCTAGGGTCTCTGCCATCTAATATCTCCACAAGTGATCTGGAAAAAAGGGGTGAGCAAGGTGGTAAAGTTTGTTTGCACTGATTTATTCAAGGTAGTAAAAATGAAATCTTGTTACAAAGAGCTGTAAAAAGACTTCATGATACTGCATGATGGAGTGATAAAATGGCATGTGAGATTCAGTGCAGTTAAATGCACTTGGGAAAACCAATCTTAATTTTCCACGTTAAAATCAAGGGCACTGAATTATGTATGGCACGAGAGAGATCTTAAAGTTATAACACTTCATTCTAGCAAATGCAAGCTCAAAGCACAGTAGCAGTCAAAAATAAAAAAAAAAGGCAACTAGTCTATTAGGAATTATTAGAAAAAGGATAGAAAACAAACCATAAAACCTTATTATGCCCTTGCATAAATGACATAATTTGCCTGTGGATTCATTGTCACCTGAAGTTCTGGTTACCCCTTTTCTGAAAGTGTATTATAAAATTAAAACGCGTATGGAGAAGGACAATAAGGATTATCATAGATATGAAAAGACATTTTTTTAAGGAGTCATTAGACAGGCTAGGGTTTTTCATCCCAGAAAATTTACAACCAAGATGATAAAAGTCTATGTAGTGTTGAGTTTCATAGAACAGATGAATGAGACATGACTGTTTATGATATCTTTTTTTCTTCCTAATGCAAAAAACAAAGGGGTATTGTGAAATTATCCAGCGAAATGTTAAGAACAAAAGGGTACATAATTATGTGATCAAAGATTAGACAAGTTGGTGGAAGCAGAAATTCTGAAGAGGTATTAAATGTATTTTAGTAGGAAGTTCTTTAGCTGCAGATTGCTAGAATTGGGCAGTATTAGGAGAAATATTACTGCATGCTCACACTCTATGCCAGATCAGCAAGGAAGATGGTAATTACAGGGCAAGGTGGTCTTCTAGTTTGATGCGATATTGTCATTCTTGTGTTTTTATGTGATAGGAACAAATTGTGGCAGAGACTGCAGCAGGTGTTTGTATACCTTCTTGTACAACTGCCATGTGTGCAGCAGGGGAGGCTGCCACTGTGGCTGCTGCATGGTGCTTTCCCCCTCCCCTGTGTTGGAGCCTGATCTGCCTGTTGCAATTGTGTGAGGTCTTAAAGCTGGAGGGAGGCTATGGTTTTAAGCTGTTGTCACACAGACTGCTGGTATTTTAGCTAGGGAGAATGAAGCAGGGATCAGGTGAAAAAATCAGAATTGGACATGATTCTTGTGAAGTCTGTGGAAAGAGACGTGTTTTAAGTTATCCTCATTCCACCCTTGCACGAAAAAAATGTTGCAGTTGCAGTCCTGTTCTTCTTGGAACGCAGAACTCTCATCTTCCTAATGCTTTCTTGAGTACTTCTAGGCATTGTAGGGAGAATTTTTGCCTCTCTCTCTCTTTTTTTTTTTTTTTTTTTTTTTTTTTTTTTTTTTTTTTTTTTTTCCCTATCTGCTAGCAAAGATAAATGTGTGGAACAGTGCCTCTCACTACTGGAAGCTAAGCAGGGATGCTGTTTGCCTGAAGCAATACTTCTTATTACTCTCAAAAAGCAATGCTTACAACTTGAAATGGAACCCATCTTTAGATGTATTATTGAGTCCTTATGTCAAGAAGAAAAATGTTAATTCAGCTTTTTAAGCTTTAATATGTGGGGTAAACTTTATAGAACAAGAGCGTAATGTGAATCTGAAGTAGTATCAATGTCAACAGCTACAAAATACATAAAACAATGCAACTACAGAATGAATTAGACTGTCTAAAGCATGGGGCTAATTGACAATGAAAAAAATCCACATTGTAGTTGTGTATGTCATGTAGTGGACTTATTTTTATTTTTTTTCTTACAGCACAATCATTTAAGACAGGCTGACTGCTATATATGGGAAAGGTAGGGAAAAAGTGATAAAGCTGTTTGCATTAAATTTTGTACTAGAATGATAAAATCGCAGTCATAGAACACAGTGTATCAGAAAGTGTCTTCACCGCACTTCCTCCTTTATCTTCTTTTTCGTGAATCTTCCTCCAGCTTAAATTATAATGGAAAAAGGTCAAATAACTCATTAAGTAATGATGTTACAGATGAGAGCCTTTACTCTGTTTTTAGACATAATAGTTTGAAATTAGTGATGTAAATGTAAACGGCACTTATCTTTGGCACTTCTATTTGATTATTGGTTGTTCATTGTGGAAGTTGTGGATCACCACTGTGTTTTAGGAGGCAGTAGTGGTGACAACAATGCACTACAAAAATTGGCAGATGACAGGCTTTGCGGAATGGCGTCTTCATGTCAACTGTCATCTCAACAGAGAAACATCATGTTATGTGCTTCTGCTAACTTACTCTTGTGCTACATTGTTTTCCATCACGCCTGCCATAATACTGCATAAATAATGTGTTACAAGGTAAGATACCATTTGTCAAAAAAAAAAGCAAGCTATATCTGAAAATTTAATTTTAGTAAGGATGCTTATTTTAAAAGTATGCAGAAAATGCATTTTCAGTGGTTGAGAGTTACAGTGGCAGCACTAATGAAGTTGTTCAGAAATCTCCTCAGGTTTTCCTCACAGTTCGTGTCTTGGGTCCCATTTAAAGTAGTAGAAAGTCAAATACTTCAGTCTTGTTTTCTAATTAATTTTCTTGGCAGATAGCCTGCTGTAGACGTCAGTAAAAAATATAACTATCGCTACTGTTTTAAGAATTACCATGGAGTTCACTTGTAAAACCATATAAACCCTCCAGAATGTATAAAAAATATATATATAAAAAAATGAATGCTGTAACTTCTTAGTTATTAAGAAAACCACAGCCTACCTCTTTTAGTTTGATGTAATTAAGTATAGAGGCTTCTGTACATAAAGCTCAATTATGACTAAAATGTTTAAGTCACGAAAATGTTTGAACTGAAGGAACTGATACTGATTAGATTACTGTTTAGAACCTGGCTTGCTGAGGTCTTCATCAATGGCAGGATCTTTACCATTATAGTGTAAATAATAGTGAAATTGTGCTTTTGGCTTTTACTTTACAATTTTATTCATTATTTTACTTTATTGAAACACCTCAGGATACTGACTAAAATATATCGGAATTTTAGAAACAGTAATTCATTGGAGGATGCAGATGAGAAATAATGATTTTTAGCTTCTTTAGATTTTTCCTAATTGAAATCAAGTAAAACAACTCTGAAGACGGTAATCATTATCTACAGTGCTTTAATATTACTGGCCACAGATATATTTTTTTTTTTAAATAGATGCATCTAGGAATCAGAATTATTTTGATAAAATTGCTATCACGTTCCTAGTTAATTTATGGTAATGTTTTTTTGGTTGGTTTTTTTATTAATATATTTTTAGAACATAAAAGGTGGCGAGAGTCTGCCAAGTAAGAGAAGCGCTTCAGAGATCAATGCAATTACTTTAGGACCTCGCAGCTATAACCAAGGTCCTACAATGGAGTTGCCTAGAAATAGCAAAAAGCAGAGAGAGTCTAAAGAGCATAGTCAGCTGATATGCTAATTTTAAACGTCTGTGTAATGTTAATTCTCTTTTTAAAAAAAATGATCAAGCATATTACTGTACACTTATGATAATGTTTTTATTATGCTAATATTCTGAAAAGCTAAGCTGAGCCATGCCAAGTGCAAAAATGACTGAACATTTGCACATTCAAGCTTCTGTCCACAGTAAGCAAAACCTGCTTTTTTTTTTTTTTGAAAACCCTAGGTTTTAAAGTTGCTGAAATGTACTTTGCTTTGTTTGGATCTGTTGGGTTACAGATTACATACAAAAATCCAGCCATTAATGCTAATTTATAAAGAACTTTTGGAACTTTGTAGCTAAATGGATTTTGGGAGCTTAATTTGCAGTAGATATGGCAGCTAAATACGTGGCTGAGTTTTTTCACCTTACTAAATGGTAAGTAGGGCCAGGATACTGGTACCATCTAGTGGTTACAAACGCCCTAATGCTGTTAGGCATTCTTGAGTACGATGGAGGATCCAGAATGTAACATTGCCATTTTTCAATTAGTTTAGATGGATATTAGTAATTCTGTTAGCCATACTGCTCCACAATTTAATTGGTTTATGGTTGTGTAACAATGTGATATAGGTAACTAAAATTGATGTCATTTGTCTGTGCATATGACGTTATAAAGTTACCACTACTGCAGGTGGTTCTGTAGTATTCTGAGATCTTGCACCTCCTACTGTAAAGTGAAAGTGTGTGGGTTTTTTTGGTGTGTTGTGGTTTGTGGCTTTTTTTTGTTTGTTTGTGTGTTTGCCTTTTTTTTTTTTTAAAGTATAGGGCATTTGGTTACATCAGGGATACCCATTTTCAGTTCATTTACTCTGAGTAAAGATGTGTGGATAACCTATTTTAAAATGTGTGTATATATATTTTAAATTTGAGTGGGTGAGCTGTAGATGCTAAAAATCTGCCAAAAGGAGGATGGTGCCTCTACTCCTCCTCCTGGTCAGAGTTTTGGATATGAAGCAACTGAGAATAACACTCTTTTATAAGACTCAGAGACATAACACTGGGTCCAGATTACTATCAGACAGATAGTAAAACAGAAACACCCTACTCCTTCAACAACAACAGTTTGTCCTGTTCTATTTTCTCCTAGAATAACAAAAATGGAACTGGTGCCACTAGATTTCTGACTCTAAGATGTTTCTGGAGGATATGGATGCAAATCTAATGAAGTCTCATGTGGTACCTGCTTCACTACTTTACCTAAAAGACTAGGAAAAAACCTCTTTTACCTCTGAAGGAGGGTTATTCCCTTTCCTGCTTGGACAGAAAGGCGATGTAATAATAGCATATGATGATTTTGTAAGCAATAGTAGAGAGGCTTAGTGTGTAGAGACTGCAAGAAACCTGCTTACACGTTTTTACACTCACTAGTTTCGTAAAAAACAAAACTATGAGAAAATTGATTCAAAGAATTTCAAGTATGTCTGATTTCTATTTTTTTAAATCACAGAAAAAAACCAACTGAATTAAAAGAATGTGATTCAAATATAGTACGTATCCTGAGTTCTACCTTAAAAATACATCTTTGTCACTCACTATTTTATTCTTATTTGTAAATATTCCAGACAAA
Source organism: Pluvialis apricaria (assembly GCA_017639485.1). Lineage (NCBI taxonomy): Eukaryota > Metazoa > Chordata > Aves > Charadriiformes > Charadriidae > Pluvialis > Pluvialis apricaria. Next base: position 55,528,268 of record CM030010.1, on the reverse strand, counting down.
TTTCCTGGGTTTTGGCAATATTTTTTCTTTACTGTAGGTCACAAAAAATTTCCAAGGAAAGAGATTCTCCCCCCCCCCCCCCCCCCCCCCCCCCCCCGCCTTTACTCCCCTCATAAGAGGAGTCATATATAAAGAAATATATATATGTATGTATTATACATATGAAACATAAATTCTCTTTAAAGCCACACAGTTCTTTGATAGTGCTTTCTAAGCTACAGGGGGACTATTGCAGAAAACTCTTGAAGTTCTAGTATTTCATGTAAGATTTCAGTATGTGATTCAACTGGTCTAAGACATTATTGAATTCTTTGAATAAATTTTCTCATAATTTTGTTATTTTAGGAAAGTAATAACTTAAAGTAATGAGCTTTGATAGTTCTGTTGTGTTTTCAGGATCTTAATAAGTTGTATTATTTGCAATTATTCTCAAAAGTGTCAGACATTAAAATCTGGCAACTTTTAATATTAAAAATATGAGTCCCAAATCTAAAGTATCTGCTAAAGAAATCTGCCTGCTGAGTAGTTGTTATGACTGATAGATTTTTGGCTGCAGTATTTCCATTTCCTGTTTATAATGTTTATCTCCTTATCATTCTTGACATTTTCATCTTTTAATTAAAGAGTATCATTGTAGGTAAGGATAGTGATGTATTAATGCCTTTTTCAAAAGGTACTTAGGATTTAATTGTGTGACTCCTGCTAACAGTATAGTTGACAGATCTGGATCGGTCTATGGCAAAATATACTAGTTTCAAAGTCTGTACGTACCACTTTATTTTTACCCCAAAGGCTTTTTGTACCGTCTGTATTTTTTACTTCTAGCTCAACTTACTGCTTATTCAAAGAATTATGTTTTTAAAAATTTTCAGACTGTTAAAATACTTTTAGAGCTGAAAGCCTGTGAATCTGCTATCAAATCTATGTTGGGGGAAAAAAAGAAGTTAGTTTAATTATGAGATAATTTTTACAGATCAGCAGTTCTACTTGAAGACTATTCTGAGAATTGACAGATTCAAATTCCGTAAGACGTGGGTTATAACTCTCATGTTCTGTTGCGAGATTTGAATTTTTACAATATTGTAATAAAGTGTTCTGTAATGTTTCTGTCCCATCTTCTGAAACACATTGCAGATTAAATACATCTTCCGTTTGAAAGGCCTTAATAGCCGTTCGCTGTTCCTTATTACAGATGATTCTGAAGTAGCAACATCAGCTGTATATAGCATTTATGACAAAGGGGAGGCTTGAGCAATACTAATTACATGGAGTGAATTATAGTTCATAATTAACAAAAGTAAAAAAGAATAATGAATTACTCCTTTTTTTTTTTTTTTGGTGTTACTATTTCCCCTTGTAATTATTTTTCCAATAAATGCATTAGGGGGCAGCAGAGTCATGTAGTGATCCAGTTTGCAACCATTTTTAAGTATTTCATACTAGCGCTTCAGTATTCAGCATTTTTGTTAGGAATCACATTTTCTGTGAATGCTGTTGCATCATGTTTTCTAAACACTGAATAAGCAAAATGAATAGTCTACAAGTGATCATACACAGAATCTGTGTAGTTATCTGTAATTATTGTAGTTATACAAATGGAGAACTAAGGGAAGGAGATTAAACAGTATACTGAAAAAGTGTTAGGGAATATGAGAATTTCAATCTGAAGTAAGCTTCTGATTTTTAGATTTAGACGATTTCAGGTAGTGTTTTAGCTACCTGTATGCTTTATATTTCAGAAAGGAAGAGACAAAAGGTCAAGGGAACTCATAGAATGTAGAATGGAAGTTTTTATTGAAAATTTGTATTTCTTTTACATAATTTAATTAGAAAAAACTTTTGGACTCTAGATTTAGCTGATGGTGTTAAAAGACAGCTTTTCATGAGAACTTAAAACGGTTTTTGTGTTTTAAGGAATGTTGACCATTTAATCACTGTTAAAAATCAAACTACTGGAGTATTATGTTACATATTCTGGTGTGAGTGCACAAGAATTTCAGAACTCTCTGCATGCGTACAAAACTCTCCACCAAATTCCTTGGTAAATACCAATTACTGTTGTTATAGAAAAAGTAATACCAAATACTGGTATAATGGAGCTTAAAGAAATTGTGTAAGCAAAGCAGGAAACCTCTGTCAGATCTGGGGTCCTAGAGACTGTAAGATATCTTGATCTTTCACCATGACAGCTTTCACTTAATTTGTTTTCAAGACTGGTGGTATTTAAATAAGGTTGGCTGCTTCTGAGGTAGTTATCCTACAAAAAAGAATAAAAATAAAAATCATAAAGCCCTTCAAGAACTTTGATTTACCTACTATATTTTATATCTTGAATTTGTTAGAAAAAATAAGACTTTTGAGGACAAAGAGGAGCTTTGTTTCTGTCTGTTAAGGGAAATAATGAACACCTTCATGGGGAAAAAATAGGTATCTTTCAAGAATGTAATTATTAGTTTCTGTTTAACTGACCCAGAACCAGAGCAAAGTGTTTGAGTGGCTCAGTACTTTTCTAAGTACAGTACTTACTGTAGATTATCTTAGCAGTCATTGCCCTACCTCTAACTACGAGTCTTCCTTATGAATAGGTTATAGAAATGTTGTAATATGGTCCTGTTTGATTTTGATTTGTTTCTTCTGTAGTTCCTCTTGGTTTCTGTTCATAGATTGTTTGTTTGTTGTTTTTTTGGTTTTGTTTGGTTTTGGCATGTCAGATTCATTGCCCTGTTTTAGTTGGGTTTTGGACTTGGATACAGCATTGAAATAACAGCCTGAGATCATACTTTTAAAGCAGTCAAAACTAAGGATTAGAAGGGTGTCGTGGTTTGGCCTCAGCCGGCAACAAAGAACCTCGCGGCCGCTCGCTCCACCCTCACAGCCGTGGGGAAAATCAGGAGAAAAAGGCAAAACTCGTGGGTTGAGATAAAGGCAGTTTAACAGAACAGCAAAGGGAGGAGAAGAAAAAACAGTAACAATAACACGAATAACGGAATATACAAACGCGATCAGGGCACCGCCGCTCACCGACCGGACCCGCACCGCCGCAGCCCGCGCTGCGCCGCGACTCCCCGCCCCCTCCCCCGGCAGCTCCCCCCCCCCACAGCCCGGGCATGGCTCACATGGCATGGGGTACCTGTGTCCCTTCCCCATCATTGGGGAAATTAACCCCAGCCCTGCCCCAACCAGGACAAAGGGAAAACACTTAAGTGATTCATTGGAGGCTATTCATTCATACGTTGAACCTTTTGTTCTGTATCTATTTGGTTTTGTGAGAAACACGCTCACTGTATCGAATTTTAGTCAGGGGCAAATTCGGTGGAGCAAAGGATATTTATTACAGCGCTGGGAGCTACACAGGGGATTTCTCCTCCTGTGCCTCAGTTTCTCCATTACAAATGCGGGTTTTTATTCCATATTCCTCATGCCTATTCATGTTTTTTCTTCGAAAACATTTGCATAATCAATGAGTTTTCAGAACACAACCTCCCCCCAATTACATAGTCAATGAGCTCTTGGAATGCAACCCACCCCCAAACATGCCCCCTCCCCTGTAGCGGCGCAGGCGCTGTGCTTCTTGGTGGTCCTTGAAGTCTTCGTCGCCATGTCCTCCTGGTTGGCTTCTTTTCTCTTCACACCCCTGTGGTTATCTTGGCTACCGACACCACCTTTTGTTTTTCACAACGATCCAGTATTTTCAACTTGTTTTCTTTTGGTATCCCATCTAACACTATCCCTTCCCCCAAACGCCTAGCAAGCGCATACCTATCTTAGCTAAAGCCATAGCAAGCACACACCCATCTTAGCTGAAGCTGTAGAAAACACACATCCATTTTAGCTGAAGCAAAATTCTTTTGCTAAATTACTTATTACAATTCCACCCTTTTTCTTCTTAGCATTTAATTTTGCTGAAGCATTCTGCATTCATTCGACAGGATTCTTCCATTTTAGTAAGAATTCGAGTGGCTGTTTCGAGGCCGCCTTTTTTCTTAGGTTTTCTCAATATCATGAGTGTCTGAGGCCCTGATGCTGCCATCCTTGGATCTATAGATGTGGCCATTACCTGCATTCCTTGGGTTACACTGTGAATTAATCTTATGAAACAAGGGATTAAACCAGGCAGAAATAAGAAACTTGCTAAGGCACACAGCAAAACCAGTCCCAATTTCTTCCACCAAACAACCCCTAGCAGTCCATCCCACCAACTGGCATCTGCTATTGATTTCCATTTTTGCACTGGTGCATGTGCTATTTTCCGGATATCAGTAGTGATTCCTCGTACTGCTTCTCCATTATCATCGATTTTTAAACAACAATCAGATATGTTGAATCCCCCCCCCCCCCCCCCCCCTCCCCGCCACTGGTAGCAGATAGTCTAGTGCGAACCGATTTTGGTAAACTGCTGCCCTTGTTTGAGTTTGTTGGTGAGCTAACAGTTCTAGTCCTGAAGCCGTTTTGTTAGTGATCAGCTCAACTATTGCTTGTAGTTTTATAATCTGATTCAGCATATAGATGGGGGTTCTATATCCCCAGCTACCATCTTGGGCCCACGTGGCTGGTCCGTATGTCTCTATGATTCGTTGAGGGGGCCACTCATCTTCTCCCCACCTTTGATGTTGTCCTATTACGTTCCGCTTCTGTCTCTTCAAGCTTTCATATACCAGCACTCCTAGCTCGTCACTGTCTTTAGATGGCAGTAAGAAAAATCCTGGTTGAATTATTCCTAAGGTGCGAGTCCCCCCCCAAGTTAGGTGGTAATTCTGGGAATGCCGGGTTTCCACATATCCAGAACAACCCATCTGGTGCCTGCCAAAACTCTTTTGTTGTATCCTCTATATTTTCCCAATATTGCGAGATGTTTTTAATTCCTGAGAATGGATTCATACCCTCCTTCTTACATTTAAAGAGACTACTGTTTGTTACCCGGGTGCAATTTTTGGTCTCATTTTAGAACGCTAGATATGACCTTGTTTTTTGAGGAAACCGAGTTTGGGTGAAATTTGAATCTATTTTTAAGATTTTTTTACATGGGGTCTCCCCCATTTGATTTTCAAAGTTCTTTCCCTCCCGGGTCAAAGAGACTTTTCCAATTACTTACTTAACATCCATCTATCAGGTCTCCTTTTTCCTATCATGGTGACATTCCATTCCAGGATTTCAATTGGACTCAAACTTGTGCCTCTCCACGGCCACTCTTCAGTCATTAAAGGTCCCCCACAGACCCAGCAGTCAGTCACATTTAATTCTTTAGCTATGTCTGCTGCTAGATTTAAAAACAAGTTTTGCCCAAGAGTGGGGAATCCTAACTCTTTTTGTAGCTGTTTTTGTAGCTTCTGGTATATGCCCTCGTTTTGTACTTTTAATTGTTTTCTTTTCTGTTTTATAACCTTTGTCATGCTCTTCACTAGTTCTTCCTTCACCATATCTCGTACTCCCCCTCTGTCTGAAATATCCCAGTGACCTGCCTTAGTGAAACAGAGCCATTTTTCTCCTCTAGGGCATCCTATTCCTAATCTTGTTCTGCCTATTCCTAAATTCGGTCCGACCCAATACTCTTGTCCGCCGTATTTGCACACTCTTAAACTCTCACGGGTATAACATTGGTGATTGATATGCATGTGCACGGTCATAGTATAAAGGGATTGTCTACCCCAGGAGACCGTCTGGTAGCACTTCTGGTATTCATCACCAGATACTAAAGATACCGCTAATGATAACAACACTAGAAGTGGAGGTCCAGCATGGCTTATACCCCTACCTCTTGTGCCTATTGGGGTGCTTCCAACAGCCGAGAAATATTTCTTCTTGGCAGCGAGTACAGAGGCCAACCTGGTCTTGCCCTCCATCCTCTTTAGTTCGGTATCTCTGGTTCTTGTGGTACGATAGGGTTTTATCTTTGGTCTTGGAACCCGTATTGGAGTTGATATTTCAAGAGTCTATAAACATCCTGGTTTGGATCAGTCCAGATTAAGTAATTCTCTGTGGGTTCTGCAACAATAATACACTTATCTATTGGGGTTGCATACTCACATCAGATATGCTAAAGATCGAGGACTTGGGAGAGGTACTGCTCCAGTCTGCCACGAGGACCTAAAATGACCTTATTACAATTATTACACTTAACCATATATACATGCAACAATTACAATAACAACAAAGTAGGGTTGAAGGGGTTTGGTGCCGCCCTAGTCTGAAGGCATCTTTGAGATTTTCACTGTCGTTTCCATGTAGCAGTGCTGATTCTTATGTGCCTTCTGAAAGCTCTCCAGGGCTTTTGTCTGTCAAAGCAAAAACACGAGACTTCCTTCTCATGGTTAATTTCAAGGGGTCTGTGTGTGTCTCTACCACCCACTCTTCAGGTGGCTCTACTGGTCCTTTTACTCGCGTTATGTGGGTCCACCCTTTTTCTTTCGTTTGAATTGCTGTTTCAGTAGTTAGCAGCACTTGGAAAGGTCCTTCCTAAGTAGGTCTTAAAGTTTCTTCCTTCCAGTGTCCGGATCTTCCCATTCAAAGGCAAATAAGTTTCTACTCTCCTCTGCTAGTGGATAGGCCCAAAAGGCATCTTTAAGGTCTATTACACTAAACCATTTATGATTATGGGATATTTTACTCAGGAGGGTATATGGGTTTGAAACCACAGGGTGCCGAGTCTGTACTCATTTATTGACTTGTAGATCTTGAACTAATCTGTATGTCCCATCAGCCTTCTGGACCGGTATAATTGGACTGTTGTAAGGTGATATACACGGTTCCAACAATCCATCCTTCAACAATGAATCAATTACTGGTTTTAGACCTTTCCTCCCCTCATAAGATATGGGATATTGTTTTATCCTTATTGGCCGGTCCTCTTTAACTTCTATTTTTATAGGGGGTATCTTTAGGCCTCCTCTATATGCATCTTTAACCCACACTTGAGGAATAATTTGCTTTTCATCCTCCTGGGTTAATTCAAAGATTTTGGCTACAATCTTTCCATTTTCTGGGGCAGTACCTATCCCTAACTTGACTTGTAAATCTCTACCCAGCAAATGTACTCCTGCTTCCGGTATAAATAAAACATCTGTTTTTATTGTCCTTTCATCGTCTCGTATTTCTATTTGTTCTACTATTGGTACTTTAAAACTTTCTCCCTTTGCCCCTACTACAGTGCTTTGTCTTTTACTAACTTCACATCCATAAGGCAATTTCATAATACTCAACTTCTCAGCTTCTGAGTACTAAAAAGGTATAAATTTCCTCCTGGGGGCCTAATTTTAAATTTATCAAGGGCTCACCATTTCTTTCTCCCCCCAGGAGGTGGAGCCCCTGACATCCCTAATCAGTAGCGTATTCTTCTTGTTGATACATTTCAAACACTCGTTGATCTCTCTCTTGCCTGGGGCACTCTCCCTTAAAATGTCCTTCTTGCCCACAATAGTAACACTTTCCGACATCCGGGGCTTCTGGTTTCATCGATATGGGCTTTTTGAGCGGTGGCAGATGGGCTCTCTGTATCTTGTGTGGTCTCGTTCCCGGCCTTAAATTCTGGGGCACCTTATCTTTAGTCTTTGTCATTTCCTTTACAGTCGCTACCATTAGCTTCGCTTTTATCCTCTGCTTCTCTTCATCACGCCTCACATACACTTTTTGTGCTTCTCGTAACAACTCATTGATTCCTCTCTCGTGCCAGTCTTCCATCTTTTCCAATTCCTTCCTTATATTTGGCCAGGCATGGGTGACACAATTTACTTTTAATAATTCCTGGCCAGCCACAGTCTCTGGGTCTATTCCAGAAAACTGCTGAATATTTCTTCGGAGCCTTTCCAGCCATTCCGTTGGAGACTCCTCTTTCCCTTGTTTATCATCAAAGGCTTTGCTCACATTTGACCCCCTCGGGGCTGCCTCTTTAATTCCCCTTATAATTAATGTCTGATAATCAGACATATTTCTTCTCCTTGTGGGGTCATTTTGATTCCAATCCAGTCTTTGTAGGGGTAACTTTTGGTCCCCCGCCACCCCATGGACATTTTCCCTTTCCCATATTCTCATCCCTGCTACACGTATCGTTTGTCTTTCCTCAGGGGAGAATAACGTTCCCAGAATGGATTGCATTTCTTCCCAAGCGTATACATTTGGGCCTAAAAATTGGTCTAATTGTTCTGACAAACCTAGAGGATCTTCCAACAATTTCTTCATTTCTTTTTTAAAGTTTCTTACTTCTGTACTGGTTAGGGGCACATTCACAAATTCCACCCCATTTTGAACTCCTGGCATCGAGACCTCCCATAAAGGATACAGCCCGATTGGTTCCGTTATCTCCTCATTTTCTTCCACTATAGACCTCCCCACTTCCCGCCTCAGTCTCCTCTGTCTTTCCCTTCTTACAGGGGCCTGAGGCTCTCTCGTGCCGTCTGGAAGGTTGGGATTACGTGGGGGAGGTAAATATTCAAGGGGATCCCAGACTGGTCTCCGGTCCTCCTCCTCCTCCTTTTGTGTCTCCAATTTAAAAACCTGTACATCTCCTTTCCAACATGCTGCATATTCACTCTCTTCTTGATCAAATGGTTCTTTAGAGTTAACATGTACATTTAGTGCTTGACACAGCCATCCCTCCATAGATCCATACTTTGGCCAATATAACTCGTCTGGCCTTATGGGCTCTTTGGTCCATTTAAACATACAGTAATTGATCATCTTTGCTTTATCCTTTCCCTGGGTGCAGGACTCTTCTTCCTGCCCCCATTGTAACAACATCCTCCCTAATGGACTGTCCGGAGGTATTTCTGGAATTCCCTGATCAGTTTTTCCCTTAAATTGCTTTTTACTTTTTCCTTGTCCCATTTTTCCCTGGGGGATCTCTCAACTCCAGCCTTTCACTTTGTCTCTTCACCAGCTGGTCTCCTCGCAGAGATACGGAACCGCAGTTAAAAAGACTCCACACTCGCTTCGCAGATCTTGTCCGCATCTCATTCACACCACTCTCAATCCCCCGTCACTCAGCTGCCCAAGTAATACTTAACAGTCAATTTTCTTACCCAGGTCTTGTGCACAAGTATTATCGGCTGCCGCGGTTATCCCTGGGACGCCTCTTTGGTCCACAAGCCCCTTCGCCGGGCTGTTGCCGTTGGTCCATCACCATGAGGGGGAGAACCCGAGGATCGCTGAAATCAGCAGTGGCGCGCTGTCCCGGTCTGCTCACCCGTCCAAGGCTCCGAACGTAGGCTTCAGATATCCCAGATGAACCCCCAAATTGTGAGAAACACACTCACTGTATCGAATTTTAGTCAGGGGCAAATTCGGTGGAGCAAAGGATATTTATTACAGCGCTGGGAGCTACACAGGGGATTTCTCCTCCTGTGCCTCAGTTTCTCCATTACAAATGCGGGTTTTTATTCCATATTCCTCATGCCTATTCATGTTTTTTCTTCGAAAACATTTGCATAATCAATGAGTTTTCAGAACACAACCTCCCCCCAATTACATAGTCAATGAGCTCTTGGAATGCAACCCACCCCCAAACATGCCCCCTCCCCTGTAGCGGCGCAGGCGCTGTGCTTCTTGGTGGTCCTTGAAGTCTTCGTCGCCATGTCCTCCTGGTTGGCTTCTTTACTCTTCACACCCCTGTGGTTATCTTGGCTACCGACACCACCTTTTGTTTTTTCACAACGATCCAGTATTTTCAACTTGTTTTCTTTTGGTATCCCATCTAACACTATCCCTTCCCCCAAATGCCTAGCAAGAGCATACCTATCTTAGCTAAAGCCATAGCAAGCACACACCCATCTTAGCTGAAGCTGTAGAAAACACACATCCATTTTAGCTGAAGCAAAATTCTTTTGCTGAATTACTTATTACAGTTTTAAGAAAATATTTTCTTTTTCTTGCTATGTTTCTGATTCTGCTACGGGTGGAGATAGTCATGCCTGAGTCTTGTCACCCTCCTGTTTCTTTTAAATTGGACAATTTTCTTTAGTCCTAAGGACTTGTTTGCAAGATTATACTTCCATGCAGATGCACGTTTCTCTTAATACTTATTACAGGCTGATTGGGATCAGTTAATACTTTGTGTGTGGATATATATGAGCAATAATAGCCATCAAGTGTATCAGAGACACACACCAACAACATAAAACTAAAGCGTTATGATCCTCAGGAGAGAAAGCACTTTCAAATACCCTGAAAACAATTCTGTCTTCTGGGGTTTTTGACAGTGCTTTCTTGTTAGCAAAAAATACATGATTACATTCTTATATGTTTAATATAAATTTGTTTAAATATAAGCATTACGCAAGCTTTAATAATTTAATGAGTTTTCACAGTTAAAATATAATAGCACAACAAGAAACAACACGGAAGACAGATACAATATACGAGTTCTTAAGTGGATAATAAACTATTTTGAGTGTTCTTTCAGCTCTTGCTACAGCGGTTTTGGCCTTGTCTTTTCCCTAGAGAAGTGACAGAGTATGTGTAGTAATTGTTGGGTTGAATCATTATTTTTAATTTGCACAACCACTATTTTTAGGTTAGAGCTCCCTCACTGTGCCTCAAAGCTCAATTTGCTTGTGTAAGTTTCCTCAAGCTGCTGCTTTTTTCTTACTATGGGTACATATTTTGGCTAAGCAATGAATTCTCAAAGCGTGTTTTCACTGGCAAACAAATGTAGGCCTCAGTCCAGCAAAGCGCTTACATGTTAGTAGTTAAATACATAGTTAACTCCTACCTTTGACTGCAGTAGGACTGCTTACATATTTTAAGCTATGGACATACTAAAGTGCTTTAGTGGATTGGTGCCCACATGTAATGCCAAGGAAGAGCAACAAATTTGCATTATGTTACTGAGCTAAGCCCTCTGATACAAATATAGATCTGCAAAGTCTTCAATTTATAAAATAGGATTTTAATTATTTTTTTATGTGAATATTTTAATTATTTAAACATATGTACTCTATAAATATCACAGAGTTAGTTTAAAAAAAAATCAGTTGTTCATTTTCACTTGCTCTTATGGTGAGTGTTACCATGCTTTGATAGGGTGGCGGTTGCTTTAAAAATGCATAAGGACTGGTGTATTAGGCTGGGACCTAGGGAGCTCTGCAGATTTAGGGCTGCTTGCCCATAAAAGATAGTTTGGAGGGAGAGCTGGAGGAAGCGAATAATTCTGTGGCATAAAGTGAGAAAACAGAGTGTTTGAACAGAGAAGCAGTATCAAGAGGTCTGTGCTGAGAGGAACTCCCTTGGTTAAAATGTTATACCTCTCAATGGTGTAATTGTGTTAGGGAGTTTGATATATTGTGTTGGGAAAGGTGAAAAATAATGAAATTAGGTTATTTTTAAAAGGTGTTTTATTTAAAAAAAATAATTAAAACCCAAACTATTGACAATTGTTATACTAGAGGTTAGCGAGGTGACTATAAAGGTTACATAAGTGCTGTATATATGTGATACATCTGCATACATTCAGGTAACTGGATCTCAGGTCTTACTCGAGCTGTTTCATCAGTGCATGTAAAGTTTTGGGTAGTATTTCAGAATATGAAAAATATGTCCTTTTAAAACAGCATGTGTAATCAGCCTAAATTTGCTTTACAGAGTTGGGTATTCAAACTAAAGGGTACTGCTGGAGTCTGACACTGATATATTAGCTAATGTTGGTAACATGCTGGGAACTACCTGTGTGCTGTAACACTGGAAGGCAGTCCATTAGTGCCTGAATTAATGCACTCAGGGACTTTTAATTCTTCACAGAATCTATTTCCATATTTAATTACTGGAAAGTCATAGAAAAAAGTTACAAAGCACCTTCTTCATCCATTTCATTGTCAACGGGAGTGGCGATTAGTAATTCTTCTTCAAGTTATATTGCAGTGTTCACTTAAAATAATGCAGCTCCTTGCTGAGTTTGCTCCAATTAAGCCATATTTTATTTGCTAATGACTTACCAAGTTGACAATGACCTTGAAGTTGGTATTGTCAACACTTCTTGGCATAAAGAACTAAATGATTTAGAGTTATTACGAGTGCATCAATTTATTCTTCAGTCTTTGTCAGTATTTTTAAAAGGCTTTTTAATTCCATTACACATGATACTTTACCTGAATAACGTACAGGTTAGTAAGTTAAGTAACAGTCCATATATATTGCTTTTACTGCAGATTTTAAAGACTGTGCATATAAGACAACACTTTTATTGTTTTTGAGTTTGAAAAAGTGTACTAAACTGGGTTGTCTTTACAGTTGAGTAGTTTTAATCACTACAAATGCAATTTATTACTGTCACATTTCTGTTGGCTGCAAGTCACTCATATAAATACATTTATAAATATTTAGATATTGAATTTCACTGTTCCAGAAGTTATATTTTATCATGGTCTACTTTATTTCACTGTATGTTAAAAAAGGCTGCTTAATATAATTGAACAGAATAAGATGTTAATTCTTTAGCAATGCTTCTTGGTAATTTAAATTAAAGATGAATAATAAAGCTACCTTTATATTGTTTAGAACCTCATAGTTACAGTTTAGTAAAAACAGGGAAAGTCTGTACCTTTAGGTGTAATTTACAGTGGGCTAGTTTGAGCATTTTAAACAATCACAACATTTAGCACAAATGAGTGCAGTAGTGAACTCTGTTTTGTCACTAAAAATATTCCTGAACTTCCTAATTTGTTGTTTTTATTATTTCTCCTTTTGGAATCTGATGTTGCATGTCATCTTAGTCCAGGTGCAGACATAATCATCTGATTTGGTGTGTTTAGATTGCATTATATTTTGCTTGTTAAGAACATTGTTCAATATGCTGAAAATGCTACTTACTGCATGCCATTTTAAAAACAGTGATCAAACTGCCATCATTCCTCAAGCAGATCTTAGGAATACACTCCTTTTTGTTTTGCCTTCAAGAACTGAGTTACTATGCCATAAAAATTGACTTTAATGGAGTCGTCATTATGTGCGTATACCATAACGGAGAAACTGTATGATCTAATTACTGCAACCCATTTCTTTCTTAACCCTAAATCTCTGTTCTCGGTTTCTGCATTGTGCCTAATAAAATAGTATACAGCCTTTGGACTGTTCAATCTAGAGACTGTGAGGTGCCTAGGATCTTTTGAATAATGAAATGTTGAGTAATAATGTGCATATATATAGCTTCCTATGGAGTAGCAAGCAGATTTCAGTTCAAGATACTCATTCATGTAAATAAGTTTAAGTATACAAATCATTATTATTTCTTTGTGTTAAAAGTGCCTTTTAACATCACTTTTTGATTTTATGGTAAATAGAGTAAGTTGTGCTGAGCATTCTGTAAACGTTAGAATATGGCTAGAAATGCCAGTGATCTGATCAAATGATGTATTTCTATAGCAAAGTTTTCTTTCATATTATTTTTATTTGGAAACATATGCTCATTTGAATTAGCAAGGGATTGGAATAAATAATTTTCCTTAAGAGTACATAGTGTGAGTATGCTTTTAAAAGCAGAGATCGCTTCTAATGTTTTGTTCAGGATTTCACTTTTTCATTAGAAAATCCTCACTCTTCAGTGCAGTCAGCTGTGGTATTTGAAGTTGCCCATAATTTTGAAATGTTTTTTTTGGTCATGTAAGGGTCTCTACTCTTTAAGTAGGGTACATCTACAAAAAAGCAGCGTCTGCATAAAATAAGAGAATGACTATGTTTTGACTTTTTGTTGTTTTTGTTTTTAGTTTGGGTTTGTAAAACATGGAAGATTTTATAACTTGTGGAAATACATGCTTTTCATTATCACAGAAACAAATAGTATGGTATTAAAAATGTTTCATATATGTTTCTAAATGTACTACTCTTGTTCTGTGTATAGTTCACTTACTGTCAATTATTGTCCCCAGCAAAGAGAAGCAAAAATGTACAGAATAAATAAACACATAGTAAAACGACAGTCTGTGCATTTTATTATCTTTAACAGGTCTTTATATTTTTTACAATTTATTAGTAGTAATTTAATCCCATTCCTCTAGACACACAAGGTGATTGATCTTTTTTTTTTTTTTTTTTTTGTTTAGAGCTGACATCCCTCTGTATGGGATTTAGTTTTGAGTTTATTTCACACTTTTGGCTGCCAGATAAATTAAGTCTAACTGATGTAAGGCAGCTATCTGCTCAACGTTTTCCCAGATCATAGAGGATATGTTGGAGATCAGGGCCATTCAACTCCTGATGACCCCCACCAGTGTGGTTAGAATGTACAAGACTTTTCCTGCTGTGCTAAGGTTCTGTTCCATTAATAATAATATCATGCTATTCCTTTATTAGTAGCATAATAAAAGGTAGGTAATTCCACAAAATTAACCATATAAAAAATGCAACATGCTTATTCTTATTACAGACCTAAAAATAAATTAGATTTCTACAGGATCTAATCTGTCACAATTTAAACTAGTTTTAAGTAGTCCATTCTGTATATATCTGGACAATAATAACTTTTTTTCTATCATGCATTAAACCAGTGGTAAATAGTGCCATACAGAGCCACTTGATGGTGCTGTCACCCTTTTACTCTGAAAATTCAGTTTAGCTGTGATGCTGCCATTATAATAATGAGCATCTTAAACTGCCTTTTATAGTGAAGGAGGAGGAATTGTATAAGGAAGGAAAAGGTTATTCTCCCCTTTTTCCCCCCTACCTCCTTTCCCCCTTTTTCCCCCCTACCTCCTTTCCCCCTTTTTCCCCCCCTACCTCCTTTTCCCCCTTTTTCCCCCCCTACCTCCTTTCCCCCTTTTTCCCCCCCTACCTCCTTTTCCCCCTTTTTCCCCCCCACCTCCTTTCCCCCTTTTCCCCCCCTACCTCCTTTCCCCCTTTTTCCCCCCCTACCTCCTTTCCCCCTTTTTCCCCCCCTACCTCCTTTCCCCCTTTTTCCCCCCCTACCTCCTTTCCCCCTTTTTCCCCCCCTACCTCCTTTCCCCCTTTTTCCCCCCCTACCTCCTTTCCCCCTTTTTCCCCCCCTACCTCCTTTCCCCCTTTTTCCCCCCCCTACCTCCTTTCCCCCTTTTTCCCCCCCTACCTCCTTTCCCCCTTTTTCCCCCCCTACCTCCCTTCCCCCTTTTTCCCCCCCTACCTCCTTTCCCCCTTTTTTTCCCCCCCTACCTCCTTTCCCCCTTTTTCCCCCCCTACCTCCTTTCCCCCTTTTCCCCCCCTACCTCCTTTCCCCCTTTTCCCCCCTTCTTTTTTTTTTTCTTGCCAGGAAAAGGTAACATGTTAAAAAAGAAATCTGTAAGCCTGTAAATTTTTATTGTGAGAACATTACACGAAGCATAGGGATGATACACATGTTTAAAAAAGTAATCTAATCTGGTATTTTCAGGATCCTGAAGTTATTTGTGCATAACAAAGGAAAAATATGACTGAGTTGTTTTTCTGATATGGAACTGACTTCAATGCTAAAATTATTGAATTACAAAAACGTACATGCTTATCCTGGATGCACATTCTATAAATGGTAGCAAAGGTGGTTGTTTGTTTTCAAAATAATAGAAAGGTGATGCTCTTTGAACAGAAGCTGAGTATGGGTGGCCAGATTTACTGCCAGTTTGCGTGTCTGAGATTGTCTCTGTGGTTAATGTGTCAGATTTGTTAGAAATTGTGTAAAAATTGCTGTGAATTATGTTGATGGATTTAGAATTAGTGCAATTTTAGATACCTAGTGTATTTGCTGAACTGGTTTTCTGATCTCTAAAGATGCATTCAATCTGCAGGCCATGTTAGTTCAGTTTTTCTGTGGTGTGTATTTAGCATGGTTTTGATTCATTAAGGAAGTAATAATCCAATTGGGAGAGTAATTTTGGGTAGGTGAGATATAATATTATGCCTGTGAGGTATTTTTTGTTGATGTTTCTTTGTACCCTCCTGGTAAACGCAGCTTTTGCTGGGGAACATGCATATCCTGGTTAGTTCTTCATCAGGAGTCTCTGATTCTCACTTTTGGTTATAAAAATATTTTAATTTTTGAGTTGAGGGTTTGCACTGAACTTTCTGGGTAAAAGTACTCTACCTATTGATTTTCTTACTAACTCCTATAAACTCTGCTATGAATTCCAATAGATTACTGTTTGTGGTTTTTTTGCATGATCTTAATTACTGCAGGCTTGACCTTTAATAGCCTAGACTGAATATCATATATATGCATAGAGTTGAACATAAAGCTGAAAAGTTAGTAATGAAGCAAAAGAAAATATTTGTACAGGCCTTTGACTTAAAGTAGATGTGTTCTATCCATCTTAGTACACTTTCTTCAGCCATTTACAGCTCATGACTACTATATAAATGTATTAATGTTAGAAACAGGCAATTTAGGCCCCAGCTTGGGGACGGGGGAAAGTATGCCACAAGCATATAGTAGAACAAAATGACACTATATCAACATAAAATTTGAATCTTTTTTTTTTATGTACCTCACATTAAATAGAACTGTTGCTTCTCATTTAACTTCCATAAAATCTGTTGAATAGAACATAACTGGATGTGTGTTTAACAGCTTGAAAGATGAATACATAGATGTATGCAGAAAGTGTAATTGGACAGGCGAGTGGTGTGTTGAGCAGGGTTGTAGTGCTGAGGTCTGTAACTGCTTGATGTGGACAATGATAACCTGAATTTTATTACAGTTGCTATTTTTATGCATTCTGGTCCATATAGCTTGAAGATAAATTGTTAATCAGTACTTTCTTTTCTATGGCAATCATTACTGCATCTCTGGGAGAGATATCTGAGCTCTGCTTGATGTGT
The DNA here is from genome assembly GCA_017639485.1 of Pluvialis apricaria. NCBI lineage: Eukaryota > Metazoa > Chordata > Aves > Charadriiformes > Charadriidae > Pluvialis > Pluvialis apricaria. The sequence continues at coordinate 55,511,528 of CM030010.1, read as the reverse complement.
TGTGTATGACTTAAGAAGCAGCTCTGTATAGGAATTAAAATGAAAACTCTAACTTGAATACATGAGAAAACACTTTAAAATACTGCTTCTACAGTGAAATACGCTGTGTGGAATCACAAGCTGCCTACCTGTTGGACTGCACTGGAATTGTAAATCCTTAATACTCTCTTAGCTGATAACTGAAGTTACCTGAAGTTCTCTGTGGTTTCAGCATTACCCATCACGATGTCATTAGTGAAACAAACTGATGGTATTAGGGAATAGTTAGTTTCACAACTGATATTTGTAGAGAACAGTGAGACTGAGGGATTTGAGGGTGGAGATCATGTGAGTGAGGAAATGAGGTAAAGACCTGCTTGGAGGCCTTCGCAACGTAATAAAATTAAATCACTGCATGGTTTATATTGTAATTATGGTATATCTAGCAAAAAAACCAAACCCTACGTATAACATTCACTACAAGCATATAAGTAATGTTTATAGTTTATTTTTGGCTGGTAGCTATTATATATTTCAGCTGTGCTTTGTAGATAAGGCAAAAATGTGACCAAGAAATTGGAAAATTCTTTAACTTAAATTTTTTTTGTCCTTTCTTTCACTTTAGGGTGTAACTTATTCTGCCCTGAACTATAGAGGAATACATTTTAGTAATTTAACTGGAAAATGCTGTGAGTCTAATCCTCAAGAAGGACTCAGGACCTGGGCAATATGATGTAACTCATTAAATAACAATTTTGGAATAAACAGGTAAAAAAAATATTGTTATGTTTATTTCTTAGATGTAGTTTGTTACATTTCTTGGTTTTATCTACATTGTGCTAATATTTTTTTTTTTTTGTCTTACATTTTCAGTTTTTCTGTTTGCAGCAGTCAGGCTCATCTACACTTCCTCAGTTCTTATGCTTCATGAAGACTTTCACGGATGCAGACATTTCTGCTTGTTTCACTGGAAACGTAATACTTACAGTTATTGATTTTGCTGTGGTTTCAGTGCAATGAGCCCATTTTTAAAGGTTTATTTTACTGCAAGCCAATTTACTTTATACTTGATGGCTTGTAAAAAATGTGATCTACTTTCAGTAATGTGGTTGAGCTTTTGACTCATCCAGGCTGGTCTTCTGCCACACTTGAGAGCCTTTTTGCATATTGGAATGTGCTTTGAGGAAGGTGTTCTTGAATATCTATCAGCTCAGCTCTCTTGGGCCCCTTGGCCATTCAGAGCCACGCCCTATGGGATACAGTCAAGCAGATCCCTGAGCAAGTCAAAGCTGGGAGAGGTGCTCTGCCAGGCTTGTTAGCGATGGAAAAAGGATGAATTCTTTGTGGATGTGAAGGTCAAAGTGGTGATGGGATTTAGGATCTTGACAGAAGTGTGCAAGGCAAATAGTAAAATTAATCTTTACTTAACTAATCCTTAATTTAGCCCTTTCTCTTGACTTCCAAATAATTAATCTTCAAAAGGATGTAGGGAAGTATTTTTCCAAGTCTTGTGTTAAGAGGAAGACATCTCATTTGTGTCTGTAACTTCCTGTGGAGGTGCTCATTAAGATACTGTAGACTATATATTTCTACTACTATAGAAGTGCTCATTAAGATACTAGAAAATGTGCGTATGACCATTAGTTCCTCCTCTGTGTGTCTTATGAGAATAAATGACCAGCTTTAATTTCTTTTAAAAACAGCAACAACAAAAGACTTCAGGTTTCAGATTGTATATACTAGTCTCAAACTTAAAGTGAAACAGGAAGTTAGTATGAAAAGTTTGGGAAAGACAAGATTTTAGAATCTATTTCAATGACTGCTGGCTGGCTTAAGCAGCAAGATGATCAACGTGCTGCCTGATGTCAATTGTGTTTGTAGGCAAGTAACAACGTATATTTGTTATAAAAGGCACTTAAGCATGTAACTCTGCCCTGTAAATGTCAAGCTGATGACTGCAGAGCATTGCTGGTTTGCATCTTTGTGATTCTGATCTTAAATGCCTAAAGTTGCCTATTCCTAGTATAGGCTCTTAAGCCTTGTAGGTGTTCTTGTTTTATGTAATGTTACGTAAGTGTTGATGTTTGTGCCTGAACAGATGGGTTTCTATATGTATTTCAGAGGCCTGGGTCTGTGGAACTTCTGAATAAAGATAAAAATAACGATTACTTATGTCCATATACTTAAGTAATCAACTAATTAGGGCCTAAGTTTTCAGACTACAGATGCAAATTCATTAGAAGTTGGAGAGAGGAAATTTTAAAAATAGACTTCAGCATGCGTTATCTGTAGGCTGGTTGGTCTTAATTTGCTATGCAAGTATCTGTCACGGTTTAAATCCTTTCCAGTGTCTTTGCCAGACTTATTGGAATATCATTTGAAGTAGTCATAAAAACTATTTGTGTATTTAAAGTGATTTCCTTTGAAGTCATTTTCCTAAAATTATACATAAAAGGGGTCTCTAGAGACTTGCTGTTGCCAAGAGAATTTTCAAAATTTGTGATATAGGTACGTCTACTTTGGCTGTTTTCAGTGGTAAGTCTCATAGAGTATCGTAACTGATTCGAAGCTTTGTTTTACATGTATTAGGGTAACATATCTCAAAAATTATACGTTCTCTCTTTTTCTGTATGCTTTTTATTTTTTTCCATTGAGTGATTGTTAGAGTCATCCTGTCATAACTGCATGATTTTGCCATTATTGAAACATGATTTGTGTTGCTTCTTTGGGTTTACATCGTAATTGTACAATATTGTGGGACCCCTCCCATTAGTGAGTAATCTAGGCTTTCATTAGTTATTGCAAACAGCAGCTGTTTGTAATAGGAGAATAGGCTTTCAGTAAAGGTATTTAGATAAGCATTTAAAAATGAAGACTCCTAAGTCTTTCCTTTAACTTCTAAAGGGAAACTGCACTGCATTATGAAAATGTCAACAACAAAAAAGAAGGCAAGAAAAAATAGGACCTCTTCATCCCATGGTACCATGAAGTAATAGAATTACAGGAAGAAAAGGAGGTAACAGCGTTTCAGCTTTTTCCTACTATCTGAAAGCTAATTTATACCTGGATTTCAGGTGTAAGGCTTTTATATGCAGGATGAAAAAAACACTGTAATTTGTATTGAAAATGAAAAAAACTAGTTAAGAATGAAAATTCATGAGCTTCCCCCCCCCCCCCCACTTCACTGTAAATCCTGTGAAATAATTTAAGAGCATAAGCTTTTTATACTTTGTAGAAATTGTGAAGCTGAATATTTTCACACACTTTCAGAATGGTATGTCAAAATTGAAATCAAATGACTCATAATCATAACTCCTCTCAGAATTCATCAGGATTCAATAAATATACATCAAAACATATTTAGAATAAATTACCTGTGCTATTGTTTTTGTTTAAAGTGTATTTTAAACTGAATAAATGGAATATTTCAGATGTTTTGTACAACATGGCAGAATTTTGGAGCCTTTAGACATGCATGCAGAGAGAAGGCTTAAGCTACAGGCAATTGCTTTAACGTCTATATTTTTCTTATGTAAAAATGCTTTCTTTTTACATTTGCTTTATATATTTATATTTTTAGAGATTGTGATTAAAAAAAATATCAATGCTTCTCTAGATCAAACTGTATTTTTCTCTTTTGACTGAGTTTTTCATGTCTCCAGCAAAATTTTTAAGGTGTGAACCCTCTTGTCACTGTACGTTCTTAGTTTTTCTGCTTTCACTCAGTGTCACTATAAAGAATTGTAAGGTAAATAGGATAGATACTACCAGTTCAAGCTGATAAGTGATAGAACGTCAAGCATCATTTTTCAAAGTTGTGAGCACTAGAAGTAACTAATTGGATTTTCATTAAACAAGTAACTGCCATTACTGGATCAAAGGACAGAAACACAGTTTTGAGAGAAAGCCGCTAATAATTCATTTTGTGCATGTGAAAATTTGTGTTAAAATTCAAGGAACTTAAGTACAACTATAGCTATGGGACTTCTGAATTTTGAAAATCTTTGTATGTGGATGCAAAGCTGAGGAAAAAAAATATTATTTTTAGCACACAACCTTTTAACTGAAGGCTATTATATCTAAGACTGTTGTATCACTCACTGTACAAAGAATCCTGAAACTATTTTGCATAAACTTGCAAAAGCTGTCTGATGAGATCTCTTGAAATAATGAGGTTGTCTTGCAAATGTTTACTGGAACTATGGTTTCTTATTTGGAATATTCTCAGGTGATAATTAATAAGGAAGTTAATACCTTATCTCACGCAAAGGCCAAAGGACCAAGCGGTGACATGAATGGGTGGAACCGCATTAGCGGGAGGCAGCTGTTCTCTTGGCTTATGATCAGACGTGTGCCAGGTCTAAATGTGAGATTGTACCTTCTTAGCTGTTTTGTGTTTTATCCCTTAACTCCTAATAAACTAGTTCAGTCTTCCTTGGGTGTATAAAGCTGCCCTTGACATAAGAGGAATACAGAAACAATGACATAAATGGATCCACAGAAGGGGGTATACGAGTTGAAAGGACCTAGCACTCTTTTTACTGAGGAAGAAGCAATGCAGAAAACTAGATAGATTCAGGAAGGAGGGCAAAAATGGTGTTTGTAGGCAGGAAGCGATAAAAAGGGAAGATTACTATGTTTTTGCATGTTGGTAGAGGCAGAGATTGTGGTGTGTTTTTTTTCTGTCTGGCTTTAAATTTCAATAAAGAACTGATGAATGAAAGTTGCTTCATATTTTCAAATTACATGAGATGTCTGATGACAATATTCTCTTCAGGTTTCTGTTAAGTGCTAATGCATAAAAAATTTATTATAAAAAATAAAATTATCAGATTTAAAAACTGTTAAGTGAGAATTAAAGTTGGGAGTACATCCCAGTAATAGAAGTTGATGAACAGTGTGTTGTAAATACTTTGGAATCTCAGCTCTGTAAGGTATGGAAAGCAGAACTGACCAGGTTAAAAAAACATCTTTTTGTCCTTGGCTAGGATGGTACACACAGTTAAAGGCACATGTGGGAAATGCTCATGTGAACAGTTAGCTGAACTCACCCCTGTGCTTTGGGATTGAATGCAATAACTGTAAACCTTAGTCTTGCAACCAAGCCTAACCCTGAGCTTTAGGATTGGGTTTCCTCATGTCCAGGAAAGATTATATGCTAATTTATGCTTTTTCTATTGCAAAGGCATTCATAACACTTACCTTCCTGTGGACCCAGAGATTTCTGATAAGACTTAAGATGACAGTGCAGCCTATTAATCAGAGCAGTATCTTTCCACAGTACTCTCTTTCACAAAGCTGGGTAGAATTTCATGTCAATGAGTCTGCAAGTTCTTAGTAAAATTTAGTTAAGAGTGACTAATAGGTTCAAAATGATCATGAAAGGATGAATTGACTTACATACCTACAAGCATTACCATGTCCATGATTTCCTCTAAAGACCAGGCTACAAATTGCAGTGTTTTTAATCATCAGCTTATTCTGATTTAGATTCACAAACGTTAAAATGTTCAGCTGTAACTGAGTATATGTCATAGCATGCCTTCTGGGAAAGAGGAGGGTTTTCTAAATGACCTTATTGAGAGTTTTCATGTCTGAAAATATTTGGATCTTTTTTTAAGCTGCACTGTACGTAGAGTGCTATGACCTTGGAATTTGTGAAGAAGCTTATAAATTCAAAAGCATGTGTAGGCTGTTCTTAAACTGCAAAGTAGGAAAGGAAGAAAGGCGCTCATGCCATTTCAGAAACGAGAAGGAGTTGATCTAAAAATGTGAAGCATCTGTCTGGATATTTTTTAAAATTTACTACATTCCCATTTTGTGGTGAAAAGTCCATAAAAGTGTTTCTTCAATTATTTTAGTATCATTAAGATAATTTATCTTAAGGAAGTTAGGCTTTTAAAGATACTTTTTGTAGTAACTTCCACTGAGCAAGTGCAAAATAATATTTTCTTGAATAACTTCAGAGAAAGGAGTGGAGACAGATTTCACTTGGTAGTGCTACTAATATAGTACTAATAAAAATGAGGACAGCTTGGAGATGTGCTGTCAGTTTCTCATTTCTTCCTTAATAATGATGACTTTGTTCTGAATACCTTGAAGAATGCCAAGGAACAACAATCTCAAAGGTGAATGTGTATCAAAATTGTAGCATCGTTGTGAAAAAGGGAAATGCTAGATGCCATATTAGGGTGCGTACATAGAAGTATAGCCTGCAAGGCACATGAAATAATTCTTGCTAGCTGTGCTACACAGAGCAGACTTTATATGGAGTATGGTATCACATCAGCTGTATTTAGAGTAAAAAATATTGAGACCAATCAGAGTCAGTTTAGAGGAAAATAATGAGACTAATGAGAGACTTAGAGGATGTTCCTAGATAGAAAAAATAAATTAGCTGTATTGGTTAATGTAAAGAACAAAAGGGGACTTGCTGTAGTAATCTTCAACTAAGCAAAAGCTTGCTAAAGAGAGACAGGAAATAATATGATTTCTAAATCCATCTATAATCAAGATGAGAAGAGTAAAGCTTTGGCCGAGCACAGATTTGTGTAAATGTGCTTCTTTCCAAAGAGTTGCTATCAAAGGCTTGTAAATTTGATCAATTTCTGTTCTCCATGCAGATTTTGTCTGGATTTTTTTCAGACTTGTGTTTCTGGAAGGTTTTAGTGAATAGATTCCTTTATTTTTGAGAACAAATAACACTCTAGGTAAGGAGGGATATACTTTGTCAATAGCCAAAACAAAAGCAAATTCTGACTTTGTATTTGATTAGCTCTAATGCCTGAATAGAAAATGATTAAAAACTTGAAGTTTTTTGTCAGTTCAGTTCCCATTTAGTTACTGTGTTTACACATATGTATGTATTGAACTTACAACATATACATAGTCCTATGAAATTCGGGACATTCTGAGGTTAAAAATATATTCACTCGCTGTACTAAGTAAAACAACACTATTGAGTCTGTGTTGGAGATATGTCTTTTGCCAGTCTTATAAATTAGAGATTAATTTTCTCAAAATAGTTGGAAAAAAATAGTAGCTTGTGGATGCACTATGTTACTATTTGTGACACAAGTTAATGATATTCCTCCAGATCTGTGAAGACAGACATCTTTGAGAAAGGAGGGTAGGAAATGTGTAACAACTTTTTCTATGTGAGTTGAGGATATCACGTAAGGAAATAAAGCAGGATTTGGACTGAACATCTCCTTGCCAACTGTATGTCTAACTAGCTGATTGCTAGCTGCGTCCTCTGAACCATCACTTGTTTTCAGATGATATGTAAACACACATATTGGAAGTTTTGTACGTGGTACCTTTTTATCAGTCTTTCTTTTTATAATATCTGCATGTTTTTACCTTAGAATTATACATTTAAATTGGTTTGCAAGTTAATCTGAACCTGTGAATACTAACAGCAATTTTCCCTAAGCAGTCCTAAACTTCAGTGCTTGTTTAACATCTATGCTGCACCATTTAAGTACGCAACAGCATTTTTTTTAACTTGGGAGTCTGTCTTTTCTGCAAACAGAATGATGCATGAGTGAAGTATGCATATATATAGAGATGAGATTCTGTCAAAAAGACCTTTAAAAAAAGTGTGATGATGGGAGGACTGAATTGATAGGCAGTATTAGACTTCTGTATGCTGTCATCTTGAATTTTAACAAAGTAGGAATGTCTTCTCTCTATGGACTATAAGTTTTTAAAGCTACACTATACTTTCTCATTTGTAATTACACATTTAATATAAAATGGATAATATGGATAAAAATAGAACACACATTAATGTGTGCTTAACAACCAGATTTTACTGGAATTGTAAGTCTTTCTCGTCAATATGTTGCAGGTCCTCAATAGGCAAGTGAGCTAACTGAAAAACACAGCAGTCCCCTTCAGAATGTAGTGTACACGTGCTATATTATGATGATATTAACACTTGAGTTTCTTTTTAAATGCTAAAGGTGTATTTCTAGGCAGTGATAGCTTTTATTTGCCAATGCTATTGTGAATAATCCTAGGAATACACAATTTGTTTTTCTACACTTCACCTGCGTTTGGTACCCATCACTCCCAAAGCTTTATTTTGTTTTGTTTGTTGCTAACCTCACTCCTATTAGTTTATTCTCATAGGATAAATCAGTGAAAGCCTCTGTTATAAATCAAATGACCATATATAGTTAGTTTCATCTTGTATGTAATGTTAGTACCTTCTTGCAAAAGAGAATTCTCAGGATCATATAGATTGGAGTTACTGGATCTTGAAGAGCTTCTGTTGCCTCAGGCAAAAAACTGAGGCTGCTTAATAATTTCAGTTCTGGGAACAACAGTAAATCATCTGTGAATTTAAATCTCTTTGAAAAGGTAACTTACACTGGAATCTCTCTTGGCATATGTTAGGCAAACCTGCAATTTATACCCTCAGAGTAGGCATAAATTTCGTTATATTTACTAGAAACCATTGCTTATACACAAGGTAAATTTTTGAGTGTCACTGACTCATTAGTTCTATATGGATTTTTAAAATAAAGATGAAAAAGTAGGTTCAATACATACACGAGATTAACAACAACTATTTCCAATTCTGTTAAAAAAGTGTTGTAACTTAAAAATTGAGAAGGCTAGGTTTTGTCTTATAATACTGAGAATTAAAAGGTGTTTGGTGTCACCTTTTGTTTATCAAAACATCGAGAGTTTTTAGTACATTATGACTTGGATAAAAATTACATTACTTCTATCAAGCCAAAAATTCACTTTTACTTTTAGCCTAGGATAAGGGTGTAACAATACTCTTTACTTCTCTTATACATTTTATCATAAAATGTCAGTGCCTCCCTCCTCCACCTCCCATCCTCCCCTGTATGAATGTATTGAACCTTGAAAAATGAATGTGCTGGAATCCTGATGTTCAGTTTACAATTAAGCATGTAATGATGTTACAGGGCATATGAAAGGTTATTCAACAGATAAGCATAGCAAGGAATTTAAATATCTTCTAGTAAGGGTGTCTTCCTCATTTTCATGAGACC